>OZ037993.1:21101252-21111252 GCA_964035705.1 Porites rus
AAGGAAGGACTTACCGCTCGAGGTACTTTCAATATTTCTGCGACTCTTGCCCACTTTCTGCTATCGATAACCTACAAAAGAAGAAGAAGATAGCGACTTCACGACCTGCATGTGCTTTGAGGAGGCAGTCTTTAATCAGATTAGGCAGATAAAGAATACTAATTTTACCTTTTGGAGTCCTCCGAATTGTTTTACTACTCTGGAGAAATGAGGAAGATCTAGTTCCAATCCTCCTATCTGTGAGACAAGACAAAGAGTCAAAAGACTTCATTTATGAGTGCAGGAATCCGGCGCTTTGTAGGAGAATTAACAACTACCGGCCGTACTATTCAACTACCGTAAAATTCCGAAAATAAGCCCCTCCATGTACAAACCCCTCCAAATATAAGCCCCTCAATCCGGTAACGCAAAAAACCCTCCGTTAAATCGTCCCTCCAAATATAAGCCCCCCGGGGGCTTGTACTTGGAAAATTGCCCTCAAATACAAAGTAAAACAAAGCAACAACGGTAAATTTACTTCCAACTATAAGGCTAGCCTAATCGATTTTAAAACGCAAATTTCCTTCCGTAGATAAGCCCCTCCACAAATAAGCCCCTCAAAAAGGGCCTTTGAAAAATATAAGCCCCGGGGCTTATTTTTGGAATTTTACGGTATCCAATCAGAGTGTTCTCGGGATTAATTTGCAATTGCTTAAATTGTGATTACAACTGCGATAGCCATATCTTAACCTAGATAAAATAATCACTCTATGTTTCATTGAACTCAACAAATTAGCCTGCCCTCCATATATATGGGTCGTCATAGCTCATTTAGTAGAGCACTGCAGCCCTGAAAAGTTATTTTTTCCGGGCTTAATTTGCAGTTGCCTGAATTACGATTATAACTGTGATGGATGATGTGAGAATCAAAGGGAACTCGCAAAAAGTTCGAGTTATCGGGAGCTCGAAGAAAATAGCCTAAAGTAAGACAAAAAACAGTTTTTACTGTACAGTGAACATTTTAATCACATTTGTTGTAGAAATGTTGTTAGTGAAAATTGAAAGATACCTTTAGATTATAAATCAGACCGTAACGGAACAAAACATAGCCTAAATAGAGCATGCGTTTTACTGTTTCAAAAGTAAAGCTGTTCCACGTCAGATTTGTGACACACAACACCAGCCTCCATTAGTAAACTGTATGTCTACAACACGTCAATGGGACTTCAAAGTCCAATGTTTCGGACGCCAGTGCACAGTTTTTTCCCGACTTTTTAAGCGTTCAAAACATGTTTCGAGGTATCGAGGGTGAAATTATATAGGAATGACCTGAGGGGAAACAAAAATTACTTCGAGTTAGCGGGAGGTTCGAGTTATCGGAAGTCAACTGTATGACGCAGCGACGTAAGCATAAGTGCAAACATAAGACAGTTATCGTTCTGCTTGTGCTAGGCTTGCAATCTTGGCATCGCAGGTGTAAACCAGAGCGACAAAAGCGCAGAAACTCCTTTGTTAAGAGAAAAGAAATTTATCATCGGTAAGTCTACGTAAGTTGTCTGTGTTTACGCTTGCGTCGGACTACTCTGTGTAAACTACTCTTCAAGAGAAACGGGAATTTTTTGACACCACTAATCAAAGCAAACAAAAATTAGTCTGCGTACTTGGCCAAGGTGACTACGCAAGCATTCATTTCAATGTCGGCCATGATGTCTACTAGGCCTTGAGGTCATTACCTGAGGCATGGGTTCTAAAGCGATAGATTGCTGGTCGAGATGTTTCCTGATACAAGCCATTTCCTCTTCCACGGGACCCCATCTGGCGATTTGAAACAAACAGTGGAAAATAAAAAAGGAAGAGGTGGGGGTAGGTGCCCTAGGTAATCGCGCTCCCCTAGCAGAGCCAACGAATTGATAGGTTTACATGGTGGACAGACTAAAGGTTCTGGACTGCCAATCTACTTGCCTAGGGCGCCCCTCTTCTCTAGGCGGACTAGATTTTTGCCGTGAAAAAGGTTCAGGTCAGGGCTAAGCCGGCCAGTCGAGGTAAAGGACGTGTATGTTCACTGAGTCTTAAGATTAATATTAAGATGGAATCCATTAGGAAACTGAGTAATTTCAACTTTCAGTGGACAAAATCCTTGTACAAGAATAATTTCACGCATATTGCATTCTTTTTTACACTTTTCGAGGTCTATAAATGTAATAAGTTACATGAAATAACTCCAAAGAAAAGGTTCTTATGGGAGCCCGAGAAAACAAACTTCAAAAGCTTCAAATTAAACAAAACGAAATTTTACACATGACGATTTTACCTGTGTTTTCTTAATTCCTGTGAAATTTGAAATTAATTTCCCGGGCTCCCATAAGAAATTATCTTTGGTGTTCTTACAGATACTTTATTACATCTATTGCCCTTAAAAAAAGGAAAAAAGATTGCGACATGGCTTAAAATATTCTGGTAAAAGGTTTTTGTCCACTGAAAATTAAAATTACAGTACTCAATTTCCTAATGGATTCCGTCTTAACAAAGACACAGCGAATTACACGTTGAGAAAAGCCCCGCAAACTGTGCTGAACGTCAGGGAAGGATTCTAGATAAGGGGGTGATATATAGCCACACTAGTGATAAATTCATTTAGTTTGATGTGAGACTGAAATGGAATATTTTGTAAGCTCTACAGAACAACAAATTGAATGTACGATCGTTCGCTTTTTTTTTTTTTTTGCGTTTTGCAAATACAGTACCCGATGCATCCAACAGAACAAGACCCTAAAATTCTGCTCACAACATTTGAACTAGAAACAACACGTGATATAGGTACTTCTCAGAGCATTGACGACTTTCATCAGATAAAGGCGATAATTTGAACTCACCTCTCCTGAAGTCTGTGAATCAGTTGACACTCGCTAACAAACCTCAAATTGTCAGAAATCTGAAACTCGGGCTAAAGTTAAAATACAAAGAAGAAGAAAGGTGCGGTATAAATATCCAGGTGCTATAACAAAAAATTGAGTCCGCCTATGTTTTCAACTGTGCATGTCAAAAAAGAATACAATACAGAAGAAAATTTCGCAGCAAAACCAAGCGACTTCATTAAAACTAGTTTTTGCGCAGCGCCCAGTACTGTGCTAAAAATTGATCAATTTGCGGTGCTAGTATGTTTTTGCACGTTTGACAAAAATTGGTCCAGTTTTTGAAGACTGGCTACCCTTGGTACCAGGGTTTTTTTCTCGCGCGCGTCGGTATGTTTCGGGACAAAAAGAAAAATTAGCCTGCGTCGCGAGTGTCGAAAGGGGTAGGAGATTGGGAGGAAGAGAAAAAGGGAGGGGAATTGGGGAGAGAAAGGCTTTCGCGTTTTTCTCCCTCTCCACCTCCCCTCCCCTTTTTGCGCCCACCATGCAGGCTGGGAAAAATTACTGAGCAAACCAAGTCACCCAGCCGTCAACTCCCTTAAAAGGTTTGCTCCTTAGTTGTTTGCTTCAAGTCTCTTAAATTAACTGCTGTCTAATGTAACCACGAGTAAAAAAAACAACAACAAACAACAACAAACCTTCCATGACTCTGGTGGAACAATGACGCATACACCGAACTTCTCAGCTTCGTGACGTATTATCTTAATGTAGGAGGCGGGATCTTTGAATTCTTCCTCAGTGGGATAAAATATGGGCGAATCCCTAGCCTTGTTCAGCGATGGACAAATTGCTGTTTTTTGTTTGGAGCCTGGAATATCCGTGCCTTTTGTCTTTGGAGATTTGCAAGGCTTGTTAGAGTCAGTAATAAGGCTGTTTTTCTTTCCTTTAAAGTTTGGTGATTTCGAAGACGGTGTGTGTGCTTGAAGCTCAGTTTGACGAGCTACTGGGCTTGGAGTACCCCTGCTAAGATTGTTTGATTTCGAAAATGTAGCTTTTGCTGGAATTTCGACGCGTTGGAGTAAGGGGCATGAGTTTTCCATGTTCGCATCGCCTGTTCTTTGATCGTTAAGATATGGTCGAGAGACTGACCGATCACTGACTGAAGTGTCAGAGCACCCGGATTCATTGAAGATATTGTTTGCCCTCACGCTATGCGGGACGTTCGCCTTTTGGAATGCATTGGGCAAGTCATAGTTTCTGTAATTTTCAGCTGCGCCTGAATAGCGCTCTGTGCGCTCGATAACACGAACTTGTTGTTGATCGCTTGTTCGAACTTGAGCCAGGGAATAACCTTCTAAAACTGGCGTGTTCGAATTCGATCGTGACTCAGCAGATTGTACGTCGGTGTGATCAGAAGAGAAAGGAGAAGGTAAGTTCACGGACAAAGTGTACGGTTTAGGAGGAGTATTTCTAGAGGCTACAGACGGAAGAGAGTAAGGTGATTCTAAGTGTGACCATGCAGGAGGGAAGCATTCGGGCGTGTTAACGAGGTGCGGAATATTCGATCGAATAGCCATCGGTCGATTTCGGAAGGACGAGGACTCTGAAGAGAGGTCATTAACGCGAGACACACACGAACCGTTCAACGGTTCATGCGATAATCTGCTAAGCAAGTCCGATCTCGGAGAGGGTATTCTCGTTGATCCTTCAGAAGTGTTAAAATGCTTATTTGCCAACGACAAACCCGCATTGGTGTTGTTTAAGTTCACGTGCGATTGATGACTACGGGGCCCTGAATAGTGATTCTGTATCGAGCGTGGTGAAAATCGCCTTTCATCCGACTGGTTCAAGTCACTAATTGATTGAAGGTGTCGCATCGAATGCACGCTGCCGTGGACGGGCGTCAAACCAACATAGCTCTTGCCTGGCAAAAATAAAGAACTCACTTTTACAGGGCTCGGTTCATTTTCAGGCTGTAGAAACGTTTGCCGGGTGGCAAAGACGTAAGTACTTTTATAACTGTCTTTACCAGAAGCGAATACAGGAGACTGTCTCGCAGTGACGGGGAGCGTTTCAGCAATTGGAATGGATCTTGAGTAATGACTTTCTTGAAATGACTGCGCACTTCTTCTGTTAGTAGGAAACGCAAGGGGTGAAGCCTGCCTTTGATTAGCAATACCAGGAGATACTGTATCGTTTTGAAGTGATGTTACATTGAGGTTTGTTTCAAGAAAGCTTGGTCTGGATGTTGGGTGCCTTACAAGTCTAGGAGGATGAGATGACAAGTTAGACGAGAGAAGACCATCGAAACCAACTAGTCGAGAAGCGGAATTTTCAGGGTGAAAAACTTCATGTCGCCTATGGGAGGTTTCAAGAAGACCAATGGAAGCTGGAAGAGGACTTCCGGAAGATGCAAGTCGACCATCGGAACTGTCTAGTCGACTACCGGAAGTTCCGAAAACCCGACTGGAAGATTCGTGACTAGCACTGGACGTATCGAGACCACCGGCGGAAGTTCCAGGTACACCATCGACGTCTGCAGTTTCAAGGGGACTAAGACGGGTATGTTTGTCAGCGTCTTTCATCGCGGGCACGCGTTGAAGCTGAGGTGGGCTGCTACTAGAGTCGATCGTCCGCGAACTTCCGGGTAATTTCACTAGCTCTTCAAAGCAGACGGTGCCCTCAGTCGCGGAAGAATGCCTCCTCAAAAGGGGCATCTCTCTGTTTCTCCAACGCGAAGTAGTCCCGTCTACCTCTTTTTCCATCTGCGAGATTTTGGTCAAATCGCAAAGTGAGCTGCTTGATTTTCCACTTGTTGTCAGTGCAGCCGAAGAAATGGCCTGTAATTCGTGTCCATTTGGGGACCTTGACAAAACTGGAAGAAAATCTGAAGAACCCTTTTGCGTTAAAAAGGGCATATCCGTACTCCTTTTTACAGCTTCAAAATCCTTCTCTGAATTTTCATGCTCTAAAACAACAGGAGGAAATCGCTTTAAAAGTGGCGGTCCATCATTCCGATCGACTGACAACCGACGAAGTTCTGATCCTCCGTCGCTTTCTAGCTCGCGCGAAGGGGAAGTTGAGGGAAAACGTTGCAAAATAGGAGGTTCGTGGAGGTGAGTTACCCTCTGTGCAGCAGCAGGGATGTACAACAAAGGAGGTGGAGGCGGCGAATTAGCCGATTCCGAGAGATGCGACAACGGGGAAGAAGGACTGCCGGTATCCCCTCTACTCTTGGTATCCGTGGGGTACAATGCAGTTTTACTCATTGAAACGCTGGTAATTGAAGGCTTGACTGCGAATGGCTTTGGGATAGGCCTCGGTAGCTGCTTGTTCCCTGTCTTGTAAACCCAGCAGTTTGTTGGGCGAGAGGACACTCGAAAAGAAAGCGGAGGTGTCACAGACTTGGTGAATTCTCTCAGGTCCTATAGAGATAACAACAGCAATTATGAATGATACGAATCGCTTAGAAAATCTAAAGCTGCCAAAATGAACAACTAGTTTATAAAACAGGGGACGTTCAGCATGCTGAATACTGTCTAAATACAAAAAACACATTTCACATTGAAATCTAATAGAACACAGCGGCATACAAAAGAGCACACTCTTCGAACGTTTTGTAACTTAATTTAAATTTAGGTAGGAACTAAGGGCCTGTTTACATGGAGTGGGGGACCCCGGTCTAGTGGGGTTGGTTTCTTTTGTTTTCACGCTCTGGAAGACACAAAACAAAAGAAACCTACCCCACTAGACCGGGGTCCCCCACTCCATGTAAACAGGGTCTTAGATTAAGAATCCCATGGGAATTGAACAAAACTCGACGAGCGTCGCCTTACACTCGCCGCGCATCAATTAGCAAACTTCCGCTATTTGCATTTGTCCCCTACGCTGCCGCCGTTTGAATCATCACACGAGGCTTCTCTTGGGAAGCAGCGTTGCATGACGACCCCAATAACGGCTGCCCAGGAAAACCACTACAAATCATAGGAACGCGTAACCAAAATTTTTGAAGGGGACACATACTTTCTCGTATTTCAAACATGCTTATTAACACAAGAATTATTCTAGCAGAAACGACCGCAGTCTCCATGGTTTTATGGCCATTTTACGAAAGAATGAGGTCGCTATTATAGGTCTCGAAATTAAATTAAGCGAAAAACTGTACAGCCATTTCATTATTCATATTGTTCACCATTTTCACATGGCTGAAATGTTTCAGAACTGATTTTTCATGAGAAAGGATGAGCACCAGGACTCCCCTTGAAAAACGCACAATAATCAGAATCATAAGTGGGTGGAATATAATCTTCAAGGTTGTTGACGTTGACTGACGTTTTAACAAACCGTGCGGTGGTCATCTTCAGTGTCAAAGTGAGTTGTATCACGTCAGTTGTAACCTGCGATCAGGCGTTGTTGTTGTTTTTTTTTGAAGAGAGGGAAAAAAAGAACTTCCCTCCTTCTCCTCTCCAAGAAAGACACAATAGAGATATAAGGAGGGCATGATCGCAGGCAACGTCAGTTGATGGTATTTAACTCTGGCTATTGACCTGATTAGCCAATTAAGTTGCGATGTTATTGGTCGTCTGTCAGTGAAGCCGTGATTTTATTGACTATGAAGACTCTAAATGCCATTGGTGTATTATGACCCGTATTTTGCCACAGATTAAAAAGTTTAAAAACATTTCAAAATTGTTTTAAAATCTTTTTTTCCTTTTCGTCGGTTGTACAGTTATTCTATTGTCGTCAGTTTTGCTTGAGTCCGTCACTAAGTCGTGTGTGTGGTGCCGGTAACTATTGACTACGATTCAGTGGCGTTTGTTTTAAAGTTAGTAAACGAGCTTCCTTAAGTGAGTCGTTGACAGACGAATGTACAATGCGTAAAGCATGATCACAATATTGAGCACTTCTTCTCTCTTCACATACAAGTTCAGTATTAGACTTCAGTAGATTCAACTTATATAGGCTGTTGATCATTTTAATGTTAAAAGGCGCTATATTAAGTGAATAAATTACTAATTATTATAGACCTGTTTAATGAACCCACAATTCACAACGTTTTAAATAAATGTACAGTAACTGGAAAACCTTTACATAAACGAACAGTAACCGAGAGTAGAAGCTACTGATACAGGACTCCTTAATTTCATGAACAAGGAACAGCATAAATATAAAAACCAATGGAAGCATAATGACATTGCTTTAGGCATGTGTCAAGTTATTGACGCTGACGAATGCTAAACCTAGAAACATACATTGTAATAGTCAAGTAGTTGAACAAAGGAGCAATCTCCAGCACCCCAGCATTTCTTACAACTGTTATCATTGTGGTCTATGCTACTGCATCATGATACTATTATCAGACTTGCAAAGGAAATAGAAAACATAGGCGGGGTGAGAGAGCAATAAATAAATGATAAAGGAGGCAAGTAAACGTGTATGTAGAATTACTCGCCAATTCTAACCTAAACTTAAAGTTCTAAACTTGCTAGAGTGGTTTTCGTTTGAGTGTCGTAAAACCAAAACCAAAGTAATTACTCTGGCCAATCACATAGGACACAGGTAATACATTCAACCAATCAAAACTCGAAGTAATTACATGTGGCTGACGCAAAGCGCGGGAAAATGCGTGCGAGCGCGTCACAATTGACTTTGGTTTTACTTCTGATTGGATGAAAAGGAAGCGCGAATCTTTTAAGCCAATCGCATCGTCTAGAAAGTGCAAAACCAATTACTTTTCGACACTCAAATGAAAACCGCTCTAAAATCTCTATACATGTGTTAGGTTTTGTCAGCATCATGCACCTTTAAACTTTTCTTGTAATTTGAATTTTGAGGCTAACAACACATTACCACATTACTAAAAGAAGCTAAAAAGTGAGGGGCCTTCTGCGCACCCGAACACAGGGATTTGTATTTGTGCCTTGAGTAATAAGCCAGAAAAGTAAGGCTTCATTCTTGTCTGAGCGTAAAAAATACCAGTCCTTCTATTATCCATGGTCTGAGCAAAAACGTTTAAACTGAATTGGGGTGTTTTATTAAGTTTGCTAAGCTATTAGGCACGCTCAGGTTTTTCAGATCATTTAAATAGATACCTCTCAATTTATATTTTGCATGGTAAGTCCTAAATGCTTTGTAGGATGTAACAGTTCCTTGTTTTTAAAAAGTCAGGTTGAAAGCTCAGATATTATGTCATACAAGTTTATTGTGCAGGCTCATAATATTTTACAGTGTTTCCGGGCAACCTAATGATAGCAAATATGTATCCTTGCAGTAGCATGCAGGCATTTAATAAGTAAAAAAGAAATAAGAAAAGAAATGTTCTGACTTTAACAACAGCCAAACAAATCGAGACAAAAACTCAAAAAGTGTTCACCACTGAAACTCAACTCGTCACTTAGAGTTAAAAGCCAACAAGAAGATTGCAAATTGATGCATAGATCACAATATTTCAAATTAAGTATATATAGTACAATGCTGCCTTATGCATATGAATACTTTAAGTATAGTTCATGTCTGGCAGGACATGACTGTAAGTGAAAATGACTGTGAGCTTTGAAAATAAATAATGCTGATGAATGCAAGGTATAATATGAAGTTTGCACCTTTCACAACACAGTGTCCCTGCTCTTCCAGCCTATTCCAGACACTCTGTTAGTCAGGACAGGTGAAAATCAGTTCTTGTCTGTTTTTTTTAATTTTCTTGTGCTTGCTTTTCCTTCCACTCATCCCTACTACAGAGGGTCTGGAACAGGCTATTTGTCTCCATGCCATAGAGGAACAGAAAAACTGTTTGGTGAAAACAATACATCACATTAACTGATAAAAACTAATGCGAATGATCAACCTGAAGGAGCTTAGATTCCATTGTTCTGCATCTAATACTCACACATCAAGAAAAACCAATCACTTACATCAGCATCATCACTAGGCAGAAGCTCATCATATTTCTTTGACTCCTTTCCCTTTCCAGCCAGCCCCTTGGGACCATCTGCATACATTCTTACCACACCACTCTCCCAAGAGGGTCCCTCACCAGTGGCCGGGCTATCCATCGATGGGACAGGTGAGTCAGAAAATGACTTGTGCATAGTGCTTGACAGATTTGAGGAATTTGACATTGACGACTGAGAGTGAGTCGGGGAGGGTGGCAAGGAATTATTGTTCTCTTC
>OZ037993.1:21118752-21136252 GCA_964035705.1 Porites rus
AACAATGCATTTACCATTGGCTGTGAGCAAGCTGTCCGGGGCCCTCTGGCAGTGTGGCAGTAATGGAAGGAGAGCTTGCAACTACTTCTCTGGAATTTGAATATCTGCATCAAAAAAGTTGATGCAAAATGTTGATTGGCAGAGATGACATAAGTAATGATGCAGGACCCTTGGCATGTGTTTTTCAATGTTTGTTTACATTCTGGCTCATTTCACTTTGGGCTGATTGGTGGAAATCTGACAGCTCAGTTGACAGGGAGCCACAGGGGAATTGAAGGTGGAATTCAAATTCCAGAGATGAAGGTGCAAGCTCTCCTTCCTTTGTTCTGCTCTCCCACCATTTTACCATTTTACTCCAGTTAAATTGTATACCACCTTCTTTGGACTTTCAGTAGGTTAAAAATTATACAGGCATCAAAAGAAACTGCTGCATTTGCAGCAATTTTTTTTCCATGCACGTAAAATCTTGGTATGAGATTTCAGAGCTGTAGTTATTAAGGCAAAGAATAAGATTAATTAATTTGAACACAAAGTGATAAAAAACACTTCCTACCTAGTTGGACTCATTGGATGTGACTTTGCAAATTTCCGCTGTGCTTGAACTACTCGGCAGGCTGCTCTACAATTTAAAAAAATAATAATGAAATGTCAGTCACATGTAAATGAAAGTTATATATGTAGGTCCTTATCATAATCAGGGGGAGTGGGTACTCGACAATGTTTTAAGTGTACCCCTTTCGTTTACATTTTATTAACAAATGGTGTCCCTTTCACACACTGTACTAGTTTACTGAGAAAGCCACATCCCTTTTAACTTCTGTAAATACACTGTCTTTTACAAATGTAAATATGAATAAATCACTAAACCAAAGAGTTTTCAAATGTGTCTTTATCGCAGCCATAAAATGTGCCTGTTAGCAGCTTTAGGTCCTATCACAGACCGCAATGACAGATTTCCCTCCCAGCGTGCAAAGAAAGTCGTGTCCGATAGCCCGCAGCTAGTGGATTTTGTTATTGGGCTAGTGATTTTTGTTCTCAACTTGCTTGACAGGTAAGTGCTTTTTGTGGGGGGTGGGAATTCAATTTACAGAAGAATTTTAATCAATCCTGCTTATCAAAAAGGGTTTTGGGGCTGGTTGAAATAACTTGTGGGCTAGTACATGCTAGCTACAGCTTGCCCGAATGGCAGGCTGAAAAACTGACTTTCTTTGCACCATGCCTACCCTTTCATATACATGAAGCCTGAAAAAGTACCCTTTTTGCCTGTTACCCCCCTCTACAGACCATTATGGGAGTACCCCCGCCCCTGGGATTTATAGCTTACTCACAGCCAAAACAACACACAACACTCTTCCAGCCACTTTTTTTTAAAGTGTTGCCAAAAGAAACATGTCATTGGATGTACATCGCATGGATTTTTTTGTCAAGTTCCTGTGTGTTTTGTAAGACACACTGTGTAACTTCTGATATTTACTGCAGTCCGTGATTATAAATCCATAATACAATACACCTACTTGTTCTCTTCACTCTTCGATTTCTTTAATGGCAACTCCTCACTTTCGGTATCTGCTTCATTAAAGATTTGAGCTTTAACCCCCCTCCGCTTTCGTCTTCTCTTCCTTTTACTTGTTGAAAGGTCCTTATCTGCCTCCAAGAAATGCTCCCTACTCAATTTTCGGCCAGCAGACTTATTCATTGCAACAAATACTGCAAGTGCTCCTCTCTGTCTCCTTCTCTTTTTTGCTCTACCATTCTGAGATGATAAACTTCCTTCCCCTCTTCCTGCAAATTTTGTTGAAGACACAGTCCTAAATAACGTTTTCGGATTGGTTCTTTTCTCCTTTTTCTTCTTGATAACATAATTAAGAAGTTTGCTTGGTTCCTTGATTTTCTTTTGCATCTCAGAGTCAATGGTCTTTTCAGTGATAAATTGCCCAGATTCACTGGTATCATTCCAGTTGTTGCACTCCTGAAAAGTGTTACACTCTTTGATACTCTTTTTGTCTCCACTGCAAGTTACACTCGTGACGTCTTGAGAGCCATTATTGCCCACTGTCTCACAAACTGAATGACTGCCGCAAGAAAGCTTGTTTGGTGAAGGCTTCTTGGAATCAACCAGTGACGCATACAATGCCTTTCTTAACATAACTTCCTCCTTATGGAGCAACCCTCCATTGTATTCCTAAGAAACCACAAATATTATGAACAAGTAAATCTTAAGAATTTGACCTGTACAAAATGTGAGATTCCTCTTAATCATAAGATGTCCTCAAGAAATTGGACCACAAAAGTAGGTTCTAACCACAGGAGCTACACCAACACTATTTTTCCCCGCTTTCACATCAGTGTCAATTGTTTGGATTCCAAGATTTTAAATTAAAGTGACATTTATTTATTTGTCTATTCATTCATCCATTCATCATTTTTAAAACTGTCTAATAAAAAAATTTATATTAATTAAGAAGCAAAAATAGTTATATGTACTTGAACATGATTTTATTGTAAGGAATTCTATACTGGAACAATGTGCCATTCTGATAGCTCAAAATAGCTTAAAACAAAAGACCAAGAATCACTTAAACTACCACTGGAGGGAAGGCTAGATCTGATAAGAGTATTATTAAATACGATTATTGTTTGTTAATTAATGCCATTTGGTGCAATTCAGCAGGGATTTGACAATGTCATCTTCCATCAGGAATCGTATAATGACTGTCTCATTTTTAAAAACATTTTAGCAACACACTGTTACCAAAAATTTAGAGATCAGTGAGGATGAATCACCAAAGTTACCATTTGTCATTTCAAGAATTGGTTCAATATGACTGCCTCACTCACTACAGCAAACTCAAAAAAGTCCAGCCATGTGAATTATATGAGCAGGTGTACAATGTATGTAAACATAGATCTTAAGTTTATCTTGGTGATTGTTCTTGCAAGGATGGCTGCAATGGATGGTTGAAGAGTTGTTTCCATAAAAGTGCTGCAATCGCTAAAGATTTTTCAGTGACCCCAGAGATTAAAGGGATTAAAGTGATCATACATGGATAATCCAGCTGACCATGGAAGTGACATATGTACCTTAAATAATAAAAAAAAGGCTGCTGCAAGTTTGTGTAGTTTGTGTTCTACATGAAATTCCAAATTTTGTAAATTTAAGATACTAAGAAAAGAAAAGAAAGGAAAAAAAGAACAAAAAACAAATACAATCCAACAAAGGAAAGGTACAATGCTACATTGTAATCTGTTGCAAAGACAATTAAGAATGTTTAGGTTGGTTTTTTAAACTGCTAATCACTTGTTTGTCTTTTTAGGGTCGTTGGTGTAAAAAGTCACCACTTATAGATCCAAAGTGTTCTGAGTTAGTGAACAATCTGCGGTTAGTATTCTGAAGAGAACCTCAACGTTAAATTGGCCAGTCAACCGTATACACTATCTAAAGGGACACCCGCTTTGATCAATTCTTTAGCTAAAAAAAAGTATCGAAATATTGTATACTTACATCAAAAAGGAAATTGAGTGAAAAGTGAATATTTATCTGACTAATTGTTAAAACCAACTGAAGGTTTTCAACAGAACTTAAACCAGCTTAACAAAGCTTTGCTAACAAGATTTGACTGACCATCTAAACGACTCGATCTCAGATTCAAGAAAGAGATGGTTTTCAGACGGCGTAATTAACTTTTAATAGAAAATTCATATTCAAAGTGTGGTGTTTTCCTTTGACCTAAATATGACAAAGATACAAGGAAATTAATTGGCTCGCACAAAGGCCGATGAAACGAATACAAATGAACTCGTTTTTGACCGACTTCGAGCGATCGTCAAAAGAAAGCCAATGATCAAGGCTGTAAATTTCAAGCTGTTAATGTTAAGTTATATACGCTATAAGGTGACCAGACGTCTTAATTACTTGGTTGAAATGGAGAACAGACAGATCTCCTTCGCTTGAATTGCATCAGGGCACGATCAAGCTCGAGAAGGCGATAAATTTATAACGCGGCGTCTTTGAAGAACAAGTCGTGACATAGCACTTTAATGCTACATACATACCAAGCAAGGCTGAGTTATTCTTCGCCTTGGGCGCTCGCCCGCCATTCTTCCCTTGTCCTGTTGGTGCTAAATTTGAATATTATTTGCCTGCCAGCTCTTAAAACAAATTCCCGACCACGTGTATCGATCCTCCATATTTATCAGCCCTGGCTCAGATCTGTAAACAAGTCACTTTTCATTTGCAGGTTGTTGACAGGTCAGCGGGTTCATATTTAGTATCCACGCCTGAAGGTTGGGTAACCAGGCCATCTTGGGCTGAATGCAATGAAGTTTTGGTCTTGGGGGACGTCCAGACTTTGCCGATCTTTAAGCTTTAAACCATCCAGTAAGGTAATTGATTTAGTCATTTAGGACGGTCTAACTACAAAGGCTCCCATAGAGGTCTTCGTAATAACGAAATGCATAAGCCTATCCCGGTCCCCTATTAGTACCATTTCCATTTGATAGCCACACTCCCTCCCCTCTCCCCTGGTTTATAAGATTTTTTGGGACATGCCAAGATTTAGGGCCTGTTTACGTGGAGATGGGGGAACTCAGGAAGGTGAGGTAGCCCGCTAAGGTGGGGTAACCTTTCTGTCCATATAATGTCTCATTTTTATTTGACCATATTTACATGATAGGTGGGGTGACTTGTCACATGTTACCTCACCTATCCGGGGTCCACCACCTCCATGTAAACAGGCCCTTAGGAACAGTCCTCATGTGCCAGTATTTGAGGTTTAAAATATTTTTTTTCATTTCTCCTCTTTGTGGATCTGCTTCTATAACAACAGGAAAGACAGTTTATTGACTGGAAAAAGGTAGTTTTAAAAGCAGGAGATGGTGGAAATGGATGTGTGCACTTCAGAAGAAAAAAGTGAGTTGTACTGTAAAACTTACAGACATTATTATATCTGATGTTACGTAATTTTTTTTGAAGCTCTAGCATCAAAGATAGCGAGTCGAATAGAAGGACACTTTGCCAATAAAAATCAGCAGTTCCAATGGAAATCTTTTTAATAATCTCTTGAACACTTTATTCCGATGAGTCAAACACTGCTGAAATTGTATCCTTCTTGTGGCATAAAGATGATTGGAATACCTACTGGGTATTTTAGGTTTAAATTTCATTGTCTGTTACAGCTGTTTTGGATAACATGTGACCTACATTGTCAAAAACGTTTCAGGATTTTGGTTTTTTTCGACATCAATCAAACCATTACCATAGCACCTTATCATTCCTTGTCAAATAATGGCAGCAATAATGAGCTAATTTAATGTTGGCCTGAATGTAGCAATTTGTTTTCACCCCTCTATATCTGCGTTTCTTCTGGATTTGGAAGTTCTATGGGAACAAGTTCACCTTGGCAATCTAAACTTGCCATTTTTTAGTAAGAAGGTAAAAAAACTTGAGAGCTAAAACGTTAAAACACGTGGACTCTAAAGTTCAAAAGCAACAAACCTTGAAACACAGAAACACACAAAACGGATCAAAATCCACCAATCACAAATCACAAACCATGACCTTTTGAACCCATTGTAAACTTCTGTTTCCTAAGAAGTCCGGTGCAGAAAGCACAGAGCCTTCAGATTTTGATCAACGTCGCAGAAAAACCCAAAATCCAAAGACGTTTTTGACCTCACAGGTCACGGGTTATCTAAGTGGCTGTAATGTGTGACTCACTAGATTCCAACCTAAAGCTGGCCCTGACGGTGGTGATGGGGGCCGAGGTGGGAACATTGTGCTGGTTGCAGACCATGCTGTGAAAGAACTCGCCCATCTTCCAAAGCACATAAAGGCAGAAAATGGTGGAGCTGGCAGGGGAGAAAATTGCAAAGGCAGAAATGGTTCTGATCAGATATTTGAGGTAAAATAAAAAGAGCAGAAGAAACTTACTGAGTGTGAGACAAGGGTGGTGTTTCATCAAATAAATTATGACTAGCAGCTCTTTTATTGGATCTTATTATTGAATTTATTGACACACAGATTGACAGAAATATTGATCCACATTCCCCACGCGTGCTGTGGGGGAACTGCCAAATGTTTGCCCTCACCTATACTTCGTGGCTTTGTCCATTCATAGGCCCAAAGGCTCTGCCATGCCGATGAGCCTCAATAAGGGCAAAAAAAATTTCCCCTGGTTTCCGACAATATACCTAAAGCTAGAGAAAGTGTAGAATGCTACAATGTATACACCAAAATTATGTACTGTTTTAGCTAACACAGAGTATTTATTACCCTGATTAAAATGAAAAACGTTTATACCATTTATCAAAATCGTGGCTAACCCTTAATCCTATTTCCACACTTTTGAATTTAGGTTGTTTCTTTGGACTGTTTTCCTACTCACATGCCTTGTCAGTAACTGTGCTCACATTGTTGGTGGCTCCTCCGTAAATGTTCTATTTGTAATTGGTATACATGTAGGCTTTAAAGGAGCCAAAACCAATAATTGGTTGTGGCTCCATTAAAGCCTACATGTATACATGTATACCAATTTATTGTGGGATTGCACACATATTAGGCATCCTACTGATGAACAGTTAAGGTTACGACTTAGATATTTTGAGTAACAACAACTTGCTGCTTGTCCTCTTTGAATTGTAAGACTAAATGTAAAGGATCTCAGATGACCTATTTCTAGCTTAACCAGCTGTTCATTTTTAGGTTCCTCTTGGAACAGTAGTCAAAGCAAATAGTCAAGTGATTGCCGACATGACATCCGAGAGGCAAACCTTTGTTGCTGCCACCGGAGGACTAGGGGGACTTGGAAACTCGCACTTTAAGACAGCTCTGGATCAAGCACCTAAGCTGTCTTCTGATGGAACTCCTGGAGAGGAGAAAGTTGTAGAATTGGAACTCAAAACCATAGCTGATATTGGTTTGGTAAGCAAATTCTGAAAAGGAATAGTCATAACTAAGGCCTGGTTTTTATGGAGAAAAGTTACCCTGGGAAAGAGGATCACCCTCCAAGCCAAGTCAACTTTAGCGAGCATTTATATGAGAATAAAGTTAACCCCTTTGCCTGAGCCACGAGCTGACAACAGTGCTCGCACGACCCGCCTGAGTGAGCCCAAGTGTTCACATGGAGAGTATTTGGCCTGGCTAGGAGGGTCAACCCTACTATCGAAAAGGGTAACCCAGCTAAGTGGGTCACCCTTATGGCCAAGCCAACTTTTGTTTTGCGTGCAGACAGTTTGCCAAGTTTTGTAAGGATGTATAATAAAAAGTTGGCTTGCCAAGGGTACCTTAGGTAGGCAAGTGACCTTTCTTCCAGAACAAGTTTTCTCTGCATCCCTCTGCATGCAACACAAATGATGCAAGAGTCTTGAAAAAAGATTATAAAAGACTATTGGCCCTTGGGAGAGACTGAGGCTCAAAGAAAATCTGAAAAATATCCATTTCCCTTAAAATTCTTGTCCTCCTCTTTCAGTAAATACGTTATCCACTTTTGTGATGTCATGTACAATTAAGAGTCATTTAATGATTCTTCTTTAGATGATTCCCTCTAAGAAACAGGAGCAGATGAAATAGGACTTTTAATATTTTAAGCTCAACAGTAGGAAGCTAGGTCTTGATCTCCGTGTTATTCTTTACATTTCTTTTTACAAGAAATTTTTCCTTAAGTGTTAAACACAGCTTCCAAGTGTTGACGAGACAGTGTCTAAATGGTCACCAGCGAAAACAGTAATGCTTATTATAGTAACCTTGTAAGGGACCAAAACCTCATTTTTGCGGACATGGTAGGGATGGGGGTTGTATAATAATAGACAACCATAATAGATTGCGTAGAGACGTCTCTCTTTTGTTGCACACGAAAATCGGACACATCTGCTTGCAGGCTACAACCAGAATTTCATCATCATTTTTTGTTGTTCTTTAGGTTGGTTTTCCCAATGCAGGAAAGTCCACTCTTTTAAGGGCAATTTCCAGAGCAAAACCAGCCGTTGCTGCCTACCCATTTACAACAATAAACCCTTATGTTGGTATTCTGGAGTTTGATGATTACTCGCAGATTGCAGGTAGCTCTGACTAAAAAATTCTGCTTCTGAATATCCATTTGCCACAGTGTTGGTAATTAGTTCCATTGAGTTTCCTAAAAACGTGCGTCACATGGTGACAAATACCCACCTTAATTTTATGGCATGGTACTAATTTAATTAAAGGTATGGCAAAACGGGCAACATAAACGTGCAACTTGTTCTGCACATTACTGCAAAACGAGTTAAATAGCGATGTTGCGCGTTTTACCACCCACGTTCAAACCTCTTTTGCAATAAATCAAGTTTTTGCAGTTTGCGGAAAGTTGTTGCGGAAAGTAGAGAGTAGATCCACTTTTTGTATCTTTACATGTTGCGAGTTTTATCCGCCGAGCTCCCGTGTGACGTGACGTGACTCCCGCTTAATTTTATCCAATCAGAAGTCAGTATTCACGCATCTTGCAGCAACCTGATTTGTTACAAGACAGGTTTGAACGTGACTGGTGATACCATAAAGCACTTGTTAGTATCTTTCCCATTACTCCTCTGTTTCTGAAACTTCATTGAAACACTTATCTGACTTATTACGTTCTTTCTCTTTTTTCCCTTTCGAAACCACAGGGAAAATTTCTAGTTGTTTACATATGTCGGAAATGCACATAGAATAAGCAGTTTTTCCTTTTGTTAAGTGTTCCCTGAATTACGTGCTCTTAGTTATTGGGGACTTGGGCCCAAGCGCGTGCGTTTTATATCGGTAAAACTTGCGCGTTACGTAGGGCGCGTTCTTTACGGAAATACAGTCGAACCTTCCGTAAGCTACCACCCAAAATGCGAAAACTTAGTGGTCAGTTACGAAAGGTGGTCGTATACGAGAAATTGAATCACCGGGGTCTCTTCCGAGATGTCCGGACACTTCTACTTTATGGAAGATAATTTATTGCATGCAATTTTTCAAGCCACGATATGTGCAGTTCCATGTTATTACTAAAGTTCTTCCTATATTCTAAGTAGCATAGTACATACAGCGAACATAGAGATCAGACCATGAATGCGTGCGTCAAGTGGTTGCTTGCAAAAGGGGAAAAAAATGAAAAATTCTTAAACCTTCAGACGCGAAAAGTGGTCGCGGTCGCTTACGGGAGGTGGTCGTGTACGCGAGGTTCCAAGTGTGAGCTTTGACTGGGAACGTTTTGGTAGCAATTTACGAGCGGTGTTCCCAAATAGAGGTTCGACTGTATGATAAGTATAGGTAATCTGATAGCATGATTTGTAGTGATATTTGGCATAAATACCACCAGTGATATTTCGAATTTGTTTTCCGCAATTTCACGAGCCGTAAGGCGAGTGAAATTTGTGACAATTTTGAAATATCACTAGTGGTATTTATGCCAAATATCTCGCACAAATCATGCTATGATTTGTTTATACTACTACCCGGAAAAGATTTGTAATTTTCACATGTAGGTATTTCAAATTAAGCTGCAATACCACTGCTCTAAGCCAATAAAATTGCAGAAATTTCTCATGTAGAAGTATAAATACGTTACGACAAATCATAGCGCTGGTATTTCTTTGAACATTTTTGTGACACTTTGTAAACTAAATAATCGTTTTCTCTTTTACAGTTGCGGATATTCCTGGTTTAATAAGTGGAGCCCATCTCAATAAGGGACTGGGACATGCTTTTTTGCGTCACATTGAAAGATGTCGTTGCTTACTCTACGTTTTGGACGTTTCTCAGCCGGACTCAGTAAACACATTTGAATGTCTGCGGGAGGAGTTGGAGCTTTACAAAGAACAACTCTCACAAAGACCTGGAGCTATTGTAGCAAATAAGATAGACATGGTTGATTCTGAACGTGAAATACAGAGACTTGAAGAGACATCACCACTACCTGTTATTCCAGTATCTGCGAAGTATGGGACTGGTATACCAGAATTTAAAACTAAACTGCGGAAATTGTTTCATGACTCCCTTGTAATATTTTGACCTTAATTATTTATTCGTTGTTTCCATGGTGGCTGCCATTCTTAACACAGAAAGTCTGCCTTGTACCCAGACGTTTCTCTCTCTAAATGAAAATTTACGCGCAAAGAAAGGCGGGAAGGAGAAAACGGGTCTCTCTTCTTTCTCCTTCCCATGGTTTTTTTGCGCTTCGTCACCAGTCACGCGCGTTTCGCGCTCGACTCAGTGTGAAAAACGAATAGTGCCTGAGGAGGAGGCAGACAAAAAGTATTTTTCAAGAAATCGATTTCAGTTAACAAAATCCTTCATATTTAAGTTATTCCTAAGAGGGGCTAGCTTTGGCAAGAGTGTATTTATTCTTACGATGATCTATTTTAGACACTTGAATCCACTAAAGAATCTAAAGCTGTTGTGTGACTGGCACATATAGACAAACAGTAACCAAGTCGTGGACAATTTCTTGTGTAATGGAACAAGTGTAGCTGTGAGAACGTAGAAGACATCTTGAACGTCTAGTTTGCATATGGTAAATATTAAAAGCAGAAGCACTAAAAGTTAGACAATTCAAACGTGGAAAGTAAAGTGCGTCTAATCGATGCTGTTAACACTGAAACGCTTTTGTCGTTCCAACCGTTAATTAAGCCGTCTAGTGTTAAGACGGGAACGCACTTACAAACGTCGAACTTAAAAGCCATACGTCAAAGCAGATCAGTTTTCATTAGCCAGCGTGTTAGGCGCTAAAACGGGAGCAGGAGAGATAGGGAAAGAGCAAAAAAGGGAGAATGTTGTTATCGATATAAAGATAATTGTAGTAAATAGACTTGTCTCTGTCAGATTCTCCTTGGTTATGTCTTCTTTTGAATTTTTTCCACCTGTACTACTTCACCTTTTGCCCTTCATTTCCGCGACATAAATTTCCATTAGCGTCAAAAGTTTAGTCATTAAAAAGAATGTGTAATCATTATAGAAAACTATGATATTTGCATGTGTGATCATTAAAGCATTTTACATATGCAAAAACATTCATTAATGCCAATATAGTTTCAACTTCGTGAAAATAACAGTCTTTTAGAGAATAGTCAAACATTTGCGGCATCGTAAAATTCTTTAAAAAAGAAAAGAAATTCATTAACAGAAAAGATATAAAGTGGAACCCCGTTAATACGGTCACCGATGGGCAAAAAGAAAATGGCCGTATTAACGGAGTGGTCGTATTTACGAGGTTTTTTTTTTTTTTTACAAGAAAATGTATGGCGGATTTTGCCAGGCGACCAAAAGAAAGTGGCCGTAAGGCGGGGTTTCACTGTAATGTTTTTAACAAGCACCTTTTTGCCGTTCAAACATCGCCGTATATAGGTCTGCATAAACGTAAACCACGCAGCACATTTTCTGGCTATTTTTATTTATCCTCCTGCTCCCTGTTTTTTCATGTATTGACCAAACATTTTACGCATCGCATGTTTGTTTGTGCAAGCATAGCAACAAATTTTACAGTATGTACATTGTACAAGCCTAACAAAATGATTGCAATGCAGTGCGCACCACTTCTGCAATACGAGTTTTAGGTATATTGTGAGATTCGCTCCCGAATTAATAAAGCATGCCTCCAAATTCAGCAAGATATTGGCAAGATAATGCTCATAAAAAATAATAGTTATTGATATTCTATTTCTCATAAACGAACATTTACCCAAGGAAAATGAAATTTTATTCGCACTAAAGGATGTTGTTTTCGATAAAACGCCATAGAAATTGGCCTTAATTATTTTCCTTCTGGTTGCAAATATCTTTAATGGCTATGCCACAAAATTAAATGTCTGTTTCCATGGCTGAACTGTTTATACATTAATTAAAATAACAAAATATTTTACGGTAATGAAGGGCAAAGGTGCATGTACCACTGCTGCTGTTGCTGTCACAAGAAACTGTTAATTAAGATTTGTCGTTGTTGCCTTCTCAAGGGGGCATTCTGGTCAACAAGTAAACGCTAAATGTTATTTTAAATTATCATTCGCGTTACCGGACTTAAACTTTCTTCTTCACAACTTGAAAACATTGATCACACTTTGCTCCTCAGTCCTGGTTTCTTACTGCAGTCTCCGCTACCGATTATTTCCGCCCCCCATTGGCAGGGCCTCCGTGTCGCAGCCAGCCCACCTTGCCGCACTTACGTAAAAAAAGTTTTGCGCGGCACAATTTTTGGAATCGATGACATCCCGCAACATCACACTCTAGAAAAAACTCAATTCTTCCTCTTGTTCACATCTAGCGGTAATGAAAATCAGTACGACGACTGTAAAACAAAATAGACAGTAGGCCAAAAAAAAAAAAATCAATGAATCAATGAATTCAATCCAAGTTGTAGAATATTACAAAAAAGACATAAAAGCGCCCTCAGCAATGGAAAGAAGTGTGACGTGACGTCACGTTACCGTGGTAGCAAAATTTCTAGATGTCAACCACCTTTTCTTTACAGAGACCGCCGTTTCCATGAACGATGGAAAAAATATGGGCTACAGTTTTGTTCCTTAGTGAAATCATGCACAGGAAAGTCAAATAAGTCAACTTTTTTCGTGTTTTAATTTCGTTATTTGCAGGACCACGGTTTTTTGAGGTCTAGAAATTTTTGCTACCATGGCAACCTAACGTAACGACTTCTCCTCTACACGTCTGGACGAGGCCCATGGCCGGGGCCTTCATTGGCCAATATTCTTGGACTAGACCCTGCAAGGTCCTTTAGGCCCTTTGCATCTTGCCATTGACGTGGTACAAAATCGCCACGCCGGAGAGCAAAAGCGCTGGGACAAGACGAACAAAAGACATACATAATTTTACATGTAAATGGTAATTTTCCTTGTTTGTCTTGTCCCAGTGCGACTTTTACTCTCTCGCACGACGGTTTTGTACCACGTGAATGGCTAGCTGCAAAGGGCCTACCATGGCTTACGATAGCTGCTTGTGTTGGTTCGTCCACGCATTCTTTTAATGTGTACCGCGTGGTAAAGGCGAGCTGAGAAAAGAAGTTCACGAGGCGAATTTACCAAAGTTGTCATTCGTTCACTGATAATGTAAAATAGGGAACGTTTAAAAAAAGTACATATTTATTTAACCATTCCGGATTGTGTTGAAATTGTACAGATACAATCGTCAAAAAATGTACCTCTTCAAGTAATATATAAAAGCAGATAACAAAATACATACAAATCAAGCAGTCATAAAAATAGCTTCGTACAATAAATACTTTTTCCATGGCACCCTTGTTTAGCTCAAAATATGGGCATATATACAAGTATATAAAGCTACGCGCGTCACAGCACTTTAATATACACATGCAAAAGACGCATGCAATATGGCCTCTTTTTTAGGACTGACACTTAGAATAAAATTACTCTCTAATAAAGGTTATCGTTCTTCAATTATTTTCTTTGATTCTCGACTGACGTCGAGATGGCTGGATGTTGGACAAGTTCTGTGAAAGCGTTTTAATGGACCTGGAATCTCTTCTCGTTCCACAAAAATGCAAAAAAAAAAAGAAACAAAGAAAGAAACAAAACAAAACAAAAACAAAACAAACAAAGAAGAATAAGAAAAAAATCACCCGGGGCCAACATTCAGCCATATTGACCGAAGAGGATTGGTCAATAAAGGATCTATTACATGCCCAAAACAAATTCTTTTCTTGCAAGCCACGCCATTATAAAAACACTGACGGTCCCACAAGAGTCCTTCATAAAGAGAGTTGACCATACTTCCACTGGCATACCTATTTTATACAAATTATACAAATTGCAAATACACTTCAACGGTGGACAAAACCTTTTGTCATTCCTTCATAGGTGAAACACAGCACGGTATTTTCTCTCAGAAGAAAGCTGTTTTAAAAATACAGTGCATTCTGCTAAAACATGTATGTGACCATACACAGAATCGCTATGATGAACTAGAAAACATTGGAAAAGTGCGAATGTCTTTGGCTTTGACATCATCAGGGAACTAATAAGCAAAACAAGTTTTTGAGCGACGTTTGTCAGCCAGAAGTGATATGTCTTTTCCCTTTTAATATGCCTTAATGCTACCAAATTTGTATTGCTAAGTGCATGTTTGTACTCTTATAGAGATGACTTGCTTGAAAATTGGCCAAAACCACTGCTCAAGAATGCCAAAAGTCCACTTCCGGTTGACGTACGTGGCTAAAAAACGTCTTTGCTTAAAGCTCCCTTTTGTTAACTATTTTGCAGCCCATTAGATGAAATTTACAGAACAAGGTTTGTTTCTCTTACAAGAAATTGTTACAGTATCTTACAGGTTATCTGCCTTGCTTCTGACAGGTTTTTGCCAGAAACTCTAATCTACAAATTTACACCATGGATGTAACAACTTAGTATCTAAATCTGCTTCACTTCACCTCTACAAGATCAAGGGCACTGGTTGGAGAAGAAAAGATGCCAGTATGCCCCCAAGTTGCATAGCTCATACCAAATTATTACTAATCAAAATAGAGATAAGTAAGTAATAATGCACTGTTAAACAGGCTCTGTCATTTCTGGGCAGAATTTTTCAACAGTATTTAGATAATCAATAAATAAATAAATGGGGTTTTCAAAGGAAGACATTTTGAGTCTGGGGACAAGAAATTAGGCATGAAAACTTGGCTACTGCTAGGGATTGAAGGTTCCAGGGTATATAACAAGATTATTTTTGATGGACATTTTAAAAGTTCAAACTAGAGCTGTGCTGAAAAAGTACAAAACATTTTTACCACTTAAATAAATCATTAGGGTATTTCAGTCATCATTAATTATCCAGCCATCAGTTGATGACATGGGTGAGGGTGCTGATGACTCACTAGGGGTACATGATGAGGGAGGAGAATAAATCACTGATGATTGCATAGGGAATGTTGAACAGGGAAGAGCCATGTTACCAGGAAACTGCTGTCCCGGCTGTGTAAAAAAAGGATCTGGATCTTTGAAAACATCAAAACATCTTGGAAGATTGGAATTACCTGGAAGAAGAGAAAATACTTTATAATAATTCATAGTACCATACCCTGAGTAGTGTGAGATTATAGACATGGCCGTTTCATACTGCTCTTTTTCACCCATCACATGAGATATTTTTAAACCATTATGTTACTACCCACTAAAATATGATAATCTCAGAGAGAACTATGGAGCTAAATGTACCGGTACTTGTGGCAAATTATAGAAGGGCTGTTACCAGGTATAAGCAATTAGGAGGAAGGGAATTGAAGAGCTAGGAATAAATTTCTTTTAGTTCAATTTTCCTTTTGCTTCCCATGAAAGTAGCCAGGGGACATGCTCTTAGTAGCTGGGGGAAATCCACAACCCCCAGCCCTTAGTGACAATCCTGCAAAATGATAGTGCTACACTTCTTAATGCATACCCTGCGAGTAGAGGTTTATTATCTCTTGCATGGCTTTTAGCATTAACAAAGTCATTCATGTGGCTTGACAGTCGCTTAGTTGGTTTGTTTTACATGCCTCTGGAGAAACACAAGGCGTAAACAAGCTAACTATGTGACAGACAAGCCACATGAACAACTTCATAAATGCTAAAAGCCATACAAGAGAGAAACCTCTGCTCACAGGTTACTGAAGGCATTACCCCAAGAGCTAGAACAAGTCAACTCTGTTAAACTTTAGTGGCTGCCTAACTTGAGGGTCTCTTATGAAGAGAATAAAGAGGTGCAGAATATTACCTAAGAAAAAGGAAGTCTAAATTGAAGGGGAAAGGGGTGGGAAACAGAAAAAAGGGGTGATACCTTCTTGGTTAAAAGGAAAGGCAGTTTTTAAATGAAAGAACAACAATAAATAGGACAATATTGAGGTTAGAGAAAGGGTTGGAAAATTATTGGAGAAAACTGGGGGGAGAGGGATGGGGACCAAGACATGGGAGGTTGTTTAGCAAGATGGGTATTAATTTGATAAAAATAATGTGGCTTTGATTCAAAGGGCTGTGGAAGGAAAAGGATCAGAACTTTGAGCAACAAGGTTGGAATTTGTAGGAAAGGGGGTGGCAAAGTTCTAACAAGAGGAAAAATGTGCCAAAGAAGGCTAAAGGACTGGTAATAGTAGGCAAGGAAACACAAATACTGATCACAAAAAGGTAACTAGACTGCAACTGTAGAGGCTTACAGACTGAGGGGATACTTTCAATAGAAACTATTGTAAACAATTAGTTGGGCGACAATGCCTTAGCTATTTGTTTTATCATTGGTTTTAAGGCTATAATCAAAAAAATTAAAAGCAGGGACCCAAGGTACTTACCCCTTAAACACAAGAACGTAAGGAAGTCTTCAGTCTTGGCAACATTAGCTGGTATGTATATCTCCCCTAGTGGACACACAAGTTTCCTATCTTTAAGCTTATGTTTCAGCCGACGTCGCAATTTTCCATGACCAGCATTTGACGCTTGCAGTCTTTGTTCACAATTTTTATCTTGACTATTGATGACTTCTGAGCGACCTGACATAATTTGCTCTAACTTTTCACCATCATTTTGTACTGAAAAGCTTTTCTTGTTTATTTTATCGCTGCAAGATGTATCATCTCTTTGGATGTCACCGTCATTATTTACTTCTGCAGAAAGCAATGTCTCATCTCCCACAGTAGCACTAAATTTCGCATTCAAACTCTGAACAATTTTGCTTTTCTGAGCACCTTTCATATTTCTCTTATGAAGTGGCTTGTACAAAGCAGCTTTGTCTTTAACTAGCATCTTTGGCTTCTGTCCTCCAGAATGTTGACAAACTTTGTTTGTTTTAGTTGGACTTTTAAACCCTTTCTTTACAATATCTATTGACATCCCCATTTCCTCATTCAGTCGCACTGTGTTTCCAACTACTCCACTTTTAGTGGGCTCGCCAGCTGTGGATTTAGATGGCATTTTAGAACCATTTTGAAAGGACGGTTCACTTTCTATCCCTTTAATTCCTTTCTTTTTCTTTTTAACTGAACAAAAAGAGATCTCTGCACCATTCTTCCTTTTCAATGGTTTTTTGAACAATTCACTTTCTTGCTGAGAATCTTTGTTTATTTTCTGTCCCCTCTCTGTCTTTTGCTTTTTGAAAGAACCTCCTTTTCCTTTGTTGGTATCATCTGACTTCTTAGAGCGATCAGACTTAATCCGGAACATTGTGTTTGTGCCAATACAAACAGTTTTCGTCATTTCCAATGGCTCATCAGACTGATCATCCTCCTGAGATACCTCTGTATTTGTTGTACTCCAAACACACCTTGTTGTGGTCGCTATAAATTCATTGGGCTTTTCTTCCTTCTTTGTGTGAGAACGCCGTACTTCTCTTAAGGATGCATTCAATGCCCTTCTCAATTCTACTTCTTCTTTGTGCAGCAGACCTGCTCCAAAGAATTCCTGAGGAAACATTTAAAATCTTGGTTAACTCTGTCCAAGAGGTCAAAACTATTGTGTTTCTAGAGGGTTCAATTTCTTCCTTGGTTCACAGTTTTGTTTTACTTTGTTACAAATACTGAGTATATGG
>OZ037993.1:21141252-21178752 GCA_964035705.1 Porites rus
TGAGAAATTTTCAAAATGAGAAATGAGCAGATAAAAACAGCCTAAAACAATTCTTATGGATAGAATTGGCGTGAATCTACCCAATTTCGTGTAGTTATAATGGAACAATAAACGATAAACAAAGGGGAAACTTGATCACGTGATACAAATTCACGTTTGCCGTAAACGCCACCCTTAATCTCTCTAATAACAGGAGACTAAGGGCAAGGATACAAAATAATTGGTAAACGCAACTACATTAACTTTGCATCTTTTCTTCACATAAAGTGCTTCTAATGCTTCGCGCCCGAGTTAAACTGTGTTATCAAATACAGAGCCGACAGAAACGCAAGTTTCAGTTTTCAAATACTTCGCTAAAAACTTTTTTAGTACACTGAACATAATGTTTACGGCGTATTAAAACACGACATCATACTTTGGACAGTGAAACTAACAACAATAACTTTGAAGACTTTGGTCAGCTTTCCACAGTTCTCTTGTTTGAACACGGTGAAGGGAGGGGGTTGAGGAGGTGAGAACGTGGAAACCGCCCTCCATGAGTACTTTTTTCGGACCCGACTGACTGGCGTATATATCTTCTCTAGCCGTGAAAAGATCAACTGGACTGCTGACTGTGCTGATATACTTTCTTGCTTTGATATCAGTATCTTTCTTATTTGAAGTTAAACTTGACTTTCACCAAGTACCTCATTCGTACCTGAAACAGGAAAGAACAGAACTAATCAAAGCAACAACAGCAACATTTTAATGTTCTACTAACCTGTTTAATCCATGATAAAACAAAAGATTGAGCAGCCAAGAGGTCGTTTAGCGGCTTTTTAACAAAACCGTGCTCTAAGCACCTTCAACTTGACCAACTGCCGTACCTAAACTTTATTTCCTGTGGGCAGTGTCAAGACAGACTATAGCCTAGACAAGGTGTTTAGAGTTGTCAGAGTTGCATTAAGTCAAGCATAGATGGTAAAAGAAAAACACAAAAGGAATCAATGCAGCTGAGATTCAGAAAAAAACCATCTCGTTTTAGTACAAAAGAAAACGGTCACAAGAAAATAACTTTTACTCACTGACCTGAGTTGTCTTGTAAACTATGTACTCTGTAAGTTAAGGGAGAGAGGCACAAGATAAATAAAGAGACAATGCAGGCTAGGCTAGGTTTTCTTTCCAGGAAATCCCCACTAACAGACCCTTGTCATGCCGCGGCCATTTTGTCTTAGGAGATTTAAAAAGCTTTGTTTATGCACGGCTCGCCTCGAAGAGAGAACGGGGCAAGCCGTGCATATACAAAGCTTTTTAAATCTCCTGAGACAAAAAGGCCGCCGCGTGAAAAGGTCTATTCCTCAGAAAAAAAAAAAAAAGGAAATTTGCTCAGTCAGAGAAACTTTCAGTAAAGTAGGTCAGGTATTGGTGACGAAGCGATATGGAGGGAAAACTAGCCTAAAATGTAGGCGTATTTTTCGGTCGACCGAGCGCTCATTTATTTCTGCAGTCGCCACCTTTGATTTTGAAACTTAAAGAAGGCTGGGAAGTCGAGAGAAAGCGATCAATGCGATTAATGACTAACAACCCGCGCGAATTGAATTCTGGTATTCTCTTCCCCAGCATAACATCACCCACTACCCATCCCCCGTACAAGAAAATGCCTTTACCGCATGGTATGGGGTAACTAGTTTCACGTGTTCCAGGATGATTTGGTAACAAACAAACAAACAAGCTGCACACTCTACTAGTTTCCTCAAAAACAAAAAAAAGTGCACTTACCATTATAGTGGAGAGTGTATCCACGCGGATTTACAACTCCGGTTTCTAGGCTTTTGCCATAAGGAACTACAACGCCATCACGCCTTAAATTGAAACAATAAAAAGAGTTGGCTCGTATTTACTGGGTAGTGTCAAATGACACCAAGACCGTCTTAAGTTTGAAAGGACAAGTATGAGTTAATAGTGATTTTCAGATTGCTGGATATCGCACTCAATACTTGAACGCTCAAGTACGTACTTTTCACGGCTTGCCACAAAAAGCGTTGGCGCGCGAGCTTGCCCTTGGGGGGGGGAGGGGGGGTAGAGTTGGAGGCAAGAAAAGAGCGTTTTCTCACCAAAAGTATCCGAAACTGGATAGGCAAGGGTAAGAGTTGCTCTCCCATTTTTATTGTTAACTTTGCCAGAATCGATTTAGCTAGCGATGAATACTTCATCCCATTTGCGCCTCCCGGGTTAGCGGTCGTTTCCAAACAACTTGATTTAGTCGAGGTGTAAATAGTTTCTCGTACTTGACTCAAAGAACTTTCCTCCCAAATGTTTTTCCTGTTAACGCCCAAACTATACTTGAAGTGATCGAAATTGTTGTGCAGTTTCACTGCACGAGTTCAGTCGTACCGAAACGACTTGTATTGAAACTCTCGATTTCCGTCTTTAGGCATGTTACTTGGGCAAGTACACCTAAAGACGATGCTCTCATTCTAGGCTCAGTTTCAACTACCACTTCTTACCATCAACAAAACCTACATTGTATGAGTGTCATTTGGATCAGGAGCCACTTTTCCCATTCCTTTAACACTATGACAGCCAGTTGGTAACTTGTCCGCACTGAAGTCTGCTGCAAGGAGCTCATTGCACTTTCCAAGGGAGACCTGCAAAATTAATTAGCACATCCTATTAACACGATTTACGGTCATTTCGCCCACGAGTTGTTTCGCCGACGTCCTGTGCGCTAACGTATTAAGTCGTTTCGCCAACGTGATATGTCAGTTTGCCGTCACAAGAGGCCTTGTCCAAAATGAAAAGGCACCTCAATAGGACAATGGCAAGGTGACTTACTTTTGTTAGAATCCTTTAGTTTGTGGTTTTCTTGTGCAAACTAGGACTATTTAACAATTATTCCTCGAGCCCGAATGGGCTCTGAGTCAAAAGCCCATGAGGCCGAAGGCAATCAGAACGCAGCATTGATAATAGACCACTAGCTGGATTTACTGATGGTTTTTAGACCTCAGTGGGGTCGACAAATTTAAATAAGAAGCAAAGACGAAATGAATTCTGGAAGTACTAGTGAAATGTCGTCATCGTGAAAATGGACTATAATCCAGTTTGAGTATACGGTTTGAAGGCAGGGATCAGGGTGAGATGACAGTCTACCCAAAGGGCACAATGTTGGCATAGCTTACTACCTTGTTCTCACTTAATGCATAAAACAACGAAACTCAAGAATTTTTTTAATTAGTTATTAATAATATTCCAACATGTCTCAGTTTCAAGTTAAGGAGTTTTTTTTTTCATTTTGTCCATCAGCCTTCCACCGCATCAATCTGGCTGTTGGAACTGTCCTCTGCTGCTAAATTCTTCAAAATCTCGCTAGTGCAGTCATCAAACTTTCCATCTGTTTTGTTCCATCTTTTTTCATCTTTGCTGTTGTTTACGATTAAATTATTAATTCTGTTGTCACTGTGCCAACGTCAAAGTTACCTTAACATATTAAAGAATAGAAAAAACGCGAAATTTGATACACTCCAATTATACCTTTCCCTGAAAAATCGCGAAATTAAATACTCGCGAAATATGGCTCATGATTTTTCGCAAAATTTAATACACGTGAAATTAAGTGAGAATAAGATAGCTCAAGGTAGACTTTTTACCATTTTCCCAGACTTTATCTCTATTTTCTAGACTTTTTCAAGAATTCAAGACTCTGTGCGAACCCCGGGGGAGTTGAACTCTTTTCTTATGTAAACGCCTTCTTGGTTCCAAAAAAATTGCATAGCTGCTGGCCTCAGTATGGGGAACGTTACATGTGAGAACACCAAATGCAGAGGTCAACCCAAGTGTTCCCAAAACTGACACATCACAACAACAACAACAACAACAACAATGTATTTATTTAAAGAAATATAAAGTTTACAATTTTATGTCCTGCAAATAGCTATAATGCTAATCTCGGCAGGACAAGACTTTAAATAAAGACGTTATTAAATTACATAAGAGAGAAGAAAAGAAAAGAAATACGAAAAGTTGACTCATTTTAGTTTATATAAGGCATTGGTGGGTTTTGAGTTTTAAACCTGCATGTGCGGAGCGCCCGCTGACATGACCGGTCACGTCGTGTTTTCAGTTCAGTTCAGTTCACACCAGAGATAAACACCCCAATGTTGTAAGCATTATTCGTTTATTCTGGAGGTGGAATTCACAACAAACAAGGAACACTGACCTCACTGAGTAACATTAAGCCAACATTCTTTGACCTAGAGGCAAAACAATAGTTTGCACTCTTGGATGACATGTCGGCGAAGTAGATTCCTTTGCCAAACTAATGAAGTAAAGCATTAAGAAGAATATATCAAAGATCACTTTAAACTGTGCACTTGAAATCCAAACAGTATAAATCAGCAAGGTTGTAACAGACTGTTAACTTACCATATAACCAGTGACTGGTGCTTCTGGGGGAGCTATCCTCAATCCTTGACTTAAAATACCAACCCAGTTGGTCAAACGAGATCCATGCCATAATAACATCCTAAATGAACCATCAGAGGACACAAGTTGCATAAATGTTGTTATCTAGCCCTTAAGCATACAACTGATTGTGTTGCTCATTATGGGAGATTGGCAAAAAATGGGCAGCTCAGTTTGATGCAGAAGGGATTAGAAGTAGAATGTCATGACACTAAAAGAGGAGTACTGCTCTTAGGGACAATGACGACGACAACAATGATGATGATGATGATGATGGCAGGAAATATTTCAGATGCTCTGTTATTTTTGTTGTTACTGTTCTTGTTTTGTTATATTTTGTTCTTAAATTCATCACACTAATAAATATTTTTGCTATTTGCCCTTTTTAAATCTTTCGGCAGAAAAATATCAGCAACAACTGCAACATTTTCAACTAACTTTGTGCCTTTTGTGCCCTGAAAAAAATAAATCTGCTTGAAAAACAAGGACGAAATGAGCCAAAAGAGTAAGGTTGTCTATTAACTAAAAAATTTTAACTATAAAACCTTACAGTGGCTACATAAAAAATTATTGCAGAAACACAACTGTCGTTACCTGTTACCAACATCAGTGAAGGACTTCTTTTCATGATCCAATGCAAAAACATCTAGTAATTCCATGTTATACTGATTATGGGTGGCTGCATGAGTATTAGTCAAATATTTAGAAATCATCTGGAAAAGAAGGTAGTATTTTTCTAAGAGACTGTAAACAGATTGCAACCACCAATATATTTTTACAGTTCTAAATGCACAAGACACTATTATCCTACATAAACATTATTCACCTATTTGATGTATATTAGTAGAAAAGTTCAGTGGCTGAACTTTCTTTCAGTTAACATCCCTAGTCAGCCTGATTTCACCAAGTTTCATTTTCCAATATCACAAGCATTTCTTCACCTTGCCTAAACAACTGTAAGAAAGAACTGAAGGATCTTACAAGTGCTGCTAAGAAATTCAAGACTTTCCCTGAGTATGAGTGTGAATGTGTAGCAGAAGCTACATGTACCAGTACATCAAAATCACTTGACTTCAACCAGTAAAGTTGGACAAGGGAACAAGTCAAAAGATGTACCTTGAAATCAAGATGTTCATGATCGAGTGGAGTAAGTGCACAATGCAGCGTTTTGTAGTGCTTGTCAACTGGATGCTCTAGAGATTCCTCTTCCTCTTGCATAGCTTTAACTGCAATCTGAATATCTCCTAATGCCTGTACACAAGGAAAACGGTCCATTAAGAACAATTTTTATTATAACAATGTCCACAAGAAGAAGTGGAGTAACACGTCCTACAAAGGCCTTGATAAATAATTTTATTATACTGCAACACTGGAAATGAAACATTGTCTTCTGTGTATTGTAAGGAAAAAACAGTCTGCTTCCACCCATAAATAAAAGTATTGACATTGTGCAACATCATACACACCAAATTTAGTACGATGAGATAATGCCTAGCATACATGTGTCACTGTGAAATTGTAGTGATTGTTTCCTTATGCTTTGCTGGATCTTAACAACAACCAAAGTTCCCGCGAGACTCTCTATTGTTATTAAACTCTGCATACCAATACTGCATGTATGTTTCATTTTTTTTCAGTGCTGTACACAGATAAATGCACTGTAAACAAAAAAAAAATAATGAACAAATGGAACAGCAGATTGTGTCATACCTCAAGCAAGTCCAGTTTGATCTTCACCTCCTCTGTTGTTCTTATAAGGGGTGGTCGCTTCATTCTGCAAGAAAGCAAACTATAATTTTAGGTCTAAGCCTCACACCCAAACCATTTCCCTACAATTAACAGCATTCTCCACATTGCTTACTTCTTTCTCCCCCTTACCCCAATTATCTGGAGTCTAAATTAAGAACACTTAATCCTTCAACTTGTTTAATCTTGTCAATTTTCAAATCTTTTCAATGCAAAGTAATTCGGCAGGAACCACGAGCCACAGTACAAGAGACCAGCCCTTTTAAATGACCCTCTCTAAAAGGCTCTGACCTTAGATTTGTAATGATGTATTATTTTATAAAAACAAAAACCTACCCAAAACAGTGAGGTATCCGTGTATAGAATTCATCACATGCTTTTACCAGCTTTGCACCAAAATCATTGTCCCTTATGCAGGTATCAATTTTCTTAAGGGCCTCATAACCAGCTTTAATCTGATCTGTGGTAAGCTTTCCTAAAACCAAACAGAGTTTTACAGTTCATGAGTATCATGACAAAAATTTGATAAATTTACCACTTTGAGTCTCCAATAAATAATCACTGTGAAGTAGCTTTTACCCAAGGGAAGGACATCAGCTTAGTAGGAGGTAGAAAACAAGATAGGTTTGGGAAAAGATGGGGTAAGGGAGAGGAAAGAGAGGGAAGGGTGAAAGGACAGAATGAAAAACAGAGGGTTGGAGGCTAGAAAAGAGGATTAATCCATGATCAGGAGAGGTGCTAGATGGAGGGAAGGAAAAGGTGACTGAGGAAAAGTAGAGGAATTGTGACAGGGCTCGAAATTAATTTACTGGCTAACTAAGCCCTTGGGTTAGTGGGCATAAATTTTACTAACCAAATTATAAAGTTCATTATCCAAGAATCTGTGAATAAATAGTGCTAACAAAATGTGGCAAATGTATAGATGGATTGGTTAAAATTACATAAATTGTTTGAGAAACACAATCTTATGCAGAAAAGAAACACATGTAAGAATATTTTCTATGATAGAAATCCGTGTCGGGTTACTCACCCTAATTTTTAGTCACCAAATTTGGAAACTACTAACCGTTAGTTAATGGGTTACCGTTAATTTCACGCCCTGTCAGTGAGTAAAAAGGGTGGGATATGGTGGGACTAAAGGGAAAAAGGGATGCTGAAATGAGAAGGGGGTGGGGGAAGGACAGAGACAATGAAGAAAGGAGGTTACCATAGACACGGGAAAGCAGGGGATTAGCAGCAAGTGATCTGGCAGGAATAAAAAGAAGATTGCAAAAATATACAGTAGCTGCTGCACTGACCAAGAGGAGCTTTCTTGGTGTCATACTTCATCTCCTTTAGCATTTCTTCCATTGCCTGTACATTACAAATTAGTTCTATCAAGTTCTGGATTCTTTTATCCAACTTGCTTTCCAAAACTGGTTTCTCTTCTTTTACAGGTGCTGCATCCACAGAGTCCTTTTCCTCTTCATCTGCATTGTAGTCCATAATAAGGAGGTCATATTTTCCTGGAACTTTTTGGAAATTATGCCTATCCTCCCAGTCGTTTTTAGTTTTATCTGAGAATCTGTAACACAAGGGGAAAAAAAAAGAGGAAAGGGCACTTTAATATACCTGGGAGAAGGTCAAGATCATCAGGGTTGTCACTAAGATTTTAAGTTGCCGGGTAAATACAACAAGTAGGCGGGGAATCAAATGGCTAGGGATTTGTTTTGGTTCTATTTTTCTACTATTTTCCAATAAAAGTAGCCGGGGGCAACTCTCTTAGTAGCCGGGGAAAATCCCCGGCCCCCGACTCTTAATGACAACCCTGATCATTAATAAATAAATTGATAGATGAATTCGCAACTTATGTAATACAGCTCAGCATTATAATACATGTCAATTTTTTATTATTCTGACCTTAAAGGGCATGTAAACCCAAAAATTCTGCAATTTTTCTTGATATGGGTAGAATGTATACCAAAAGTACTTCATCATTCTCTTATCTTTTTTTAAATACAAGCGCGTTTTAACCCGAGAAATTACCTCTGAAAGTTCACTTAGTCTGCCATTTTGATTCTGCCATCTTTGTTGTGTCATCACGAGTGGTCCAGTCAGGGAACAGGGAACACCAGCCGATAGGAAGACAAGATAACCAATACTCCTAAATATTTCAAGCCTATTCTTTTTAATTGAAACTCTATTTACCCTATTACATGAAATTTTGGTGACATTTCAAAATAATTCTTAGAAAGTAGTAAAGACCATGCCAGAAGAGCAAACTAATACCTAAATTAAATATATTTTTAAAAAACCTACTGCGACTTACTTTTTTGTGAAGACCTTTTTAGCTTGTTCCAGGTCAGCTCCACAGGTAACTAAGTTGTTTTGGCCACTGAACCCAACTGGAAAAATTAAAAAAAATTCATCAAAGATAACATTAGGTCTGACATCAGGAAAACAGAAAGACTGCTACTAGTCATAATATTAACAGTAAATTGACAGATTATTACCTCTACCCCATCTTTGCCAGACATAATACTTCTTTGCTCTGTTGTCCTCCAGCAGTTGAATCAAATAGTATTTGTTATTGTTATTCATTACATTTGTCTGCAGCAAAAGGAAATTACCACTGTGAGGTAAATATATTTTAACTAGAGCAGCTGGTGCATTTTTGGCAGTCAGTGGCACCCAATAATGTGAATGCTTGGAGCATCCTTTCTGTTAAATGTTTGAAACAAACTTCAACAGACTTCTTTGCAGAATGCATCCATTCAGCTTTTTGTTCTATCTCTCCCTGCCCTTCTTTTCCACCATTGGCACAGGTGAAGGTTGCCTGGACAACCCTTTGTGGGGGCCCAAGGCTGGGATGCATGGGTTGCTAGCCAAGGAAGTGGATCTATCAAGGGTGGAGGCCACTGACATCCCAGGCCCAATAATTCATCTTCCAAACATTGAGATGCAATTGTTGAGGAAAATCTGATTTAAAAAAGCAGTCACTTCATTTTTATTGATCACCAGCAAGCTTAGCCCCAGCTAGCAACACCAAGTGGCTTCTAGTGACTTGCTGACACCTTTCAGCTGGAATAAACTTGAATACTGGGCATTTTCCTGGATTTCATGGGCATGTTCTTGGGCTCCCTACCATAATCTTTTATAGTAAAACCATGATAACCTAATAAACAGTATTACAGTCTACCTGATTAAGCATCACATCCCAGATGTCATCACCTTCAGTAAAAACATGAGTGTTGTCTTTGATGGAACAGTGACTGTCAACAGGTGCCTTGCCACTAAATACTACAGACTTCACATCACCTGCAAAGGTCACACCAATCAAATTTATAATGTCAGTGAGAGCATTAGCATACAATGTATCTTAAGCTGCAGTAAAACTTAGTTATAAAACAGCACCAGGAATTAGTATTACCTTTTTCAGTCTTAACTTCTGTATCAGCCTCTTCCTTTTTCACTTTCTTATGTTCTTTCTTAACTACTACATCTGTCTTGGCTGCCTTGGGAGATGCTGGAGATACTTGATTCGAAGAAGCTAGAAAGGAAAAGGTAAGATTTCCAGTATTATTTAGTTTGACTTGACTTTGTGCCTGTCAATTCCAAGGAGCTGTCAGACCTGCCCATAAGAAGAATATCAATATTGGTCAAAACTGTACGGCTAGAAAGTCTATCAAAAAATATTCTCTGCACAGCAGCATTGGGGTTTTTGCAAAAACCCTTCAAAAAACCAAATTCAAATTCCAAGATGACTGGCTACTGTCTAGCCAGATCTAAATTTTGGGAGCTAACCTTGATAAGAAAAATTAATATCATCAAGGTGCATGCAACTTGTCAACTACGAACTCGTTTTAGACAACAATTCAACACAATTTCTCAGATTTCAGTCAAATTAGAAACCTCACCAATAACCATCTGGATGGAATACCATCCCCCGCTGCATCATTATTAGGTTGGAATTGGACCAGGTTTTTTTTTTTTAAACAAAGCGATTCCTGCCGGAGTTGTCTGGCAATTTTAAAATTTTCTGATTCACCATGCGATTTTTAAGGCCAAATCATGAGACTGTGAGTTGATGTATTTCTTAATTACCTACGAGGTTTGCAGTACATGCAAGTTTTATTTAAAGATCTTGTAAACCATTTTTTTAGCAAAAATCGTCATTTTTAAATCTGCTGGTGTCCTGGGCAGGTGGTGAAAGGGTTGGTGTGTCATGCTGTAATCTTCAAACATTTATTTATTATATACATACTGAGAAATACTCACCAAAAAGCTATGTCGTAAATTTTCGTACGCAAATTAGTTCTAGCCAATCAGAGGAGCGAACGATGGTTTTCACACGTGAAAAAAATGATATGTCCAATCAGAATCGCAAACGATGTTTTTTCACGTGTGAAAAAAATGATACGACCAATCAGAAGCCACAGAGGTGTGTGAGTTTCATGCCAAAATTCCCGCCTTTTATTGCAGCTGGCAGCACCGCTTCGCACACATTCAATGAGAAAAGTTTACTCAAAGAGTTTTTCTCACTAAAAAAGTGAAAAACTATTCGGAAATGGAGTGGAATAGTTTGTCTGTTTCACTGTCGATAAAGAAAATGGTAGAGAGCCGGCGAAACAACAGTGGAAAGGGATAAACAGAACGAGACGTAAGCTTTTGTTGTGCTTTTTGTCGGAGCTACTTTGCCTTCATTTAAGCTTAAGCTTATATTGAAACAGGCCATTTTACTTAAATTCACTCATTGAGAACAAACAGTTAAGATTACTCATAGTTCTTGGATTACCTCATATCCTCACTGTCATTTATGATTTTAACAAACGTTTTTACTAAAAAGCTGATACTTCGTTTTCGTCGTCATTTTGCGGTAAGTGTGTAGCAACAATTCAAATTTTAGCATTTTTGAAAGATTCAAAATAAAAAGGCTGCCAAAATGATGAATGTCTCAGTATGTATATAATAAACACAATACCATATGGAAAGTGCTTTGTACGGTATTTTTCCCATGCGTAACCGACAACATCCGCGGATTGATGAAGACCAGGGATGATTGGCGTAAAAAAGCAAAGAAAACAAATGACCCGCTATCCTGGACTGCCTACAGATATTTCAGACAGGAAGTAAAGAGGGAAATTAGAATTGCTGAACGAGAATTTGTTGCTGAACAAATCCAAAGGAACCCAAATAACACCAATAATATCTGGAAAGCAATCCGCCAGTGTGTCCCCAATAAATCTACATCTCAGCGAACATTTAGTAAGAGCGTCAAATCTGTTGCAGACGAATTTAACCAGTTCTTCGTATCTGTTGGTCAGAGCACTGTTGACAAAATTACGTCCCTGGCTAATGAATGCAACTTAACACTTAATCAGAATTATTTCGTGCCGAGACAATACGCTTCCTCTGACCAGTTCACACTTAGTACCGTTGATTATAAACAAGTAGAGCGTATAATAGCAGCGATGCCTTCAAATAAGGCCCCCGGGATAGATAAAATTCCGATCCGTGTCATCAAAGACTGTCTTAATCCAATTGTTCACCCAATAACGTCTATCGTTAATGCATCCTTTCAAAACTGTGTTTTTCCATCAAAATGGAAAACAGCCGAGGTTACACCCATCCTAAAGGAGGGCGACCATGAACAGGCAAACAACAATAGACCCATCTCACTTCTACCAGTTTTATCGAAGGTTTGCGAAAGGGTAGTACATAATCAACTCACCTCGTATCTGCAATCAAATGACACCCTATCAAAGAGTCAAAGCGGTAACAAGAGATGGCACTCTTGTGAAACATCTGTCATTGAAACAACAGACACAATTCTTAACGCCATCGATAAAAAGAAGTTAACGGCAGTTGTACTATTAGATATGAGCAAAGCCTTTGATAGTGTCAATCATGACACGTTAATTTTAAAATTGCAAGATGTCGAAATTTCCAGTGACACTCTCCAATGGTTTCGTAGTTACCTAAGCAACAGGTCACAAGTAGTACGAATCTATTCAACGCTATCTGAGCCTTTGTCTGTGACCAGTGGCGTTCCTCAAGGAAGCATCTTGGGCCCACTTCTTTTTAGCATATATACGAACGATCTTCCATTGATCCCACAGAAATGCAGCACCCAGAGTTATGTAGATGATACGAAACTCATCACTTCCTTCGAGCTTAAAGCCAACCTGGATGCAATTGCTGATTTGGAAGACGACCTGTTTAAAATAGGGGAATGGTGTTCCAACAATCAATTGTTACTAAACCCTGGCAAAACCAAGTTGATGATATTTGGCAGCAGGCAGATGCGTGCAAAATTCCAATTTCGTTACCTTTCCTTTATGGGTAAGGACATTGTCCCTACAGACACCGCCAAAGACCTTGGTGTGACTTTGGATTCTAATTTAACTTACGATGAACATATAATTAAAACCGCTTCCTCGTGCATGTCCCGCCTTGGCCAGATAAACCGTGTCAAGCATGTCTTCGACAAACGTACACTTTTGATGATTATTAATTCCTTAGTTTTTAGCAGGTTATTTTATTGCTCCAATGTTTGGTCAAATACCTCAAAATGTAATGTCAACAAGTTACAGGCAGTGCAGAACTTCGCATGCCGCATTGTTAGCGGCGCGCGTAAATTTGACCATGTTACACCAATTCGCAAGGAGCTAAATTGGCTTTCAGTTCCCAGTCAGCTTTATTACCGGAACGCTACAATGGCTTTTAAATGTATGACCGGTCAAGCCCCTGAATACCTTACATCAAAATTCATAAAGCGAGCAGAGGTTAGCCGACGTAGCACCAGAAATTCACAGCTTTTACAAATTCCCTTTTTTAGAACAGCTGCCGGTCAGAGAACATTTTTCTATAGAACTGTGAACTTATGGAACTCCTTAGACAATTCCTTTAAACTGTGTAACTCGATTGATGTTTTTAAAACTCGTTTACGTACTAAATTACTTAAAGAATTGTAATTTTATATATATTTTAAAACATTTCTTAATTGTAAATAGGATCATGTATTGTCTTTGAAAAGCCCCTTGGGAAAGTCAATAAAGTATGTATTTACACACTCGTTGTTTTTGTATCAGAAATCTTACTCGTTCGCTGCGCTTCCTCGTTCAATTTCTGATACGTCAACAACTCGTGCGTAAATACCGTATGCCAGCACTTTCCATGAAGTATTCTCTATTTATTTATTTAGTCACTTATTTTATTTACTTAAAATAATAATCTCAACTAATCAAACTAAGGCCAAGTAACAAAATGGTACATCACAAGACAAAGACAACAGCAGTTCCTGTGCTACTAAAACTACATAATTGTCACAGAAAACTGCAACAATGAGAGAATGAAAATTTTATTGTCTAAAAAGACCACAACATGCATCAGTGACAGCGGCCAGCACAAGAATTACCCAGGCAGTTGATTACATATACAAAATCAAAGAAAATGGAGACAACTCACTTGAACATACATCACTAGCTTTGACCCTATGTATATTCTTGGAGCTCCTTCCAGTTTTTGTTGTTTGGACTTTCTTTGCTAAATTCACTACAAGTTCTTTTTTGTCTTCTATCAGCTTGACACTTGTCAGCCCAAACATATGTGCTGCCTCTAACAGATAGACAGAAGGCTTTGAATATACTGTCCAGTTACCCTTGGCATCTTCCCACTCCCAGGTATCTGGAAAAAAAGAGCTGGAGTTATCAATGTTTTATCCCAAAACCGACAGCTGAGGCAACTTGAAAGGTTGTTGACTGCAATGCTTGCAGCCGCATGTGCACTTAATAATATAAGCAAGAGCCTTCATGGAAAAAACTTAAATGCAAAGCTAGCGCATAAAAGCAGACAAAATTTTGCCACACCACCGCTGGTTTCCCTGTGAAATGATGTCCAAGGAACACAATGCAGAAATTCCATACTGATGAATTCCCTCGGCTTATTAGTAAATTTTTGCTAGAGGTCTAACCAACCTCATCAAACCAGAAATTTAATAAAGCTTCATTCATTCATTCATTCATTCATTCATGATGTCCCACTACCCTGACGGGGTGGTGGTGCATCATCAGCATGGAAATTCTTTGCTTGTTCCTCAGACCTCATTCTGCAGGGAAACCAGTGGTGGCGTCGCAAAATGTCAGCTGTTTTCTCAGGCTAGTGCAAAGCATTTCTAATCCTAATCCAGCTCACAGCAACATTATTTATATTAGTGAACCATACTGACCAACAACATTGAGGGAAAAGATCTATCGGGGCCTTTAGCGCAAAGATTCTGTTGAAAAGATTTCTCCTACAAGCATTGTGATTTTAAGCAAAACTCAGTACAAAACTATTATCAGGGGGTAATACTTCCCATTATTCAAACAAATCCAAAGAATTTTCAAGGAACACTAGCATCATAACAAATCTTGGTAACCGTGCCCATTTAACATAGGGATTGGTTGTTTACCATTTTTACACAGGCAAACCGGTCAGTCCATGGTTTGGACAAAATGGTGCACAAAATTCTAGACTATGAGTAGTCCCCCATTTTTCCTCAGGGATAGTAGAGCGAGCGAAACACTAGCACGCGTGAAAATCACCCCACGCGAGAAAAGGCCACACGCGGCGGGGAGAGAGAAAAATGAGGGACTACAGACAAAGCCCAAGCTTTTGCCCCTTCACGGCTGACTGATTTTGGAGTGTGAAGTTTGTATCCCCTTCCAAATCAATTAAGCACATCCAATGGGATTGCTTCCCTCATTGAGCTGTCATTGCTCTTGTCATCGGTAAACTGCGAGGGATATTTATTGCAAGCAAAAGGAAAACCCAGATACTAATTTTCTTCATGGCTGTTTCGCGCAAAGAACTTGAAAGTGTAGGCAACACACGACTTTTACTCATGCTAAAATGCTGCTTGTTCCAATAAATTTTTTTGCCCCACGGGTAAATTATGCTCTGGAGGAAAACGTGATTTTTGCCGCTTAGTAAAACTGAAAAGTCGTGACACGCATATTAATTTTCTGCAGTTATTGTTTATGGTCAGCATGATTTGCCCTCTGATGCAAGAGCATTTTCTTTGACCTCTTTTGAAAAGTAAAGCTCTTCAATGCGGCTAAATAAGGGTTTTGGGTTGTTTAATTTCTCCGGCAACTGCCTCCTGGATCTCAATAATTTTAAGCGATTTTCTTTTCGGCCGTGAATGTGACGATTTCCTGCAATGTTTTGTCACGCTGGGCCAAGCTCGTTAGCCTTTTTAGCACGACTGAAAGCGATATCCAAATCTCGAAGAATGGATTGCAGCTTAAACTAAAACTTCATCAACTATGGAGAACTGCAATGTGACTCAGTCATGACTGCTCAAGAATTTTAACTACCGCTTGTTTTTCTGGAGAGAATGTGAGTCTTTGGACTGGAGTGCGTAGTTCCTCCCTTGGTGATAACTTTTGAAAAAGCTGTAACAGCCTTGCTACTGTTCTGTTATTCCCACTTTGTGATCAGGCAAGACCATGGTTTCGGTTCTCCACGCGAACCTCATCAGTTGCCGGGTTGGCTTTCTTCTTAGTTGCTGCTACAAGCAAGGGCAACTCTAGTTATTTGTTCTGCAAATTGTGATCATGTCAAGTGTTGATAGCGGCTGGCGCGTTTTTGACAGATGTTGACAGATTTCCATGGAAGAGCCAATCAGAGTTTTGCGTTGTGAGAGCAACGCATTAGTTCAAAAGCTTGGGCTTTGTCTGTAGTCCCTCATTTTTCTCTCTCCCGGCCGTGTGTCGCCTTTTCTCGCGTTGGGTGATTTTCACGCGTGCTCGCGTTTCTTTCGCTCTACTATCCTTGAGGAAAAATGAGGGACTACTCATGGTCTAACAAAATTCAGGACTGGTAAAATAATTTTGTCCCAGAATCATGTTTGCTGTTTGTAGAAATCAGTCCATTTGCCGCAAAATGACTGTAAAGGCCTGAAACTGGTATCAAAGATGGCTTTGAAGGAATGGAACACGAATTTCTGCTTGGAATATTCCACCTAGAAAAACAGGACTACAGTTTTCAGATGTTCTTTTGCTCCCAGAAACTTTCCACGGGAAAGACCCAAAAAAGTTGTGTTCATTTACAGTTTACTCCTGATAACTCAAACCCTCAATAACTCAAACCTCATGCTAACTCGAACCAAAGCCAATTTCCCCTGGATTTCCTTCTTACATTTACTGTATTTTACCCTAGGTAAGTTGAACCCTAGCCTCCCCGTAGACGTCCTTTGGGGTTCGTTTGTCACGCATTCATTTCTCCCCCACGGACGTCTGCTAAACACAGCCGACATTTACGTTCACCAATCACAGGCCGTTTACCGATTTTTGTAAAACGTAACCCGAGCCGCTTCTTAAGATTCGCACAATCAGTGAGGCTTTTGATCGAGTATGCGAGAAATTTGTAGTTAATACAGAGTTAAACAAGTATCAGAGGGAAGCTATCCTGCAAATTTTATAGCGAAGACCGATGAGTTCATAAATTTACCGACGGGATTTGACAAATCCCTTATCTATCAAGCTTTGCTGACTGTTTGCGACATAGCGAGTGGAACTACTGGACATTATTGTTGTTGTTGTTTCTTCCCTGGTAAATCTTGAAAGATCAATCTACAAAGCTGGAAAATATTGGTATTCCTGCTGTAACGCTCAGTGATATTAGCAAAGAGAATATGAGGGTAGTCGAGAGAGGGACTTTCTCTGTTGTTTACGGAAGCCCAGAAGCTTGGTTGAAGATCGATCGGTGGAGGAAATGTTAGCGAGTGACTTGTACAGTTAGTATGTGGTCCTTGGTCGGCGACTTTCCCGAGCATGATTAAATATTTCGTCGAGAAATAAAATACAATGAACAATAAAAGGGTCAATGATTTATTGATTATAAGCATTCTTTCTTTCTTTGAAGGAGCGAGATTAAAGTTTGTTGACAGGTAGGTTAATTTGTCGTTCTAGCTTGAGGTTTGGACTTCGGCGGCACCGTGGACATGTTTACTAAGCTTGTGAATAAATAAAACGCAACGGGAGGACGTGTCTTTTTGCAGAACAAGTTTTCAGATAAACCTTTTTCTGCCGTTGAAAGCACATTGCTGTAGACTTCAAATTTGTTGTTTTACCGACTCTTGAAAAAATATAACCAAATTTTGCATACTGGTCCTTGGTCCGCGACCCATGACTTTGGTGGAATTACCTTTCGCAAAAAAGGAAACGGCCTTTGTTTTCGAAGAATGCTTTGAATATCTTCCGTATAATCGTTTACAAGCTCTCTTTTCTTAATACTTCGAATATATACAGAGTTAATAGTAATTATTGTTTTCGACCGCGCTGAAAACCGCTCCGCGCTCATGTGGGAGACTGTTGTCTGAAGTCTTTCAAAGAAAAGCAGATTATTTTACAGTCACAACTTCCGAAAAAAATATACAGCTGACTGCAGCTTTATTGCATCGTTTCTGTGATTTTTTCAAAACATTTGAGTCGTCTCAGGTAGAAGGTAGCCGTGCAAATAAATAATTCACTTGAGAATACAAAGACATCACTTATATCACAGCGCGTGATTGGCTGATCGTGATACAATAACTAACCGCTTATTAGCTTATTCAAACAATCCAGAACGTAAAAGTCGGCTGTGTTTAGCAGACGTCCGTGGGGGAGAAATGAATGCGTGACAAATGAACCCCAAAGGATGTCTGCGGGGAGGCTAGTTGAACCCTCGATAACTCTAAACTCCCGCCAACTCGAAGTAATTTTTGTTTGCCTTCAGATCATTTCCATACAATTTTACCCTCGATAACCATGTTATAAGCATGTGACAAGTCCGGGAAAAAAGCGTGTACTGAAGTCTGAAACATTGAATTTATTTCAAAACAACCAAATCAATTCTTTGTCTTTGCTTTTTTGTCACTCCAGTTCAAATTCAGTATCCATTCCTGTATACTTTGTTGCTTAATTGCATAAATTTTTCCCTTCCCATCCATTTGCTTATTTCCTTACTTCCGGTTATTAGCTTCAAACTCCCAAAAACTCGCACTTTTTTCCATTTCCCTTGAGGGTTCGAGTTATTGGGAGTTGACTGTACTTTCCAACCAGATTTCCCAGAAACTTTTTGTATGTAGTATACAACCATTGCTACATTAGCAAACACTTACATTCATCTGGATCTGAGCTTCCCACTTTTGAAACACATCTGATTCTTTTCTCCCATCCACTTTTTTTATTCCTTTGCACCATACGCTCAAATATCACTGACAATTCAGACTTTCCATCTGTGATATCAACTTGTGTCTTGCCATCTTTAAAAGCATCATTGATAATCTTAACATGCTCATTAGAACATCTAGTCCATGTGGATTTGTCAGTTTCTCTTTCCCATGTTAGAGAGGTAAGATTGGGCAAGCTTAAGCTCGAAGCTGCAGCGAGAACAGTTCCATTTGTTTCAACCTTCACCTTTTTGGCTTGAGTAGCATCTGTTGTATCTTTATTGTCAGAACTTGCTAAAAATGAGAAATAAAATTTTTAACATTACAGCTTCATAATCTGAAACACTTCAACAGCTTTCTTTGAGATCAGCCATGCTCACACTTGCACAACTTTTGTCTGGAGAAAGCCATAATTCAACTGGGAATATTTTTATCAAAAACAAGTGGAGGCAGGTTCATCGTAGGTTTCAATATGTTTGTCTCACAGCAGTTCAAAGACCTCAAAAAGGTCACCCTATTGATCACATGTAACTTCAGTCTGAGGGCAACACGTGTTCATGTCACAGGTAGGAAGCAAAATGAGCCACTTTCATAATAATTTGTTAATGGAAAATAAGTTTAGATATCAGTTGTCTAATTTATTTCAGTTTCTATCATAACGAACATTCACAAGTCCTATTTAGCTACGAAACCCTTCCTGACCAGAATCGAAGTGTGACAACATCTTAACTGTCAAAAATTGCAAGCAGAGCAAAACAGTTGGCGGGGGAATTAGTATTAAAAACCTTCATCTGTTTCATTTAGTAACCAATAAGGACCAAATCTCGTGATTTCAATGTCAACCAGTAAAACCGCCAGCAATTCTTGACTGCTTTTCAATTCAGGAGACAAAACTATTAAAGCTTTAATACGAAGGATAGACGAATTCAAGAAACAAATCCCTCATACAAAAATATCGTTTACACACACAGCACAGCATACACGTCCATCCTTCGTTAACTTAAACCTAAAACATTAACGTAGCCAGTATTTGGCTTTTTAGTGAGAACTCACATGGTGCCTTTCGCCGTCTACTCTGCCTTTGAGACATTTCAGTTTCACGTCCAAGATGGCGGATCTTCACAAGATGTCAACAACTCCAAATTTGCGCCAAAGCCGCCTGGGGAAAATGGCGCCAAAACACAGAGTCATTCCCAGTCTTTTGCTTGGAAAGTTCAGTATTGGATCGGATCGATGGAACTAGTGAAATTCGGAACTGCTTGGACTGGTTGAAATTTTGGATTTCATTCTTTTTTAGCGGCGTTAACAGTTACGCGAAATATAGAAAAGAAGTTGACTTCCCAACTTCCTTTAAAAATCTCCGGGGGCCAGTTGCAGGAAATAAACTTCAGCGTTGCGCCTGACTTTCACGCCAGTCTGACACTCTTTAATTCATCACCAGACAAGGTTTTATCCGACAAACCTGAATTAAACCCTTTTCAAATCATACCAGCCGTTCACTTAGCCTACGCAAAGAAACGACATAATTTAAAAAGCAAGAATCTAAAGCTCATGAGCCATAAAGCAAAGTGTAAAGCTCTACCATGAAAACATCAAACCAATCTTGATAAGTAACCTCATGTACATTAATTTTTCATTAAGTTGGACACTTTTGTAAGGTTCTTTTTATTGTTGCATCCCGGGTGTTGCATTCACTCATTTACTCTATTTAATTATTTTTCTTTGAATCTCTCTCTATCACATTTATTTCATAGCCAAGGATAATTAGAGCCTGGTCGTCACTGGCAATGCAAGGTTGACCATAAGCATCATCAGTGCGCATAAGGAGCTTATGCGCTATTCAGGATGGCCTTGACTTAAGCATAGACAAAAGAATATCAAAACCTTGTCGTCTTCTAAAGCTTATGTTTATGTCACAGCCATCCTTACAGTTACTAGTGCATAAGGTTCTTATGCTCAAAGTTACGCTTGCATATGCTGTGCTTATACTTATTATATGCTTGTACTTGAGTCGCCAATCAGGGCCAGGATCAGTGACCTCACAAAGATCCAGCTTTCCCCTGCTCAATTCCCAAATGTGGAGGATACCAAGACTGTGGCCTATAACAACTGTAGAAGGGAGGACTGACCTAACTAGCACGGGTAAAGGGCAGAATGGGGGGGGGGGGGGGGGCTAGTAGGTAATGCTACATGTATGTGTGCAGACAGAATGTTGTCAACTTCATTTCCAGGGCTTTTTTTCCTCCTAAAACACTGGAAATGCCTTGCAAACATAGCCTGCATTGCAGCTGGGCTTGTCTTTCATAGATTTAGACTGTCTGCGACGCAGGCTATGCATACTAGACTCAAGAATTGGTTTATGAGCAAAGCGGAGTGAGCACAGGTAAAATGGAGTGGGGATTAGTCGGCAGGTAAGTTCTCCATTTTGAGCACAAGACGTGAAACAAGCTACAAGAAAATGCAAGACAGTGGAGGAAAGAAGGAATGATCCCCTCACACTTGATTCTCCTTTCAGGTGCTGCAGATGCCTGTCTTCTCATGATACCCCCAAAATGGAGAGCTTGCTCACAGGTTAGGTGTGGGTTCAGTTTAAAATGTGGAGTGCATTATGAGTGCAGTGGGGATGCTGTAAATAAAACTGAATGGGACATGGGTGATGTTGAGTGGCTTGGCAGTTAAATAAGGTGAACTTCATTCTTCATTCGCTGCCCAGCATACAACCAAAGTCTGCTCTAGAAGTGTGGGCTTCTATCACTTTTTCAGGTGGGGAATGGAGATGGAAAGAGATCCCCCTTCCCCTCCCTTCCCCACTCTCCTCCCCATCAGTCAAGACATGGCCGGCAGGCTATAAGACAACTTGGAATTCGATTCTTGACTGCTAGATGTTCAGGCACATGAGAATGCCAAGCCAACTCACCTATAAAGGAAAGAAAACAAGACGTACACATCAACTAAAAGTCAGGCTTCATCACATTGAGATTGAAAATCAGCAATGCTATAAGTGGATTTTGCTAACATTTTGCTCATTAAGGTGCAAATTTATCAAGAAAAGACATTGCAGTTACCACCAGTTGACTTCAAAAGTTAAAATGTGCTGAGTTCACCACCTGGCAGCTTATGCAATTATTTTTTTATCTTTGTATGCAATGTTTGAGGGGTAATCTGTCATTAATAAATGCAAATCAAATTACCAGGTAGTAAAAGTACTAACTGCTAGATCACAAGTCTAGGGATCTACCCATGAGTGAGACTCATCATATCTTTCAGGGGACAACTTGTTGTACCGCTTATGGCACTAAAATCTAACTTTTTCTCACATCTGTTGGTTTGCCGCTGCTCAGAATTAAAGCTACACAATATTTGGAATAATATCACAGTACCTTTAGTTACCAAAGTCTGTCATCTACAACCTAAAAAATAAAGAAAAAAATGATGGGAAACCATGTTTGAAAAAAAATGGGTATTAGGGGATCCGGACAAAAATGATGATTTGTTATTTTTTATTTTCAAAATAAAGAACGGTTAAGTGCATACAGAGTAACCATGCCAAAAGACTCTTCGGACTGTTTTTTATTCATTTATTTATTTCCTTTTATTTAAATCAGCTGAAGTTTTTGCATGTGGCCTTTGATTCAATAGAAGCACATTCCCCCCTCTTTTTTCGGGCCAGTTTCTGCCTCTTATCCAGATTAGAAACATGCACTTTGTAATGATTGAGTAATGTTATTAAAAATTAATACAGTATAATTGATGACTGATGTCTGCTCAAATACTTACAAAACTGACTGTTTAAAAGCTGGAATTTCTATTGACAAATAAAGGGGTAGCCTGTTTTTTTCAAGATGGTTTGACATGAAATATTAAAAGAAGACACTATTTCAATCAGTTTATTTAGAGGAGGTGGCATAATTTGGTTGTTTTGCCAAAAAAAATGGAGACAAAAATTTATTTTAGTAGTGTGCTGTTGGGAAAACAGTACAATTTGCAGCATTGACTCAACCATAACCAAGAAGTTTCAAGTTAAGATGATTTAAAGTCAGGAAAGTGAAAAAATGTGTTTAATGTTAGAATCATCATAATCTCCCGGCTAAATGCCTCCTGGGAAAATCATTCCATTTAAATTTCTGTACTCCTTCAGGCAGACAGTTATGTTGAAATGAGACATGACAATTCTGTAAACTTTACAGTGGCAATTCTGCAAATCTACCAGCAATTTTGAGCTCAGTTATTCATGTTTTTCTTAGTGTGTATTTTCTCGAAAAAATTCTTACTACTTTTTTTTTTTTTTTTCTTAATAGTATGATTTTGTTGTTAATATTTGGTGTTCTTAAATGTGATGAGGCTGCAGAGTGCCTTATTCACTAGAGACACTGTCTAGTAATTCAACTTACAAACACTTACAGCTCCACTGCAGATTAATGATACACCAAAAAACTCTAAAAAATAGTCAAATTGAGGGATAGTGACTGTAATGGCAGGGGTACAGAGAAGTTCATTGTTTCAGTCTGAAATGAAAAATTCACCCCGTGCCCATGAGATCAGTAATACCTCCAATTAAGATTCTTGAATGACGTTAATAATCTTTAATCCAGTGTGACTGATGTCACTCAGTATTACGGCCATTCCTGCAGGGATAACTATAAAATATTCAAATCATCAATAACAATACTGTCACATGCGCTTTAATAAAACTTAAAAGGAAAAAAGTGGAATCTCAACATTACAAAGAGACAAGCCATCTGTTTTAACACGGGTACATGTTAGAGTCTTTATCAGGGTCCCATTCCATACATTTCGCTTAATCCTTTAAGCCCCAATATCTACATACAAATTCTCCAGATTGATCTCCATACAGTCCTTAGGAAATTAGTTGAGACAATTTGATAAAAGATCAAAGATTGATCTCTTTGTAATCATTTTATTAAATCTCATAGACTTTGCACTTGACAATCTATGGATATGGTTAGGAGAAAATTGATGTTGATCACTATTGGCACTTAAAGGGTTAACTGGGGTAGAGTGTCATTCTTCATACTGGGTGTTCATTATACAGCAACTTAGCAGTGCTGATCAAAATACTTTTTGAATCTATTCACTTTCATTTAAAATGTCGTAAACATCTAATTCATTTCAATACATGCAAGAGGGGGCTTGTATCCAGGGAAGGGGAGAGCTTAGAACCAAATGTGTTTCTTTGTTTACAGGTTGATGGGCCTATAACTAGGGGGGCGCATAAGCAAAAGTTTATGGTATACAGGATACTACATGGCCACGTGGAGATGGCGCAATAGCAAAATTGTTCAGTATACAGGATACTACATGGCCGTGTGGAGATGTTGCAGTTAATTGTTTCAGTTAATTTTTGTTTTTCCTTTGTTTAAAATTCATTACCATACATTACCATACCCAAAAACAATACAAAAATAAAAATTAACTGCAACAGAGATAAAAAAATTTCTCTTCAAGTGTTAAAAAACATTTCATACATGAGAGCAGCAAATGAGCGAAAGGAGAAGCTAAAGGAGAAGGTACAGGACAAGTATGAAAATCTAATGTGGCAAACATCTCCAGTTTCAAAGTATAAAAAAGAATCTTTTACCCTTTGTCACCCTTAGTTTAAATATTAGTATTAGACTTACGTGGTAAACACTTATCAACTACTTTATTTTTCTTAAACCTACATGTAAACAAAGTACCGGTAAATGGTAAGGCGTATTTACAAAGTTGATCAATGAGCACCGTGTACTTAAATTGCAAGTTAGAAACAGATAAAGACACAGGAATCAACTAACTTGTAGAGCTCAACACAGCATAACTTTGTCTTAAATAGGTTACCATACCTTGAGACAAAGGATCCACAGAAAATCAAGAAAAATTTGGACTACAGCATTAATAAACATTTTAGTTCAAGATGATGCACATCATTCCCATTATTTTAGACCTTACTCTAATTAACCTTGACTAATATTGATGCCCACCTCAGTAACTATTACACTGTATTGTTTCATTTCTTGCTTCAGAAAAAATAATATGAAAGGGTTCCAGTTAATCAAGCCTGAGCTTTGAAAGATACAGTCACCTAACCCACTTGAAGTTGAAGTTTAACGATAAGAAATAAACAGTTGTTTAACAAATTAACAAAAATTTTCTTCAGGCCATGCTCCTACTTAAGTTGTAAATGCATACACAGAAACATATTTAGTTAATGGCTATCCACACAAGAACAATATCTGAGTGTATGGAGATTTAACCTACACTAGCGGCAAAAATTAATGATATCATTGCATTAAATAGTATAATAATAATAATAATAACAATAATTTATTAATATTACCGTGTTGTAAGAAACTGAAATACCATAATAATAATAAATTATCTTAATAATAAGAAAATCACCATTAACCTTTACAAACAAAAATGCAAATTCTGTCTGAGACAAAATCACTTAAAATCTTTGTGGACAAGCAACAAACAATGTAAGAGACCAACTTGGAGGGTAGGCAAACCAGATTGCTACAAGTTTGCAAATCAGTGTGCATTTTAAATTAGAAATCTTATGGAATGTTATCTACAGCAGTACCAAAAAGGTTTTTTCACCTAGTAAATGAAGACATTGAGTATACAAAATTCCAAAACCCAGAGTAAAAATTAAGAAAACAAAACTAATATTTCATCACTGAGTCAAAGAAGCCATTGCTATTAAACAAAGGAAATCCTGACTCCCTAAATAGAGATAAGGGACTGGACCTACCAGCGATTTACAATTCTCTGTTTGGAATTCGTTAATTTTCTGTTATGTAACCTGCCACTCTCTACAACGCTGATGAAGTCCAAGTGATTCAGACAAAATATTTGTTTTTGCTTTCTTAATTTTTACTCTGAGTTTTGGAATTTTCCATACTAAAATTATCTACAGCAGGTCTACAGATATAACACAGCCAAGTAGGCACAGTTCATACCACCATCCTTGAGTCCATATCCTACTAAACTACAGTTTATGGTTTATGAACAAAGAATGAAAGATTCAAGATTGCAAATTCAAAGTCTTATGATGTTATGAACAGCGTTCGCCGGCTCAAACCTTTTCTGTGATGAATGGATGTGTAAGAGCTTGATTAAGTGAGATCCTCTTGGCTGGATCCAACATGAGACACTTGTCTAGCAGATCCTTCAGCTGCATAACTTTGCGTTTGTGTTCCTCGTTCAGCTTTTTATAGCCCAACAAAGATTCCACCACTTCCTTAGTAGGATTTATTGAGCCCATTACAGTGATCTTTTCCTGGAAGAAAGAGTTTAGAACATCAATAAAAGAGTGCAGCCAACAAAGCTCTTAACCCTTTGAGCTTCAATATTCACATAAAAATTCTCCATACTGATCTTCACACATTCCCTTAAAGAATTAGTTGAGAGAATTTGATAATAGATCAAAGCATAACCTTTTCTCTTGATTATGAACTGATACTTTACTGCTGGGAGAAAATTGATTTTGGTCAATATTTGGACTTAAAGGGTTAATATGGATGAAGGAGTTAGTTTCTATATCAGTGGAGGAGTAAAAGGGTTTAATTACCAACTAAGTTGATACTCACAGGCCACAGTATGCCATGTTTTGCTCAGAATAATTCAGAAGGTTTAAAAAATGTTGTGCGACTGGTTCTGATGCAACTTTATCATTTGTCTTGAAGTTGGGAAGGCAAAAATAGTTGGCCACATGTAGTTTTCTACCTGTTTCACCTATGCCGATCTATTCACCACATTAGAAACAAGAAAGATTCAACTGGGCCGAGTTAATTTTCACTTCTGGGATCATCACTGGGGATACATCAGTCAGCTATTGGCCAATATTTTTTACTTGTCCACAGTAACAGTGCCAGAAGTCTTTATGAAAGTTAACTCGGCCTAGTTTTTCCTTTTCATTTCTAAAGTGGCGAATTTGCACAGTGAACAGGTTATGCAACAGATGGCATAATCTGTACAATATGCAAAAACTGTACACAAAGCATACAAGATGTACTATTGAGGTGAACTCATGCTATGGTTTGATGTCCTTTTGGAACCATTATTCTAGATAAGAGGCGAGCATAATAATGACTACATCCAACCACTAGAACTGCTAAAACTGCTTCTTTTTTCTGACCACACAACAATATACACAGCACATCACAAGTAGAAAATACTTCAAAAGTCCATTCTGAATAATAATAATGTCAGTAACCTTTTTTTTTCACTCATTTCTAAGACTTCATATACAGTGCATGTAATACAGGCCTTGGGGAAAGTCCTGTCTGGTCATCTGGGAAAGGTAGATTTTCCCTTTTCATACTCACTTAAAGGGCAAGAGCCAAGGCAAAGTCATCTTAACATGATTACATGTATGCAAAATAAAACAAGCATGCAACTGCAAAGGGCAAGATAAATAAATAATTTGAGAGCTCCTTGTCAAATGACAGACTAAAATTTCAGTCTTTTTAAAAAAAACTGTAACACAAATATCATGTTTCAGCACTTCATGTGACTTTGTTACAATAGTGTCCTCAAAGAAATTATAGTGGAATCCTGATTTATTCATCCTCTAGGAGAAAAAGGGAAAAGGTCTGAGAAATCAGGCAGTAAGAAATGCGAGGGAAAAATAATGTTACAGTCTTTGACTGGGTAGGGGTAGATTTGATTATAAGGGAGGTTGAACAAACTGAAAGGTCACTCAATCGAGATTATACTACAATCTGGAAAAGCAATCAATCTTACCCTCTGAGTGATCTTGTCCACTTCATGGTAGAGAAAGTTGCAGTTTTCATCAAAATGGCTTTCCCGCAGTGCTCCTTTTCGGATCATTTTGTTGGGCATTTTACCTTTATAATCCATCATCAATTTCAGCATCTCATTGTTGGTTTTCCCTGAAAACATTATCTTTCCGGTATACAGCTCAAATAATGTTGTTGCCACAGACCACAAGTCTATGTTGTAGTCATATTTTGCTCCAATAACTAGCAGAAAAAAACAAGCAAACAAAAAACAAATAGACAAAGCAAAAACTGTCAGTATGTTAGGAAGTGAAACACCCAATACTAGATCTAAGCGACACTACTAATTTGACGAAACAATGACACTGTTGACTGAAGTATCAAAATTATTACTTCTTCAAACTGAAAAAGAGAATGGACTAGAAGAAAATTTAATAAAGAGAAGCAAAAAGAAAGCACAGATGAGCAAAATTTAAGTAACAGCAAGGTCACCGTTTTTCAAAATTAATAACATTTAAAATCTGAAAGCTTAGCCACTTTTCATTGGCTCAATTGTCCATTGCACAAACAAGCCCTGAAACAATAAAGGATTGTAGAAAACAGCCAAGATCTGAAAAGCATTCAGAACAACTTACTTATCTCTGGGGCTCTGTAGAAACGACTGACTAGGTAAGGAGTAATATCACAATCCGAAGCAAATGAGGCTGATCCAAAATCACATAGTTTTACCACCAGCTTAGATTCATTCACCTATAGAAAAGACATACAATAATATTTAACAAGGAATTATTTAGGACTCAAAAATGACATAAAAAACTTCTAGATATCCGCTGCCCTAATCTACATGTACCAAATATTTAACTCTCGAAGATTTACCAGGACCTGCAATTAAATTACATTACTTTCCAGGCCTGGAAAATGAAATTCTTCATTTCATGACTTTCCAGATTTCCCATGACAAGTACAAACCCATAACTCCTTCCTTTAAAAAACCTGTAGCCTGTGTACATATGCCCCCCCGCCCCTTCTGTTTCTGAGTGGGAGGGGGGTGTCTGTACACAGACCAGTAAAAATGGAACAGTACACTTTGTTATTAATTTTCCTTACCAGGATGTTGTCGGGCTTAATGTCAGCATGGATGACACCTGTCTTTTTCATAAGCTTCAGAGCAAGGAACAGCTGCTGACTATATGATCGCACTGCTTTGTAATGTAAACCAACATTCTGACCATACTTTCTTAACACTTCCCTTAAGTTCATACTGAGAGATAAAAGAAACCATCAAACAAGATTCAGAGCTGTCTCTTAAGGTGATGTTACACGAGACCATTCGCAACAACATTTTTTAGCACAACACAGGATTGCAACATTGTTGTGACATTGTTTAGAATGGTTACAACATTGTTCTTCCAACATTGCAATGCTGTATGTGCTGTGGTGGGATCCTGGAATATACACATCTTGCAACACCACTGGCCAGCAAGATAAGACTTGCACTCCTTGGTGTTAGGCACAGCCTTGACACTAAAGAAAACCTAAAAAGTCAAAAGTAGTACTAACCTGAGTGATTCAAACACAAGACAAAGATGATTCTTGTGAAAGAAATGCCTAAACAATTGCAAGCAGTGGTATTTGTCATCTGGATCAGAAGCATTCAACTTCTTCAGAAATTCCAACTCTTTAAGGCCAGTTTTGTGCCTAAAATGGATACAAAAAAAATCCACTAAAATATTCATTGTTTTGATATACAAGCTGTGCCTCTCTTTTTACCCTTTCTGTCCCAAGAGTGACCAAAATCAACCTTCTCCTTGCAATATCAATAGACTTTCAATAGTAAAGGCTATGAGAATAACCAACTGATCACCTAAGAGAAAATGGTTTGATCTTCACACAAATTCTCTCAACCATTTCTTTAGAAAATGAATGGAGATCAGTCTGAAGAATTTGTGAATCAATCTTGGGGCTTAAAAGGTTGAAGTCCAAACTAACATGCCTCTTAGTACAGTATACACAGCACAGTGTAAAAACTAATAGTAAGGATTTAATCCACACATTGTTCTCACCTATGGCTCGGTAGTTCACACAAAAGAAGTGATGTATTTGCAAATGAAGGTCTTAATTTGTCACAGCCTGTTCCAAGAATTAAGATAGTGGAGCATGAGCAAAAAATAGAGCAAGTGAAAAAAGGAGGAGCGACTGCGGAAAGCAGTGAATAAAACCCTTGAAAATCTTTTTCAGCGGAAGCCATTCTGGAATCTTTTACACCCTCTGATTGGTCAATTTTGATACTTTCTGTTGATAGGTAGTGTCATCTAAGCAGACAAGAAATAGTCATAGCTTTGCCTTGACAAAAGTGCAAAAGGGTTTTCCACACATATTCAGTTAGAACTGAAGTGAACAAAGAACCTTGCGCAGAAACTAAGAATTCAAGCATCAGGCAGTTCACAACCCATAAAAAAATGCGGCCTTACATCATCTCATTATTCCTGATGATTTTCACAGCAACCTCTTGGTTTCCCCGGGCTTGATCTCTTGCACGTACAACATTACCAAACACTCCTGCCCCAGTGTATCCATACACACAATAACGCTTGTCGAGAACTTCACTAATGCGAATTCCTTGAAGAAAATGCACCAAAGAAATTGTTTGTATTAATTTTACATTCAACAGAGCTCCAAGCAAGAATGTCCTCTGGCTCACGTACATGTAAGTCCTATTTGAAGTGGACACTTTTGCATGGAGCCCTCCGATAATGATTGAAAAGTGAAAAAGTTATTACTACTTACACATCAATGACAATTCAAACAAATGTGGCCAAACTTTGCATGACAATACTCGGACAGCTTTTTCCCAGTGTAAAATTAATTTGCACACAAATTGGAAAACGTGAAAGAATTTCATGCCCAAAATTAGTTGGGATTAAGGGGTTAAGAAAAGAAAGAATAGAAAAAGACAATCTTACTATAATATCCATCTGCATCATCCCAGTTGTCTGTTAGGTTTGGATTTTCTTTCCCTGCCTCTAACTTCAGTGCTCGTGCTGGACTCTACGAAAATAACAGCAATTTTTGCTAATTAACCCTCTACCAAGAACACTAAAAGTCAGAAACTAAGATCTACAGATTAGAATTTTATGCCATTGTTTTATTTCATAATTTAGTCATATATTTTTAAAGGTGGTCCTTTTCATAAGTCTTATTGGCTTCCATGGGCTTGCTTACCTCATCCATCTGAAAATGGTGTACAGGTATGTATTTAAATTGTGGAAAAATCATAAGAAATAAGAAATAAAACAGAATAAAAAGTGATATCTGGAAAGCTACTAAGACTTAAATTTAACTGGTAGCTTATGTAAATCTATATGCACATGCATATAAAGTAACAAAAAACTTAATAACAAGCAGTCTGCTAAACAACACTTACATTGTAATTCTCAGAAAACATGTCATCATCCGCAAACATGTCACCAACAGCCGATTTTTTCTGACTATCGGCTTGACTGTCAGAACTTGAGTCATTGTCCTTTTTACCATCCTTCAGTTCTTTCTTTGTGTGACTACTGGCTAGTGCAATTTCCTTTTCCAAGTCCTCAGTAGCAAGCTTCTCCACGGTATCACTGTCCTCACTATCCGATCTCTCATCAGGAGGTGACTGCGACACAACTGAGTTGACTGTTGAAGGAGCGTTTGATGTAGTACCTTGGTATTTTTGTAGTATGGCTAACCTCTGAAGCCTTCTCTTCTCAATTATTGCATCTTCGTCTTCTTCCTCATCCTCATCCATTTGAAAGTTATATAAGTCAACACTGAAATGCAACACCAGCAAATTTTATATTAAACAGTATGCCTTAACGTATTTATCAGATAGACCTTTCTCTTAAATGCAAAAATATAATAACTTTTTATTTCTTTACTTATAATGAAGTGTCCTTGGCTTTGCTCAGTAAACAAAGTTGCTTAATGCACCCTACTCAAATGGTACATTGTAATGGACCTTACCCGCATTCTACAGTTAAGAAATTGTCCCCGCAAACCTTGATCTTGTTTTGTTGTGTGAATAAGATCAATCTTTCGTGCTTTAAAAAACTCTTCTCCTAACAAACTTCTGCAGGGTGCAAAGAAATCTGGTTTTACGGCTTGCCAATAGGGCAAGTTGTTGCTAGTATGTACTAGCTCAAGAGCCTTTCAAGTAGCCCCAAAATGTTTTGATGAGCAGCACTGACTACAGTTCTTCTGTAATTTGAATTTCCCCAAAAACTTCAACAGGATTCGCTAGCGCGATTGCAAAATGCACTAGCTCCGGGCAATCAGACACAACTTTCTTTGCACGCTATTCTGTGACTTTTTTCCATATTTTCTGCAGCTGAAATAATAATAATAATAACAAAAAACTTACTCTCCATCTGAGTCTCCCTTATGCGCTTGTCCTTCAGAGTAGCTATCCTTATACTTATCACTATTTCGCCGTCGCCGTGGTGATCTAGATCTACTGTGCCGTCTTGGAGATTTACTCCTCCTTCTTGGAGAACGACTGCGACGCCTTGGTGATCGGCTTCTCCGTCTTGGTGATTTACTCCGTCTTCTTGATCTTGAAGATGACCTTCTGTCCCTTTTTGGAGATCTACTGCTTCGTCTACCACCTTCATCTCTTCTTTGCTTTTCCTTTGAAGAAGCTCTCCTAGGTGATCGACTTCTTGCCTCTCTTGATATCTCTTTTGATTTGTCAGAAAGCCGATCTTTTCTTGGTGATTTAGATCTTGAATGTGGCTTTGGTGACTTCGACTTTCTAGCGCTCTCATTTCTGCTTGTTTCAACCTTGGATGAACCTTTCTCTTGGAGAAGTGTTTTCTCCTTTTCAATGTTACTTTTTGAACTTGATTCATGCCTAAGTTTCACTTCAGCTCTGCTAGTTTCATGAGAGCTACTACTACGTCCCCTAGAACGATGAGAATGTTCGCGAACTTTGTCTTCCCTCTGGGAATCAATGCTTGGTTTTCTGTTCCCTTTACTATCCTCCTTTCGTTCTTTATTTCTTGATGGACTTTGCTGCCTTCCTTTCTCATTTTCATCCTTGTGACTAAGCTTGCCATCAGAAATTTTATACTTCGAGTCTGAAGACTTGTGTTTCCTGTCCCTGTCACGTGCATTATCATGTCTCGATTTTTCTTTCAGTTTATCCTTAAAATTATCCTCACTTTTACTTCCGTGGAGCTTATCATCTTCAAGTGAGTGCTGATCACTGCTTCGTGCCGCTTCCGCTAACTGTTCTTGCAGAAAAGCCTTCCTTCTTTCAAGTTCCAGAAGTTCGTCCGCAATCTTTGACTTTTTCTCCGAGGGCTCCCCGTTTTCATTCGCATCTTCCTTGTCTTTCCTCTTATGGCGTTTGTGCTTGTGTTTGTGACTTTTATGTTTGTGTTTATGCTTTTTCTTCTTCTTCTTATGATCATGTCCATAATCAGACGTTTTTTTATCGTTGGAAACATGGCGGCTGACATCTGGATTTGATACGGAGCTAAATTGGCAAAAAAGGAGACGAATTGTCGAAAATAAACCGCAAAAGAGCATGAAAGTGTCTATAGAAATTTTCAACCTACCTGTCGGATGATTCATCTTGGGCTTCGTCTCTTTCAGGCCCTCTTGTTTTCGCTGTACCCACACCATCAACTGTGGCCGCCATATTGTTGTCGCTGTTTGCCATGCGTTGCCTCGATTTGGCGTTTCAAAGCACAGGCCCTCCAACATATAAGAGTAGAGTCACAGCTGCCGGTCACACTGGTCAGCCGGGAAAAAAGGCGCGTTCGTCGCGCCTTTTTTGAGTCCCAGTGAGTGAGGAGAGAATAGCGAAGCTATTTAATAATTATCCGCTAATTTAATAACTTGCATAACTCATGAAAGAAATTCCAACAACGGTAACCTATTAAGCCGGCATAAAATAACTGCAACAGAATTTGTTGAATATGCTAACATGTGTAGCAGTCGTTTCCGTCTCCTTTAAAGGAAGCCAAGGGACAAGCAAAAAAGACGAAAAGACGAGCGAGGGTATCGGGAAAAAAAAGAGCAAACTTAGGAGCTTCTTTATTTTTTTGGCTTCTTTCCTCAGGCGTCTCGTTTCTCTCGCTTGGCCTAAAAGAAATGGAAACAACTGCAACGCCGCAGGCTGCTTTTGTCTTGTATTATCTTGAGAAAACAGCCCACATTTTGCGACTCCACCATTGGACCGTCCCTGCGAAATAAGGTCTGAGGTACGACTGCAAAATTTCCGTACTGATGACGTGCCATTACCCAGAGCTGAGTAGTGCTTCTGATTGATCATGCCGCAAGGGGAAACTTGCTTCAGCCTTCAACCTTCCCTCAGACAACTTCAGACGTCATTTCAGGGGGGGGGGGGGAGCCAGTAGAGGCGTCGCGAGAGGTCAGATTTTTTTTATCCGATTACTTTTGTATTAATCACACTGTAACAGGTTGCGGCGAGGGATAAGATTGGGTAGGAAGGCAACCGGATACAGGTTTTCTCATCGAAGGGTGAAAACTCTCTTTCTAACAACCATATCCAAGTTCAGAAAAAGCAAAATTTCGTTGTCGCCTCTTTGCGTCCTCCATAAAACGTAAGCTTAGGCATGAGAAGAGATAAATATCGATTGTGTAGCCGTAGTTAATAATGTGCAATGGTCATGAAGCCCGTCACGTTTCTTAGTTCTTTTGGACTTGAGCGCACATAATGTTCAATAGCGTTCCCATCACTGTGGAATTACTGACCGATAGAAATGTCGTTTTTATTTATTCAAGTACGATGTGCCATTTCCGAGTTCCAAAAACTCTTACTTTCCAACACGAGGCTAAGTGCAAATCCTTCGTGTGAAAATGAATTCTATTTGCATGAGAATATAATATCATTTTCATTGACATATCAATGGTTTCGCACTTAGCCTCACTTTGAAACAGAGGCTTGGGAAACTCGGAAATGGCCTATTCATAGGCACACAGATTTGTACACAGTCAGGGACTGGAGCTCTGATCTTAACAAGAACTGCGGCACCGTTTCATAACCAGTCCCCCTTCCTAGCTATGGTATAGCCAAAGGGGGGGGGAGTAGTAGAAGAAGAAGATGACAAAAATGACGTGTAAATTGAGTTTCAGGAAGAGGGTCAATATGTTGTTTACTTTAAGACTGAACACCATAAGCTGTGCACAGTTGTTGACTAAAAACTTGGCTTTTACAGCCTTAACTATTTGGCTATATAATGTTATAAATAAAGCTTATTTTTATCAGCAAATAAGCAAAATCTGTAAGTCTCTGTAAACGATGTTTCAACTTTTATAATTTTCTATTTTTTTTTTTTAATTTTGGTTGCTATCAAGTTCAAATCGATGTTCAGCTGTACGCTAAATATGTCCATATTTGGAAAAAAAAGTGTAAAGTACTGTACTCTCATTCGGTTCCTTTATATTTCCAGTTGACAAGTCAAAATATACCGGTAAACCTTTCTAGAGTATGCTTTGTCATAAATATGCTAGAAATGACACAAAATGATCTTTCTTAAAAATACGCAACAACTGACTACTTTCAAATACCGACCTCCGGGGTAGGGGTGCCAAATGTGGTCTATACAGGTATATCCTGTCGTCATTAAGGGTCTGTTTTTCCAAGAAGTTAAGATGATGCTACATGGAACGATTCGCAACGACAATTTTTAGCCCAACGCAACGACATTGTTTCGAATAGCTCCATCATCGTTCCAACGTTGCAACGCTTTGTTCCGCTAAAAATCGTCGTTGAAAATCGTCTAGGCTAGGGTATCATTTATCAAAAAATTGATAAGTTGTTTGAAAAACTGGAGTTTTGTGTTTGATAGTTTGTATCAGGATAGGGTAGGTTGGCCAGTTGGAAAATCTGGACTGGACTCTGGATTGGATTGGACTAGACCAATCAAGCATAAAGTGGCAAAATTCCAGCTGGCATACTCCATAGGCACGCGCCAACAAAGAATTCTTAGATGTTTTCTCCCTGGTATCGAACCCACTTTATTAACTTCCAACTAGTTATAGTATAAATATGTGCCATATTGCAGCAAGCGCTAGCTATCACAGCGTTCAGCTAACAATCTAAGGTTCTGTGGCTTGATCTACCGATAAGGCATGCACAATGGCGTGAAGCTGAACTAGAACAAAGTTATAAGGCAGTATCACCGTCAAGCCCTGAGTTCACCTGTTTTGAAAATAAAACAAAAGAAAAGCTGTGAGAGGAGACACATCGAAACTACTCCGAAAAGCTATGTTAGGCGTATTAAAACTATTCCAACGATTAAGTAAAAACACCACTTCGTTATACAGTTTGAAACTCCAAGAGATTATGTAAATTGTACGAAAATAATGAAAATGAAATGGGCTAGTCCACGCTACTGAGCTTGATCTATCTTTCCATGAAAAGGTCATAACATAAGTCATGTCAAGACGTGTCATGAGACATTTTCGGGAGGAAAATAGAGCGCAGTGCGTTGTCGGAAAAGGACAACCTCTCCAAGACACTCGCCAGACGCGTCACCTAAGAACACGGACAGACTGGAGACGAGATAGAGGGAGCGATACTTTTATAAACCAGCAGCAATCCACTGTCTACGTAGATCTGTCTCAAACCTGACGGAAAAAAAAGGCATTTATACACATTTACCTCTCCATTCACAGACTTTTCGCCGTCGGGGGCCTCTTGTTTACGTCGCCTGATTCCTTTTATCATGTAGTAGAGGATCATCAGCGATAAACATAACGTTATTCCAAACCCCACACCAATGGCAATTAAATCCACGCTCGTCAAGTTTTTGTCTCCATTTTCTGCGAGTTCATTTAACAAAAAAGAAAGCATGTATAAACCTTTTCTTTTTTCGCTTTTTTTTTATATATATCAGGTTAACGAATGAGCAAGTATAATACAACTTTATGTTGTTTTTATCCTTCTTTCGTCGTATATTCAACAATTAATGAATGAGGCTGAGTATCTTATGAAGAATTATGGAGATTGAGGAGGCCTACGGCCTCGACGGATAACACCCTCCGAGATAGTGCACGTTTAGGGTTGTTCAGCTCCGCAAATATTCTCTAAATAGCAGATGTCACCCTTCGAGTTGTCTTCTTGCTGTTCTTGCCATGTTTTTAGCTCTTTTTTTGCCTAGTTCTTACTCTTGAAACGAGTGAAATGTCCGCCATTTTTCAAGTTCACAACCAAAAAAAAAACACCTTGGCCCCAGGTCTTCTCGGTTAACGGTGCATTAACCTGTAGAAGGCTGCATTTTTGACGTCATTTCCTCGTTAAACACAAAATTCTTCCAAATTTGGTCATCAGTAACTGGTTATGGAGAATTATGCGTGTGCTATTAGCCAATCAGAATTGGGGAAATATTTGGAATGAATAATAATATCGATTAGTAACATGGATTACGATCTTAACTGACCTTTCTCGCCTGTTTCTATGACAAAATTTTCCCGCGTTTCTTTGCCATCGCTGGACACAACACAAGTGTACTTTCCCCAGCGTTCATCGCCGTTGACCGCAATAATCAGGTGACTGTTGACTTGTGTACCATTGTCCCAGGATATGATGACTATGCCCAAACTTTCATCCGTTAATTCTTTTCTGTCTCTTTCCCATTTAACGGAAGGCAAACGGTTACCACTCGCTGAACACGTGAGGTGGGCTATATCATCATAAATTGTCTTTACTGTAGTTTTCTCAGAACCTGTGTTATTAAAAAAGTGAAGGTGGAGTTAGCGGAAAGAAAAGTATCACATCTGGGAAAGTGTAGTATATTAAAAACGGAACAGATAGAAATAGCTATTTTGCCGACACGGACCAGAGGACTGGGTCGGCTAGGAGGAATTGTGGGTAGCTTTCTGAGATACGGTATGTTTAGTTGCAAGTTTGAATCAGTCTAGGTCAGCATTCATTCGAGCTCCTAACATTTTATTTGCCAATTTGTTTATTTATGTCTGCAGGCATTTTAAAGTCGTTAGTTTTTGCGGACCTCTGCCCCCGACTTGTCGGCACCGCAGCTGATCAGTCAGCAGGAGGCGGGGTATACGTTCGCCGAGTTATCCACAAAGCGGTTTTGGGTTTTCGTATTATCGGCGGTGTCGTATTCGGTTTTTTTAGAGAATTTTTTTTTCGTCATACGGTGTTTGTAATTTAGTGCAGCCTTGTAATCTTACGGTAATTTTGCAATAAACTTAAACTGGCTTTGAGGTCCTTTCTGACCTATAGGCACCTGTTTCTACTCTTGTATGGGTGTCTTTCTGGGTAGTGAAGGCAAAATGAATTCAGTTATACACGCCAAAAAACTCGCCAGATTATACTGAGTAAGAACTTTTATAATAATGACGGTATGCAAATCTTGCTGTTTTAACAAA
>OZ037993.1:21181252-21303752 GCA_964035705.1 Porites rus
CTTTCCTCAGAGAAAAGAGGCCACTGTTAGCAGGAAAAAATAAAACTGGCTTTATGAAAAAAAAAACCCCTTCCGTTGTTTAGTAGCGAAAGAATAGAGACAAGACGTGACCAGATTGTTAGAAGAAAAACGGAAGCTTTGTTTCCTCTCTCACTATACTGAAGCAACGTCTGCCTAATCTGACAGGGCATAATTTAGAGCAAGGCATGAAGCCTCTTACGAAAAAGTTTGAGATCACGGTTTCAACTTGAATTATCACTGTATCACCTAAGCTTCCGTTAGTATTTAGCGCTGAACAAGAGGTTAATAGAGATTTAATTGATTGGAGGACTAAAATTCCTCCCCACTGAGATAGACCTAAGGTGTAGCTTCTCCTCTGAAGAAATCTAGCAAGAGTGTTTGTGAGTGGTCAAAGATTGTTCACTTTTGCTTCGTTTTGGTTAATACCATGAGCCATGATGCCAGAGGTCACATCTGCTCTAGCACGTCTGACGTTTTTATATGAATAAATACATACCAAATCCTGTATAATTCTTCAAACTTTGGACTAAACAAATTAAACGAATTAACCTTACCTTGGTTGAAGCCTGAAATGGGAGAAAGAGCACTGAGAACCAACGCTGCTAAGAAAAACTTGGCTTCCATGATATGAGCAAACCCGAAACGTGTTGCAGTTTGGAATTGACAGAAATACCCGGAAACAGCTTTGGGCAAAAAACCTCAAATATTTTGATTAAATTATTTCCGTTTGAATGGCCAAGGTCGTGATAACCTCGTGTACTGTCTATTTATTTTACAGTATAATTTTACTGTACTTCAAATGGTGTGCATGTGATAATTTCCTTGACTAGTCCCTAGGTCTCACGCACTGCCGACGAGTTTCGGAACTTCGAGCACGTGAATAAATTATGCCGAATCAGCTCACTTCCCATGTTGCTCTTGATCAGTCTACCATTTAGGAATAAAAAAGGGAAGCGGGGAGGGGGGGCTTTTTAACTTTCTTCCGATTAAAAAAGGGGGGGGGGGTAATCTTGTACCCAGACCTGGTTACGAGATTTAGGGAGGACTTATTAGAGATGATGGCTCTTGAAGGTTTATGGTAATTTTGCTTTCAAAAAATGAAGCTTTTCTAAGGCTCCTCACTGTTTTCCCACGGCAAATGGCGACGAGGAGATCCAAAAAATGCTTTTGTCACCTGCAGTCGCCCGCCATATTGGAAAATGAGAAGACTCCAAGAGCATGGATGAATTGAAATTAGAAACGTAACAGAGTATTGTATCACTTTATTCTTTTTTGCATGGTATTTGCAAAGCTTTTATTAGGTTCAGTCTCTAAAAGAATTTTATTCTTCACACAGTTTAAAATAATATAGAAATATGTTTTTTCTTTCCAAGCGAGCTGATACCTTTTTGGCCATGATTTGAGTTCGTGTTGGTTTTCATGAGTTGTGCATTTTAAAACTGTTGGAATCCTTTCATACAGCTTATTTTTATATTACTTTACTATATATTATGTAAGCAGCAGAACTCTCCTTGTTCTAAAAAAAATTATCCTTTTTAGTAGAAGGCGTAGAAGACGTTTTTTCTTGCCAAGCGAGCTGAAACCTGTTTGGCCATAATTTGAGTCTGGTTTTCATTTTTTTGGTTATTACAAGTACATGTAGTTAGAATTTCGTAGTATGAGGATGGCCTACCAAGAAGTTGCCTGCTGTGATCTGCAGACAAACTTAATAATGGTAACAGGACAGAGTGGAGTCCAATTCGGTCTGTAATCGTACGAGAGGCCTGTACGGAGAAGAGGGCCCCTGTGAGCTCCTGTGTTGGCGCCAAATATAATTTCAGCCATTCAGAGGTGAGTAGGTTTCTCAGGAGGAGCGGATGAGGTCGGTGAAGTGTAAAGCGACTTTAAACTAAAGGTAAGATGTCTCCTTAAACCCACATTTAGATAAAAAGCGCAAGATTGTGTCTAGTGGCTTAAAAAAGTCTATGTTCTTAGTGTGCTCCCGTGCACTCATTAATTTTCCTAACAAAAGTGTCCCACACTCCATAGAATTGACTAATCTCAAACTGTCGTTACATTCTTTTTTGGCTTTCTAACATCATTCCTGCCTTCCTTGGGCGGTGATTGGCTTTCTTCAATTAAGGCGCCGTTTACCTGGGGAAAACAAGCAGACACAAAAATAAGCCGGCTAACATGATTAGTCTGATTACGTGTCGTTTCGCGACGTTACTGGACCAAAGTTCAATTGGGGGAAAATAAAGAACAAGTGGCTTCTCTAACTTTTCTTTTTTGGTTAGTTGTTGCAAGATGGAGCCTATCGATCAGCTGGAGAAGTAAATAGAATATATTCCGCCCACTTACGCTTTCACGTTGGACAAAGTGACGTCACGAATAGAAAACCAGGGGCCCGTTTCTCGAAAGTCCCGGTAACTTTTCGGGCCCGAAATCAAATATTCAAATCGAAATATAAAGAATAAGAGCGCGGGTCCTGGCTAGCAAACTGCTTCATTTTGTTTCACTAACTGATAGTTTTATCATGCTATATGCAAAACTTTTGAAACCTCGATCTTTCATATAAACGGAGACGGCTTACCGGGCCCGTTAATTATCGGAACTTTCGATAAACGGGCCCCAGGGCCGGGTTGTTCAAAGCTGGGTTAACATAACCCTGGGTTAGTGCGAAATTTGAACTCAGATATGAGAGCTTAAAAAGCAAATTCAGTTTAATTCTCTTTGCATACAATTTGATGATTGGATACTCTAAAAAGAATAGAGAAAATTATCCGAGAAAGTGCTTTAGATAAAAAGATAAAGAAACCCGAGTTAAAATTTAACCCCAGGTTAGCGCTAACCGACGTTCCAACAACGGGGCCCAGGCTGCTAAGCATGCCGCATAATGGCGAGTCCTGAGGGGCGGAATTTTCAATTTCCAACAGAGACGGGCGAAGCCGGGGGGAAGGGGGGGGGGGGGAGGGGCTAAAGCTCATTCACTCCTACCTTTTCTGAAAAATAACGAATTGCTAGGAGGAAAGTCTCTTCAGTTTCTCTACTTCACACCACTAGAGATCTCCTTCCCCCTCCCCACAGGAAAAAGTGTTTCGCCATCCCTACACAATCTTAGGCGAAGTGTTCCGTCAGGATTTGACGGACTTTGATGGCTCGGAGAAAGTCGGCAACTATCCACAATGTCATGTTTTTATTTTTTATTTTTTCGGGGTGAATTAATCAGAAAATACTCAGCCTCGAGTTTAAAAATGACCGCAACCGAATACTGAAATATCCACCACTCAACAACAAAATGGTACAGCTATGAACAGCAGCGGTTTTCTTTTCTTCTGCCATTTTGTTTCCTTCGAAATTCTAAAGAGGAAGCCACACAAGCAGATTACAAAGAGCAGATATTTCCAAGGGAGCCCCAGTACGCGGAGCTAGCCGACACCTTTTCTCCAGTAAATGTAACATCAACCCACCTGTGCGGAATTCTCTGATATTGTTCTTATTCTCTCCCTCCTTTTCGCGAGGTTTTTATTCCTAGTTCCGCGCCACAAGAAAAACCCGATGGCCAGTGATAGAAACAAAGTAATTCCAACTGAGATACCTATCGCAGCAATCTCCACCCGTGAAAGTCCTTTCGATTTTCCTGAAAATAGAGATTTAATGAATATGATTTATTATCATTCCCCCTATTCTAAGAAAACTAGACGACTAGGGTATCAATCTTTGAGTGGGGAATTTACTGTTGACGGACTTTATTATTTGACGGTTGTTGTTGATGTCGTTGGAACTCATTTTTCAGTAAGGTCAGTTGGTAAGCTTCTAGGTCACTTTCATGACAGTCTTGGATTCTGGATTCCACGCTGTAGATTCCAGATTCCAGGTTCTGGATTATGGATTCCTTGTCAGTGCAGCTTGGCTTCCGGATTCCAAAGCCCAGGATTCCGAATTTTACAAGCAAAAATTTCCCGTATATAATCCAGATTACCTTACATTGGAGGACGATCTATAAGGACCTTTCTTGGATGGGCAGTGGCTTAAAAAGGGTTCATCAACCACGAGACACATGCCGATAAAGTTGTAGCAAGCAATTTCAACAATCTCTAACGAAAAAGTTGTGGCTAGGGAAATTTTAATTTTTAAGGCCAATTTTTTCTAACGACTGCCAGTGGTGGTTGAATTTTGTATCCACTTTTTACCGACGTCCAAAACTTTTGGCCTTTTCACAGCCAACGGTTAACTCCATCATTGGGATCCTCTTTTCTTCATTGGTTTGTGCTAAAGAGGGTATATTTGCACCGTCCTGTGTGAATAATCGAAGAACTGTTAACTCAAAGAAGAAATGTGTTATTTCCAATAAGATCTCAACCTAAACAAATCTCAAGTACATGTATATTGTCAGTTCAGACTCTAAAAACAATGCCTACTGCAATGGTAAATTACACTTGTTAAAGTTTAATTAAATTGTCCCCAGGTTTAAAAGTAAAATACCTGTTATTAGAAAAGCCTGCTTTGAGATGCCTTTTTCATTGGTTGCGATGCAAATATATTCCCCTCTTCTTTCATTACTGGTTACAGCAACAAACAGATGACTTTCCTCTAGGCTAGAGTTACTTCTTGACAAAATGGCTACGCCTTCATCTCTGTCTTTGACCTCTACTCCTTTTTTCTCCCATCGAATGACAGGTGGTGGATCCGCACGTGATGAGCACGTGATATGTGCTATGTCGTTATCTTCAGTATCAAGTGACGTTCCGTTATTAAGGATTTCAGGCACATCTACAGAGTAAAATATATTTTGCATTTCACAGGATTGTACGTTACATTTTAGTAGTATTTGCGGGTCTTCCAAAGGGTGTTAGGTTGAGAGAGCCACTCACCCACCAAAATACACCATTCCCCTACATGCTAGCCTGAGAAGAGAGCCGCAATTTCTTGACCCCACCACTGGTCAGCGGTCCTGGTTTCCCCTCAAAGGTAGGTACGTGGTGTAAGCATCCCGCAAAATGACCCGGCCATCCGGACATGGTTTAGGCTCGAATTGGCTGGAAGAGATATTGTGCTTAGCCATGGTTTCGAAGGGGAAACAACTTGTGGCGTCGAGAAATGTCGGCTGTTTTCTCAGGCTAACTGAATGGGAGACCTTCTAAACTCTTTGTTTAATTTTCAAATGTTTTACACCAGTCTGTGGATAACTGAAGTGCGAAATTTCCTATAACAGGAACCCATAACCCGGGAGCAGGCAACTTCCATGCGTCATGCGCTCGTGTCACGGAGTTTTCACGGATCAGTTTAATTTTAGAATGGTTTTGGCGCGAAGTTTGAATATCCGTTTAAATTTTAAAAACCAGTCATCAAAACCTACAGACCCCAAATTGATATATTTTTTTGCCTTTTAATAACGTTTACTTTTCCTTTTTGATATCTTATACTTGGAGTGCGCTAATAGACATGGTGGAGATTCTATTTTCGCAGGAAAAAGTGTCCTGAAATGCGTCTGTAAATAAACTGGTCCGTAAAAAAGCCGTGACATGGGCCTACTGAGTATGGAAGTTGCTCGCTCCCGGTTATGGGCTCATGCTATAAGCAGTATTTCAGTTCACCTTTCTCGGAGATCCAGGGCAGACACTCGGTTAGGGAGGGCTAACGTACGACGAAAGGTTTCAATCACTACTACAGACTTTTGTCGCCCCCTACCGACCCGACTGAGCGACTTCCCCTCGGGATCTCCGAAGAAGTACTTCTCACATAAGCAGGTGATAAGCGAAAGTGTCCTGTTGCCGAAACCCAACTTGGCGATTCAGATCAATCCTCATTGACAGGACTTTTCCACGGTATTACTGTATTTGTTTGTTCGTGTCGATTATTTTAAAGTAAAGTAATAACCACTTTTGCAAGGGGAAGGGTTAAATCCATGGGTCATATCCTCAGTATGTATTACTGCCAAAAAGACAAATGAAAAGCCGTAATCTATCAATTTTCCTAAACTTCTATGGCATAATTTTACTTCTTCGATCTCAATGGTCTGTATTTTTGCACCATGCTGTTGTTAATTCTTTATGCTGTAGCTATAGAAGCCACGTTTTGGTAGTCAAATCCGGAACAAAGTATTTAAATGAAAGTTTCTTATATGTACAAACTGTTCAAACTGTATGGCTGTTGCATGTTGGTGTTCATGCTCAGATGTAAATGTGTCCATTCGTGCAGAAACGCTGTTAATTTTCCAAGATTTTCATCGACCCCTGAATAACAGCTAACCTAACCTAATTGACTATTTTCCAATTCCCCATAATACACTCTGTCTGCCCCCCAAATTTTGCATAACTTATTGTCTTAAAATGCTCTTGGGAAAATGCAATACTCCCTGGAGCATTTAAAAACAATGGTTTATCCAAAATTTGGGGGGCAAACAGAGTGTATTATGGGGAATTGGAAAATGGAGAATCGCGTTAATAATGTTTTCAGTCTTCTATCAAGCAAAGTGAGCTCCCCGGCGATCATTTTCAAACTCGGTGTTTTTAAAAATTTTATCCTCTTCCATCAACCAATAAAATTGTCCGATCCAAGAAATCACCAATACTTTATCTCTATTTTTAGTTATTTTCGGAATTAATTAAACGAATCAATAATTAGTTATGGATAGCTTTTGCAATACTGTAATATTCTGTTATAGGGCATGCAAAAAAAGCTTTGTTGTTGTTGTTAGAGTTGCCTCATCAACTAAAGAACGAGAGGTCACTGTAGAGTGAAAGCGAGGAAAAATTCTTTTTTACGCATTGAAAAAGTGTAAATATGACTTGATAATGGACTAGAATACGTTCATAGTAATGCGTAAAAGCATGTTTTTCAAACCTCATTTAAAAGAGGACGTCATGTACATTATTGACGTTCGGTCCCTAATTTTTTGAAAACAATATTTAAAGTATTTCGTTTTACTTATCCAAAATGTTCTTGATGATTACAAAAATATTTGAAAGCATGTTACTTCCTTCAAAAAATAATTGTAAAATTCCCAAAATTAAAAGTAAACAACAAAAGAAAAGCACTCTACAAAAAAGGAAGAACAGCGAGGGGGTATTTGGAGAATAATCACGCATGTTGGCAACAAATTCACCTGTCATCACTGATCAGATCGCATCCAGCAAAAAAAAAAAAAAAAAAAAATTGCTCAAGACAACTAGCACTTTACTCCGAGAATTTTGCTACTGCTAATGATTGTCTTAAAGAATATTTACAAATCTGTAGATATTCCGATTTTTAGCAGCTGTTTTATGCAATGCCGTTAATATATTCTTACTATGATAAAAATAAAATTTCAAAGGCTTTTGCTTATTTACAGTAATTATTGTTTGACATGTCTGCCTGCTAGTATGTTTGCAGTTCTCGTACCCTGTGTACATTGAGTGGTCTATTTATCACTGACCTGAAGGCGTCAGAAGGATGATTCTTTGTAATAAGAGTTTCTTACAATGGCTCGTGATGCGGATTTAAAATACTTTAGGCTGTTCGAATCTGATCATTTCGTGATAAGATGAGTTCGATGTCAAGCTAGTAAAGGATACAATGAACAAAATACTCACTTATTTCAATCATGACTTTTAAGCTTACCTTCTGCTATACTACAGTTAGATTGAAGAAGCACGCCGGCGAAGATGACCAGAAACACAGACATTTGCCTCTCGAATATCCTTTCACCAGGAATAGACAGTATATTTTACTCCGATACCGAATAACATGGGCTACTACGACAGTCAGTGCGTACAAATTAGAAATCCTTGTGGTTTGAGTCAGTATAAACGTGTATGCCGGTGCTCCACGTGCTACAGACTTCAAACCGGCGATTTTTTTAGCCAAACGCCTTCCTCTCTGTTCTTCCTGTTTAAAAAGTAAGTTCCCTTAAACTCCAAAACGACTAAGAGAGCGTAATTGAACAACTTCCAATTATAAACACGCCAAACACAAACGAAGGATAGTTTAGCCTCTTCAGCGCGCAAAAATCCATCAAAAAATTTGCATGTGAATGAGTTTGAAAAAAATGTAAATGTCCCCAGTGGACTAAGACGCTTTTTGTTACAGATCCGTTACGTAAGCAAACAAGTAGACAAAAGGAGCCCGCGCGTATTTGTAATGTTCGTCATTCAACTTTCACGATGTTTGCAAAGATGTTGTTGGAAATCATTCGTTGTTGCTGGTAACAAATTAAAAGAATGAAAAACTAACTATATTCTACACGAAAACTTTGCGTTTAATTTTTCTGAGTATATCATTCAAGAACTTTTTCATTCTTGTGATCGGGCACGCTAGGATTGCATACGAGGGAAACGTGAAAGGAAAGTTCTCAAAATCAGAAAAATGAGCAGACAAAAACAGTCTAAAACAATTCTTATGGATGTAAATAACGTGAAACTACTTATTTTTTGTCGAAGTAAAGAACAGTAAAGACAAGTAAAATTGGCACAAATTCACGTTTGCCGTTTACCTTAAACGTGACGCTCTAAAATTCTCTATTTTGAGTCTACGCAACATATTTACTTATTTAGTAACCCTGACCAACACTAACTAAAACTGAATACCCAATTAATATCAATCGATCACAAATTAGTTATTTTAGAAAAATTTTTACCATGGCGGTGGATAACCTCAGTAACTCCCTCGTGAATCTATCAAGTTTATCTGGCACTTAGCTTTACTTAGTAGGTTTGAATGTTTCTGAAAGTTGCTGGGGCTCGAGAGGGCTATAACAAGTCTAGTGGGCTGTGAGTTTGACTTGAGCCTAATAATACACATTTTTACGTCTACAGTTTTCTCCTGGGCGCGATCCATTCAACCAAAATTTTCGGAAATTTCTGTCCAAAACTCAATGGATCGGTTCGGTCCAACCGGAAAAGTTTCGAAAAAACAGGTCCACCTTTTGAGGAGGTCCTCCTTTCCCGGTCGGACCGGTCTGAATGTTGGTTGAATGGATCGCGCCCATTGAAGCAATATTTGACCACAACAACCCAGACCGTAATCCCAAGGGGAGTCGAAGTTAGATGACATCCACTTGGAATTCGAAAAAGTTATAGGTTTCAATTTTTTACTTCCATCACTGATAAACCAAGAATAAAAAGGCTCCGTTTCCCTTTCCTTAAAAAAATACATATCATGTACTGTTTCGATGTGCCTAGCAACTATAACTGCCATCGAGGCAAAAACACTACTGAGAGTTATAGTGACTAACCGTTTGTTACTAGACGTAAGTTGGGTCCAATTTACGGGGTTGGTAGTCCTTCGAAATATCCCAGCGTTCCCTGGAGAGGTCTCACAAGGGAGACCATGCAAAAGAGAGGCCCTTAAGTTGCTTTTCAGACGACATGTCCCCAATAAACAGTGTTAAATTAAGTCTGCGATGAAGACTGAGGGACTCTAAGCAGGGTTGAGAACTACGCAGTCTATAAGAGACCTTTAAATTTGACTACCCTTGCTAACATCGTGAAGTCCAGTGGAATTGGGTGAATAGGTTGGCCTCTCGGTTGCTGGGAATAAAATCTCGTCTTTTTATCAGCTATGGATTAACCAAAGAAGATTGACGGGTTGAAAGAAGTCTCATGCAGTACCCCCTTACCCCACCATTTCCATCGTTATACTCATTGATGTGTTTTGCACGTCTAGAAGGAGTGTAAAAGAAGTATAAAGGTAATAACAAGGTGTGACTTTGCAGCACTTTGTTCTATTTACACACTTTTCAAACAATAGGGAGTGACTTTTTCTGAGAGACGTGAGTTGACACAGCTATCTAAAGTTTGGGATCAGAAGAATAAATGCTGCTTATAACTTCCCTAGCTACGCAAAATGGCTTTGTAAACAGAGAGGAAAAGAATCACGTTTGCGGCAAACGGTGAACGAAAAATTCAAGTTGACGATTTCTTAGGGACCAGTTTATATGGAGAAAAGTCACGCACCCTGGGTAGAAGTGTCACCCACCTACTCGAGCTACCCTGGGTGAGCCTTTTCATACATTTCCTTACAAAACGTGGCGAACCGTTTACATGACTTACATGTGATAGGAAACGGATTAAAATTGGCTTGCTCGGCTAGAAGGGTGACCCGCCTAGCAGGGCCACCCGTTTGGATTGGTCTGGTCATCCTCCCAGCCGGCCCAACTTTTCTTCATAAGTTAACAAGAGTTAACATTTCGGATGAGGACGAAAACTGTAGGTCCCGACGTCTCACAGCACTTTCACCGATCTGTTCTTGTGGGACGTAAAAGAACCCACACCACTGTTCGAAAATAGTACAGGACCCCGGTGGTGTGTCCAGCCTTTACGGGTTGTGGGATTGGGTAGGGATGGCACCTCTCTTGGGACCTGAGTCCCGTTCGTGCACATTCCCTCTGGGCAGGCCTGTGTCCAGAAAAGCTGGTAAAAAACAAACCTGGGAGGGTGACCCTTCTACTCAAGACAAGTTTTCGCCAAATGAACGTGGTCTTAGTGACGGGTAGAAAATGAGAAAATAAAAACTGCATATGTTGAAACACTGACAGGTTTCGAGCTACTTAGTTTGTGTATAGATAAAATGAACAGTAAATGACAGATAAAGGAAAAACTTGGGCTATAGGTGATTCTAAATCCCTCCAATATCTTATTCTCCTACTTTCACGGTCAATGTGGCTTATAGCCCCGGGGGGGGGGGGCACTTTAGGAATTTCTGGGTGGGGATGTGCCACTGGGAGCCTGGAACCCTTAACCTTTACCAGAGCTAGTTCAGCTGAATTTTGCTACCCTATACTAGAGTAAACTCCCCAAATCCCCCTATCCTAGAGTAGCCGTGTACCTAGTCTAGATAAAATCTTCAACCAACTGATCAGTTTCCTGAAAAATGATACCCTATTCTAGAACCAAACGCTCTGATTTATATACCCTATCCTAGAGTAAACTGCTTGAAAACCATACCCTTCACAGCGGCACATACCTATATAGCCCATATATGGCAGTACCCCCCCCCCCCCCCCCCACGGCTTATAGCACGGTATTTTGTGTCTCCAACACTATACACAACTGATTAAAAAGTCAGAGGGCAGATTATTGACTTAATTCAATCGTTTTCTGATAATTGCACAGTCTTTACGCGAGATGATCATTCGCAAAGATTACTTTGAGGAAGATATAGACAAATTCTTTTACTTTTCTTACGTTTGCAATTGAGTTAGAGCTGTGAGGTATATCGTCAAACCATGTTTTCTAGAACGAGATTTCCTCATTGACGATGCAAAATCAACCTGAAGGATATTTGAAGCTTTTGTTCCATGGCTATATAGCGAGCTTCAATCTAGTGGCACAGAGCATGAGCTACAATGTAGCTTGGTTTTGAGTTCGATCAGCTCAGAAGTAACATCCTCTTCAAACCTATACGAGACGTTTTTCGGCCAGCATAATTTTTCCGTTCGAAAGAACTGTTGATTCTAGATCTACACCGTAATTTTTAGGGAGTTATTATAACTCCAAAGATGGAGTAAAAATTTTAGGTACAGGATAACTTCTTTTTAGGGGTTACTTTAACTCCTAATTTAACTCCGAATTTGGGGTCATTTTTACTCCTGAAAAAGAGTTCTTTTTACTCCCAGTCTGGAGTTAAAATAACTCCGAAATGGGGTTATTTTTACTCCACATGGGTTTTTTTTACTCTTTTTGGAGTTAATTTAACTCTGAAAGTGGAGTACAAATTTTAGGTACAGGATAACTTCTTTTTTGGGGTTATTTTAACTCCTCAATATCTGGGGTCACTTTTTACTCCTGAAAAGAAGTTCTTTAACTCCTTTTTGGAGTTAAAATAACTCCCCAAAAAATAACTGCACTGTAAGGAGTTAAATTAGCCCCACTAGAGGAGTTATTATAACTCCTTGAAAATTACCGTGTATCTTAATTTTTTCCTCAATTTTTTGCAAAGATTTTTTCACCTCTTCGATTCGATTTAAGTCCATTTTTGTGACGGTGTTCTCGTTAGGTTTTAATGTGTGGTTTTCCCTCATTTATTAACCTGATGTAGACGGGTTTTTTTGCATGTTTGATATACTAAACTATGAGGAAGATGATGTTGAGGATGAAGAATCAGATGAAAGATGTTGCCGAGCGGTTAATTAAGAGCGCTGTCAGCCTTGTAGAGTTCAAGTACCACCCTGACCGCTAGCTGGATTTGTTCTCGGTAGTCTCGAGTTCCGATCCTTGACCACGATTGTAAATAGCCAGCTGGTTTGTCTCCGGCCAGTTGGGATTCGTAACCCTGTTATGTTTGATTATATTTAAATTATTTGTTTCAGTCATTTGCCCGGCCCCACTAGCATAAATGCTTTAAATACTGCTGAGTTTAAATAAAGGAATTATTATTATTATTATGAATAATATGAAAATGATGATGTACTAGAGGAAATTGGCGACGAAAGTGATCAGGAAGAAGCAGGAGACGCTGGCGAGAAAAGTGATACACAAGAAGATTACCACGAGGGTGACAGTGAAAGCGACGGTGGCAATGATTGTGAAGACAATGATAAGGACGATGATAACGACGATGATGTCAGCGTAAACGAAGTTTTACAAAATAGTGAAATTTTACCTTCCCCTTCCAATCTCGAGCAATTGATAAATTGGCCCCTACGTAAAATTATGAAAAAACGTTGTTACCTTGGTTTTGTCACAACGGAGATTGCCATATTAATTGACATGTTTCGGAACCTAACAAATAGAGTGGTTTTCGTTTGAGTGTCGTAAAACCAAAACCAAAGTAATTACTCTGGCCAATCACATAGGACACAGACAATACATTGAACCAATCAAAACTCGAAGTAATTACATGAGGCTGACGCAAAGCGCGGGAAAATGCATGCGAGCGCGTCACAATTGGCTTTGGTTTTACTTCTGATTGGATGAAAAGGTGGCGCGAATCTTTTAAGCCAATCGCATCGTGTAGAAAGTGCAAAACCAATTACTTTTCGACACTCAAATGAAAACCGCTCTATCATAACCTTTATTTTCCCACCGCTAGCTATAGAGTCTAGCCACTACCCTGTTGTTACACTCCCCTCGCCTGTAGCTTACTTATCTCTTAGATGGTCGTGACCCGATTCTGATGATTTTGCTTCATATGCTTCAACTTATTCTGAATTCGACAGAAAAAAACAATGCATGTCAATTATTCCTTGCAAGACTCTAAGGCTATAACATTTACAAAGAAAAGATACTGATGCCACTTCCAGTAACGATGGTCGATCGCCTTTTTTGACAAAAAGATCGAGTGGTACCTCAGACATTTCTTCACCTAAACGTACGAATAGTCGGACCCTAATTTTTTCCCAGGATCGATTCATTACTGTATTGCACTTAAGTTTTTTGGAGAGACTAAATACTAGAAGATAGATATTAGAAGAATTTCAGAGTTCTTAAAAGAGAATAGTGTCACATCTTGTGTTGTTACGGTTTTGACTAACTTCTCACCTTTCATTATGACACATGATGATAGTGGGCCTTGAATGCTCTTCTCAGTACCACAGACGAGCTGTATCCAGCCACGTTTTAAACAAAGGGCTTCTAACAAAGCAGGCATTGTAATCCGCCACAAATATGTGAAGCACGCGTCTTTCAAAGTCGCCTAAAATCGGGGCTCTGGCCTGTTATACCAGCTGCACGCACAACCAGAAACATACTTCATTTCTACTGTGTATTTATTCAAGGGGATCACTCAGCCCCCGTTCTTTTATGAGAATAGAATACATTCTATTCTGTAGCGGCATTTACATTGGCCAACAGTTTCATCAAAGTATGCCGATAGTGTAAACCGAAAATTAGGGACTTCCAGCGGTCTATTTGAAGAAAATAATGTACTTGTCACATGCATGCATGCTGCTGTAAAAAATAAGGTTTCCTGTATTGAAAAGTTTATGTTCTTAAATACAACTGTAACCCAAGAGAGGATAATAGCTGTAAGCTTGTTATGCTGTTTCTCAATTTTCTTGAAACTCCGTCAATCCTTTCACTGAAAACCGACTCCATTTATTTGTGTTATTGACGCTGACCACATTTCCCATTTTTCAAAATTCCATTCCCAATTCCTATTACTCTTTTTACAGTAACAGAGGTAGCTTGTCACTTTCGGAGGACGCAGCTCTCAAGAACTTTTAATTTCGTAAGATCCTAATAGCCCGCAGCTTTATTGTTTCAGGGCTAGGTTCATTTTTTGACTCATTTGTTTATGGAGGGGGGCACTGGGATTTTCGGTTTTGCGGTTTTGGCTATTTTTTTTAGATCGGTTTTACGGTTTTTGTTGCAAAAGACTTCGGTTTTTCGGTTTTGGTGGTCATTGCGGTTTGCGGATTTTTCGTTTTCTTAGCATCTGGTTTTCGGTTTTCGTGAAAAATACTAGCGGTTTTTCGGTTTTGGTACCCGATGTGGTTTTTGGTTTTTCCTATTTTGTCCTATTTTGGGTTCCGGTTTCCGTTCGATTTGAGCAGCACTTAATCACGAATAGCCGCAAAACGCCAAAGTTATTTAGAGGAATGCGTGACAAAATAAATGTCATGGTAGGGTATCAAGCGTCTCCCTTGACGCCCGGCGAGCCTTTGACCTCGCAGACCAGGGCGACCATTTGCAGGGTTCATACAGAAAATTGCAACCATTTTTCAAGGACTTTTCAAGGACTTTTCAAGGACCACATTATATTTTCAAGGACAACCTACTAGGAATATAATTTCACAGATGGTACAAAAATGCACATTCCCAGTCCATTCTAATAAGACTTTAAGGCTTTAACTGTTTGCTTCACCAACTTCTCTACATTTTTCAGTACACTTGTCTTAAATTGATAGTTAATTAATGCACAGAACATTGAGCACTTTATGTAAATAACCTTTAAATTCTCTGAGCTATGATTTATATTCTGTCTAGTGTCTTGGACAACCAAAAAGCATCAAAAAACTCTTTTCAGGCTACTACATTCAAAGTCGAAGAAAATTCAAGGACTTTTCAGGGACTTCCCCTAAAATTCAAGGACTTTTCAAGACTGTGCGAACCCTGATTTGGTCAGTTTGCGAGCTATGGCTTCCAACGTGCCTCCCGCGCCAGCAACGGAAGAAGCAATTGTGGATTGTGTTGCGTTTTTTTACGAGGAGGGGAGTTATCAAATGGTAATGTTCGATTAGAGATTTTCGATTGAAGTTTCCAGAGCTATAGCTTTTTGCGACTGCAAAATTGCAATTCTAAAGAGGACTTGTGTGCAAATTCTCCTAAGTTAACTAGGCTCCATAACTAGCAGCTTTTCGGAAATTGAGCTGCAAAGTCTGGGCTCGAGGGAGCGGCAGAAACAAAGCCTATGATTTAAGCAGACACAAAAAGATACGAAGGCTTCAGACAAAGTCCATGACATTCACAAATACTTTGGTGAAATTAGTGCTAGTTTAGTTTGCTCTGTATGCCCCACTTGTCACCATTGTATCGGTTTTTGACGGTTTTATATGCGGTTTTCGGTTTTGGCCGAATTTTTTTGCGGTTTTGCGGCTTTGGATGATTTTTTTCTTCAGTTTTGCGGTTTCTAATATACCCCAATGCCCCCCTCTTTATGGTTTTTTTTTCTTTTTTCAACCAATCCTGTGAGTTGTTCCAAGCGCCGCGTGGCGCGTGAACTTGGTTACTATGGAGTATGATACAAAGTTTTCCAACAGATTAAGTACGCGTATCTAATCTACCTTTGGAGTCCTTGTTAGGTGTTAGAACTGAGGAGGCGTCGAATTGGAAAGGAAGATAAAGTACCTGCTACAGAGATAGGGTAAGTCTGTATCCTCCACAAAACTCTTTCAAACAACGTCAAATCCAAAAGGACATTAGACGACAACCAGGGAATGAGTCGCCCATTGAGAAATTCTGGAACTCTAGCTTACTGTTGATCTTTTGTTCTGCCGAGAACCGCCCAGATTTTCGACTGAATGTACTTCATCTATCTAAATCACTACAGTATGAACAGCTTTGTAGCCTAAGACTAACCTTTTTTCTTCTAAGCTTTTCTAAACTACCGGTAATGTCTGTGCGGTGACCGACTTCTTCCGAGAAACGCGGGAGTAATGGTAATCTTTACATTAGGGCGAAAAAACCACGGATAAAGCCCATTTCCCTCAAGCGTCTGTTTCCTTCCGCATCGTTTCGTCTCTCTACGAGTCATTTAAACCCTAAGGACCATATCTTTTACTTTAAGAAAAAAGACTATTCCATTCAGATTTCCGCGAGTGATTTTCGAAAGTACCTTCTTTGCTAAATCAAGTTCGCCTACGGTTTGAAATGACCCGATAAACAAGACAGACATAGCGTCGAATGGATACCTTATAACACGCTTGTCTCAAAAACAGTGACTGGGTTATGGGGGCTGTTCAGTCTCAAGTCACTTGAAACTTTCTTGTGTCGTTTCTTTTCGACTTCAGTGGGATGCAAAGTAAAACAACTTGAGTTTTCATTTAGGCCTTCACACTCTTAGTTTTTGGTGAAGCAGTACTTTACAGCTCTGGGTAGCTCTTAAGTCTTAATAGCCTAGAGTAAAGACTATCATTAATTACGCATGAGTTGATTCCATTAAATGGATAATAATGCACACTTTTTAGGTAAACGAAAGCTACCACCACTTTCACTTTGTCAGACGTTTGTTAATAGTCTTAATAGAATAGATACATAAATGAGGATTAGATTCAGTAAATTATAGCCTTCAAAACGTTGTTTTGCGAGTATCAATTTGTGTTAGAAGGCCCTTTTAGCCATTCAGGAGGTTATCAGCTTGTTCCGCTTGACAGTGCTATTCATGTCGCCCCCCGCCCATACAGCAACGACGCCTTATGAAAAGCCAATCAACTACGGACTAAGCTAATTTTCCTCAGGGTACCACAAAATCCAGATTTGCTTCCGAACGGTTTAGTCCGTCTACGAGTCTTTTAAACCCCAAGAAACCTATATTTTCTGAAAGCTTAGTATTTCGAGATAAAAACGAAAGATTTGTACTTTAAGAAAAAAGATTATTGTATTCGGAATACAGTGAGTGATTTTCAAAAACACCTTTTTTGCTTAATCGAGTTTGCCCACATTCATGACCCGTGGAAAAAGACAGACATCGGGCCGAATACTTTACACCTTCGTCTGAACAGTGGCGTAGCTAGGGGAGGGTTCTAGGGGTTCCGGAACCCCCCTTTGGGCTGTGAAACTGGCTGTAATTTCAAGCAAAGAACAAAAAAAATCAGAAAGGTATCACATGCTATATCAACGGTTACAGCATTATAATCATAATGAAGATCAGCAAGAGGTCTGCAGGACAACATTGCTCAGCTTATGGGAAGCACAGTGCCAGGGTGAAAGCGATGAAGTGCATGAGTTTTTCTTTGTACTACCCATCAATAATAATAACACTAGAAGCTATGTCAGGTGAGCGGCTGTTTTGCAAATCAACTTTAGGAAATTAAAATGTCCTAAATGCTTTTGGCACGATTACTACAAAATTTGTCCTATATGCGATCACCAGATCTCCGAGGAGAGAAATTACATCAAAGAGGGCTTTCTACGGTGTCACGGTTGTGGAGCAATTACACACAAAAACGCCAAGACGTTGGAAACCGATTTTTATTCCCCCTCTAAAGAGGAGAACGAAGAAGAGGATTAATTTCTATCCCTTTCAAATGGCTGTGTATTTGACCCTATTTTGTCATTGCTTTTCAATAAAGTTTTTAAAACTGTATCTCTTGTCTGGTCAATTTATTTGTCGCGTGTTTTAATTGATCCTTGTTAAGTTATTAATTGTTTGTAAAAGTAAGTTGAGTTTGATCGTCCGGGTGAACGTAGTCCTGAATAGGACTGTTGTTGTTGACAGTGACTGACGTTTCGACAACCTGTGCGGCAGTCATCTTCAGAGTCAAGGTGTGTATCACGTCAGTTGATGGTATTATACTCTGGTTATTGATCTGAGTGGTCAATTACGTCGCTATGTTATTGGTCGTCTGTCAGTTAAGCCGTGATGTTATTGGCTATGATGACTCGTAATCAGTAATTGGTGCGTTTCGATCCGTCTATTGTCACAGTTAAACAGTCGTCTATTGTTAGTCAAATTGTCAGTTCTCCAGTCGTTCTCTCGTAGTTAGTTTTGCTTGATCTCGTCAATAAGTCGTGTGTACGGCGCTGGTAACTGTTGGCTACGATTCTGTGGCGTTTGTTCTAAGTTAGTAAACCAGATTTCTAAAGTAAGACGTTTATAGTAGTCTGTAGAATACGTTATACATGTCGCAGAGTCCCAGTCAATTTGACGTTTCGTGTGTAAATGGTGCTCAGCAATGTGATTGTTGACGTCACCATTCCTCGTCGCTCGTTTGTGTTCGGTCAGTCGCCTGCTTAGGTTTCTGCCGGTTTCACCAATGTAAGAAGCCTGGCAGTCACAGCATTTGATCTTGTATACTGCTCCCTGTCTGTCCTCGGGTTTGTCTTTGTCCTTGACAGTAGTAAGCAGTCGCCGTAAAGTGGTTATCGGTTTGTGTGCAACACGTTTATTGTAAGGTTGTAATATACGTGCAATAGTTTCAGAGGTGCCTCTGATGTACGGTATAGTCGCTGTCGTAACAGGGCCAGAGTTGGTCTGAGTGTTGGAATCAGTGGTACTGTGAGTGCTCCGTCTAACAAAGTCCGTGTTGTAATCGTTCTTACTAAAAACGTTGTTAAGATAATCAGTCTCGTCTTGTAGGTTGTCAGGTGAGTCGCAAACTAGTTGCGCTCGTCTCGTCAGAGTCCGGATAGTAGTAGCCTTGTGAGAGGTCGGGTTGTACGAAGACTGGTCTAGTAATCGGTCGGTATATGTCGGTTTTCTGTAAATAGTCGTTTTTATTAATTGTTTGTGTTTTTATAGTAATAAGTCAAGTTTCTCCTTCGGGGCTTTTACTGTGGAGCCAATTTGTTTGCAACTGTGGGCTTGTTTACCTGCATAATGACTGACCAACGGCGCGTGAATTGACAAGACCATAAAGCTCATCAAGCGCTGAGACTTCAATAGTTAGTCGTTTCTTTGAGATAGAACGGAGAAAACTGTTTATTGTTTATTGTTTATTGTTTTATTTGCCAAAAATTATACAAATCAAATAAAATCTAATTACTTAAACTCTCATGGCGAGGAAGCCCAAGAGAAGCACCGGGCTTATAAGGAATGGGCTCCCTCAGTTAGATAATTAGAACAAAATATTATCATAATTACACATGGGAAAATCAATGGCAGAGCTACAGTAAATCTTAAAATAAGTATAATAGTCGTACTAATCATAGTTCTAGGCTAAAAAAAGCGAAATGACAAAAAGAAAAAGAAAAAACAAAACAAATGAAAATAAAAGAGCAAATGAAGAAAAAAAAAATACATATATATATATATATATATATATATATATATAAATTACTATTTATGATAAGAGGAATGCTTTCAGCTTACAGCAAAAGGAAGCGGTACTTGTTGCATTTCGAATTTCAAAACTAAGAGAGTTAAAAAATTTAGGACCTTGGAAACGGATGGAGAACTTTATTATATTAGTCCTGCATTGTGGTAAATAAAAATGCTCCGAACTTCTAGTGCCATAAGAATGCACCTGGCGTGTCACCAGAAACATGTTATTGAAGCTATAAGGAAGTAAGCCAGATCTGTATTGATACATAAATTTTCCTATTTGAAGTTTGTAGATACTCTCAAGATTCAGAATTTTTAAATTTTTAAATAAGGGGTCAGTGTGAGCATCGAAAGCACTCCTCGACATTATTCTTACGACCCGTTTTTGAAGTGTGATTAATTTTCTGAGGTTTGATGGGTAGGTCGATGCCAAGACGCTCACGCAGTAGAATAAGTATGGGTAGATAAGGCTAAAATAAAGCATTCGTAAGGAGGAATTATTAAGGCAAAAACTTGATTTATAAATTATACCTATGGCTTTAGACACTTTCCTAGCAACATTATATATATGTGATTTCCATGTTAAATATTCATTCAAAATTACACCAAGAAAAGTAGCTTCCTTAACACGGTCAATCGAATAATTACTAATATTAAAAGCTAAATCAAGTGTTTGCCTGTTTTGTCTCGGTCTGAATATGATAAAATTAGATTTCTTAACATTAATAGATAGCTTATTTGTATAAAACCAACACGTTATCTTTTTCAATTCTAAATTTACAACTTCCATAAGATAGGAAGCATCAGTATGCGAATAGAAGATATTAGTGTCATCAGCAAATAGTATCAGCTCTAAGACCTTTGACACATTACATAGATCATTTATATATACTAAGAATAACAGGGGACCTAAGATAGATCCCTGAGGGACTCCGCAAGTGATGTCTAATGATGAATAGTTGTAACCATTATATTGCACAAATTGTTTTCGACAAGATAGATAACTTTTAAACCATTGTAAAGCAATACCACGTACTCCATAATGTTCTAATTTGTCGAGCAAAATTTCGTGATTTACTGTATCAAAGGCCTTAGATAAGTCAATGAATAGGCCTCAAGTTACCCTTTTATTATCAAGTGCATTTGAGATCTTGTCATACAATTGGATTAAAGCATGTGCAGTAGAATAATTTTTTCTGAATCCATACTGATTACGGGAAAGAATATCATATTTATTTAAAAAATTAATGAGGCGATTGTAGACGATTCTCTCTAGGAATTTAGAGAAAACTGGTAACACTGATACGGGTCTGTAATTTGTGAACAAAGATTTATCACCAGCTTTTGTAATGGTGAGTCAAAGTTGAAATAGAGAGTTTTCAGCTCCACTTTGTGTATGTGTGTGTGTGTGTTTTGTTTATATATCCGTTTTAAATAAGAAGACATGTGTTGCAAGGCGATCGCACCTCTTATTCCTATTTTTTTTAAATAGACGTTACGTTCCACTCTTTAGTTACTAGAATGGAATTTATTTAAGAACCAAAAGAGTTAGAGTTTACTTTAGAACCACCTGTTGTTTTCTATACAATTTTTATACCCTGTGCAATACTTTCTACAGAGTCAAGTAAACAAAGATTGACATTTTTGCTTGATAGGCAGTTTTTCGCTTCGCTGCGCTTCGACCTCGTTATTATGTTTTGCCCGAAAAATTAGTACGATTTCGCATTCGCCTAACCTCCTTTTTCCTTCTTTTGAAGTAAAGATTTTTCAGTTAACCTCTGTGTCTTGGTTTTGTTTATAACCGATTTTTAGTAAAACAATTTAATGATTAAAGATTTTTCATTTATTATAATCTGCAAAGATAACACGTTCAAAATTTGCCCGCTTTTATTTTGAACACATAACAGTTTCTACAGTTCCAATCAGAAGACTATAGCAAATAGCTAATAAATTATATAAAAGATCACTTTTCTATTTATAGATTATTATCTCAACATTTTTGATGACGTCACTTGCTCCTTGCCTACTGAAAATGAACTATGACATCATTCTATCTTAATGGGATGTATGACGTCATCGGAGTTAATTTATGCCACTAAAAAGTTAATTAAATCCACAAAGAAGCGGATAATTTGGTGCCTTACCCACTACTCATTACCACATCGTACCCTCGACCATCTTCTGCCCTGTCAAAGACTGAATCATCGACTCAAAGAGAGTTTTCATCATGGATCTTGTACCTTTAACAATTCGCGGACGGTGGTTAAAGTTACGTAATCGCCTTCGCCATCCCTGACGAATCCGTCGATGAATCTTGTTGAGAATCCAGAGCTGTACTTCATTTTCAGTGATGCTTTTGCCTTTTCCCTATTTCTTATAAACAATGACGAATATTAACTAAAAGCTGCTTTTTTACGGATAAACAAATGTACCAAAAGAAAATGTGGAGCTTGTGGAGCTCCTCAAGACACGCCACACGCAAGGATAACCGCTAACCATCCTGAAACCCCAGAAAAAAAAAATCCTGCAGACAACTTGGACAAAGGAAAAAAAATTCCTGCACAAATAATTTTTTGCGCCCCTTCCGGTTATTTTTAATGGTCCGTCGGTTAGTGTAGTAGAAAGACACACGTACCTGTGTATCGACGTCGACATGACCGAGAACCGAGCAGAATTACGTATACGAAGAATCAGTTGACACAAAACGGGATTGCCTTCGCTTAGTAACCTTGAACTGAAAATGGACCAGAGTCCGGCCACAATATAATTTACCTCTAGCCTCCTGTTTTTCTGGGTGTTATACACAATCAAACAAGTGTCCAAACTCAACACCAACAGGGATGTACTGTCCAGCAGCTTGTTCACAGACTAGTTAAATCCTTTTTTCACAGTAAACCGTAACAGCCACACTTGTGGTAACAATTTCTACCTACTGCTTCTTTAAAGACCGAAAAGGTACTCCGGATTTCAAGAGGCAAAAATCAAAACAAAAAAAAGGTCCGTAGGGCCTTTTCCAACAATACCCAAAAAAATCCCATGCCGAATTTACGAGTCTTAAAACTTTTTTGAAAGCACTGAATGATATAATCCGTTGTACTTTATTTGGTGGTACTTTATTCTCGAACTACGTTGCCGGGATACGTGGGCACCACCACGAAATCTTCAGATTGATTTGAATACCCCCAAAAATCCCTACTTAAATCAAGCTACCCCAAAAAAATACTTGCCAAATTTTCCTACCCAAAAAAATCCCGGAATCGAAAATTTCAAACCCCCAAACGGTCATCCCCCTCACTTGAAATCCGGAGGCTCCCCCCCCCCCGGGAATACATGATCATGATTTTAACACCCTGTGATTTTATGGCATTATTGCAAATATAATGGCCCATTACAATTTTTAACTGCTCGCAAAATTTTACCTTTGCTCAATTTGCTCGCAAAATTTAAACGAGTGCTCGCTTGCTCGTGCTCCCAAAATTTTTGCAGTTGCTCGCACGCTCGCTTTCTTGTCAGTAATGCTCGAAATTTTGTAAATCCTTCTTTGGGTTAAAGCAAGAGAAAAAGTAAATCTAATTCTGTATGGTGCTTAATTCCTATAAATGAGGTTATCAAGTTCAGTGGAAATGCACGCGATAAAATGAACGATAAATAATAAATTAGCTAATCTAGTTATATATGGTTAAAAAGAGAAGATGTTGTTACCTTGAATTCTTCTGAGTTTCTCTAGCACTCTATACTCACTGGGCTTTAATTAGGCCGTGTTTTTAATAAAAAACGGTTTGGAAACTTTAGGATTCTTCCAGAAGAGGTTGTTCTGACACGAGGATCTTGTTCCTCTTCAAGTTCTTGTTCATCCACATCAGTCATGTCCCTTTCTTCAACCTAACTTGTACGCTCGAGACATTCTTCGTAGAGCTCTTGGTTTAAATCGATACGAAAATCTTCGTCTGTGAACTGCACTTCCCAAGCGGTTCCAATCACAAGATGTTTCTCTGCCTGAGCGGCGAACTCGTAATTGAATATTAGACAATCTTCGGGATCGCTTTCGTACAGCTGTGTTTTTACTTTAGACGAAGTTCTCTTAAGGTTTTAAACCCGTTTTAAACTATTTTCTTTTTTATTTTAAAGAAAAGGATTTCCATATGGATTGCTGCAAGAGGAAAATATAAGAAGTGCTCGCTGCTCGCAAGTAAATTTTTTATCTCTGCTCGTGCTCGCAAAAAAATCGCAGTGCTCGCATGCTCGCGAATGCTCGCAAAGACCATTCGTCACCCCTAATATACAAGCTGCTGTAACACCTAAACGAGTATGGGAACTCTCGTTTGTTTTTTTGTTTTTTTGTTTTTTGGGGGGAATCAAGTTTCGTTAAGATTAACAACCAATAGGTAATTAAAAGCATGACTTGAAAAATCTCATGGCGGGTTGGGCTGTTTCAGAGGAATGACTTTAGACTACAGTTGGCCGCTTTGGAGGGTTAGGGAACTGTGCAATAATTACCTGGAGGGGGGGGGCGGGGTTGGAAAATTAGAGGAAGGGGCATAGGAGAAATTGACAACAAGAGAGAGGGGGGTTGGATGTAAAATTTAATACATACAGGGGGGGCATTACTTTTTCATTCCTTTTTGCAAACTGGAAAAGTTGTGGAAGAGTTATTAGAGTTCAAATATAAATACTAACATTGGAATAAAACTGACAAATTTATCAACTCTAAGGTGTTCTGATCCATGAGCTGTTGTTTTCCTATCCGTCATGCAGTAGGAAAGGAATGCCCCTGTTATATATGTTAACGGAGCTACCTCTTTTTATTTGCACTAGGATTTAATATAACTGGAAACTTTAATTAAAAGTTGCAAAAGTAGCACTGTAATGTTATTCAATGAAAAAGAAAGATGCCAATGTTAGCACCGGCATGGCATCATAATTTAGCAGAATGAGAAACCCAACTGTTGAAATTTTAATAGCAATACAAATTTAAATTATGGTAACTAAAACATGTAAAAGATGTAAAAGCGCTTATCAACAAGCTGCTGAAAATGTATCTAAAGCAAAAAGGTCTTAAGATAAGTGGAAGCAAGGCTGAGTTGATTGATCGAGTTCTCACACACGCACGCGGGAACCTTGGTGCCAGAGATGCTGTCGAAGATGAGGAATCTCCCAATTCATGCGAAGACGACACAAGCTCAGAGTCTAGTGGGGGGGGGGGGGGGGGGGTTAGGCTTAATATTATCATTATGTGAGGGGGTTAAAATTAATTTTTGCTTAATGAGAGGGGGGGTATGACTTAGTTTTGAGGCATATTTCACCCATTTCCCAGCCCCCCCCCCCCCCTCCAGGTAATTATTGCACAGTCCCTCATTTCCCTATGCTCCCAGCTCTGTTACAAACACTTTTTCTGCATCGTATGGCTGTCTGATCACGGTCTTATTTTTTTTGACATTTTCAGAAAAATGAACAAAATAGAACCTGCCCCCAACGGTGCTGTCCAAGTGTCTGATGGTCAAGAAGTGAAGTGCTGTTTGGTGGCTTGTCGCATGTTTAATGTGTGTCACCGGGTTGTGGAGGTTTGTCAGTGCATATCTGACTTCCTTTCCTGTTTATCCTGTCTGTGTTGATGAAGCTGTGGCTACCACAAAAAGGTAGGAACTAAACCGGTGGTGATTTGATAATCGCAACTTTTGCACTTAAGTATGAGACAAATAAAAACGGAATTAAACGACTCAGTACCTTATACCGTGATAGACCTCGCAATATTAACGGCGAGATTTTTATTTAGTTATTCATACATTGAAGCCTAGTTAACCCTGTTTCAGCTCGGTATAAATCGGCCGCCCATTAATATAAGAATGAATTTCAAGTCACGCTCTCTTTATTTAAACTAGACGTTGGACTTAGATCAAACATAATGGTTTACCCCAAGCGGCGTTGGGTAGTAGAGATCGTGGGAGGACTTTACCGACGAATGTTCCGTATAAGGTCCGTATAAAAGGGGCACCTCATTCAGGCACGGGTATACAGAAGAGAACATCGGGATTTCACGAGCCTGGCATAACATAAGGATAGAAAAGCTGTCATTAAGGCAATTTAGAGGGTTTTTCAAAGTATCTTAAAGCGACCTCCCCTTCTCCCCTAACGGCTGATCCATTTTCGCACAGTTATTGACCGAAAACTCTCTTCTTCATTTTTTGCAGGTTTTGTCATTACATCCGTAGTTATCAGTATTTGATCGGGTGCATTACCATTGACTACTATCAATGATGGATTTTTGTCCTCTTTTATGAGTGTCTTAAAAATAGATCTGACTATTATAAATGGGATAGCTGATAGGAAAATGGGTGTCTCATAATATAAGTAGATATGTTACTAAACTGAAATAAAATATCCTAATGGAACACAAAGAAGTCAACCTACAATCTTCGCCAAAAATTTTGAACAATTACTTTAATGTCAGTCAATTTTATTACCAGTAAATGATCACTTCAACCTTATTTCACTATAGCCATCTGTCCTCCCCAAAACAATGTTGACTCGGGTCGAGTCAATTCACGCCCACAGGGACAACGTTTCAAGGGGGGAGGGGGAAAGACATTTGAATTACGTTGACATTTGAATTAAGTTGACTTTCGGCAACTCGAACTATCGGATTAGCTCCACATATTTAGGCAATTTTCCTTTCGTAACTAGTGGTCTCGATAACTCGAAAATTCCGCTTACTCGAAGTGATTCTCTTTTCCTTCTTTTCCTTATTTTATTCAATTAGTTTCGCCAATTCTTGGCAGGGTCACTACAACAGCGTAAAGCCACTTGCTGATGGCCCCAGTAACAGTCCCCTTTCCCTGTCCCCCCCCCCCCCCTCAGCCCATGACCTTACCACCCGACGTCTCCTACCCTTTCGAACAGCAGTGTGTACTTGAATTTTTCACTGCAGTTTGAATTTCCTGTTGCTAGAGGAAACCCAGGTGGAGGAAACCTACGGCAGTTTTACTGCTACTTTTGTCACAATTCGGCAAATGCCACTGCCACCACTGCATGCATCGGGTTTGAATCATCAATAGTACCCTCTTGTTCTTGGAGCGGGGGTGGGGGTGGGGAGGGGCGAGGGGCGAGGGCGAGGGGCGAGGGCGAGGGGCGAGGGGCGAGGGGCGAGGAGGGTTCTCCCATCAAATACCTATATGGGCAAATGCTACTCAATGGGGGCAATGATGTAACGACTCCTGATCTAGAATCCAGGGGTAAAATACCTCGAATAGGCTCGGATGACAGTCTTTCAGGATTCAGTCGCTAATTCGCCTTCCTACCAATCTTCAATCAACTCGGTAAAAGGGCTGAAACATTCTCATCCCCAGAGCCACTTGGCTTAATTTGTGACGAACACGTGACCAATAAACGAAGGGCTCTGGGGACGAGAATGAGCGGTGAGAGACAAAAATTCGTTATGAGCATGAGCAGTGATATTTGTAACTTCTGCACATGCGTGACCGGGTGTCGGAAATTTTCTGACATCCGGTAACGGCTGCTTCCAGAGCCCCTCGTTTCAAGACCACGTGACCAAGAAACGACGGGCTCTGGGGACGAGAATGGGGCTGAAAAGATTGAAAACGGGCTGTTCACATTCTATCAACTTCGTTCAGCAACAAGAACTTTATTTATCCAAGGTTAAAAATCATCAGGCAAAGTGAACTACTTAAAAAATTTAACCTATTTAATTAATTTAAAACTCTAACTAGTTAAACGTACCTGCTTTACATGATTACCGTGATTAAAGAAATATTTCAAAAGAGATCACTGCAGCTGTGTTTAAAAGAAGAGTTCTCGCTTGCCACAGCTCAACAGGTAAACTATTCCATGGCACCGAGCCTCTTTAGCTAAAACTGTTTTTAATATACACTTAAATTAAGCGGGGCAGTGGAATAGATAGCTTGCCCTCAGAATCCTTGAGGGAATAACTAGAGAATTCGTTACGATAGGAAAACAAAGAATTCAAATATTCGGGCAAGGCCATTTAGCGACTTATAAACCTAGCCGCAGGTGTTCCGTTGAATCTCCAGCGTTTTCCAGCCTAAGTGTTTATAGTACAGTATTTTGTGCGTCCAACACGATGTATCAGTGAAAAGCCAGTAGCTCGATTACTTACTTCATTCATTTTTTGACAATTGTACATAATTTACGAGAGATCGATGCTCATTCGCGCACCTATCGGCTCCTGCGTGCGTCCAAATTAAAGGTTACTTTGTGTAGAATATCGACAAATTCTCTTACATTTGAGTTAGCAAAACAGTTGAGGTATATCGTCAAACAGTGATGTCGGTGACATTTTGGGCCATCAGCATTGGAAAGCACAGTAGACATCGAGGTAGCATTTAGGTTGCATGAGGTTTATTTTCAATCCTTGGTTCAATTCAATTTTTGGAGCCAAGTATGAAACCGAACCAGAACATAAACCAGTTGAAATCGAAATAATGAAGAAAATATCAGCTTGCATTGTGGCAAGAGAGGATAAAACTGTGGCAAAACACCAATTCCATCCTTATCTCTGTTCGTGTTGAAATAAGGTAAAATTCGTTCTTTCACTATGGGATTTCCAATTCCAGTATCTCGGGAGACTAATTTTCAAATAATTTTTCCGTACTACATTGCTGTTTACAGACATATTCGGCTTTGGAATAAAGTTACATATAAACAAAAACGTAAGGCTCTTCCTAGTCAGTCCCTATGTAAACTTGGAGTGGGAAAAGTGATGAGTTTCGCGGGGGCAGAAGGGAAAGGAGAAAGCCTAAGGACGAAGCAGCACACATGATGCAATGCACATGCGTTGTCATCAAATTTGTCCCTGTGGGACTGGAATCGTTCGGTTTGCTGGAGAAAAGATATTTAACAATCATTCCTTGAGCCCGAATGGGCTCTGAGTCAATAACCCGTGAGGCCGAAGGCCGAATGGGCTATTGAATCAGAGGCCATGAGGGCGAGAGGAATAATTGTTTTAGTAAAATCCAGCTAGCTGGTAAAAAATATCGAGAAAAAACAACTTTAGCTAGTTAAAGCTAGGCTTTAATCCCTTTTTGCCGCCAAAAAGCCCGCGCTTTTCGCTACTAGTGGGCTATAATATATAGCCTAGTAGTAGCTCAACCAATCAGAACGCAACCAATAGTTGGATTTTACTAAATATATATATACGTATATTTATATGTATTTACAAATAAGCTGTAAATCGCCACTGTAAGATTCTATCGTTGTTGTTTTCGTTTGCATTCTCGTCAATTCCATATTTTGTGCCATAACTGTCGGTAACTTGACTCGTTGGTTTTCTGTAAGGCGGTGGTGGTCTGTTTAGTTCTCGCCCAGTCCTCATGAAGAAAGCACGACGAGATGGCGGGATTCTTGTGAGCTCTTCTACCGACATGTTTTCCTGAAGAGTGTTTTACGAAAACAAGTTAATCTAGAGGAACACTAAGGGATGTGTTTACTGTAAATGATCGATTAAGCGCCGCTACTCGAATAAGCCGTGCTCTCGAATAAGCACCGCTCATTTACCGAAAATAATTAATAAGCGCCGCGGGGCTAATTTGGGTATTTACAAATAAACGCCCCACCTTTGTTTCGCAAAGAGACTGAGAAACTGTGTTCATGTTACCTCTTATATTTGAGCAGCAATACTTTCACTGAGACCGAGAAACTGTGTTCATGATACTTCTTGTAATTCATTCGAAATCATTTTATATTAAATTGTGCATACCTAGTAGGCACTTCACGTAATTCTCTCTTTTTTGGCCCCAGTGTTTTACCAGTAGATGAACTAAGCGTCGTTCTCGAATAAGCGCCGCACCTTTAACAGGGAAAATGAAATTAGCGCCGCGGCGCTTAATCGATCATTTACGGTATAGTAACTTCGCAGGACCTCTCTCCTTAGTTGCCGTCGTCGAGGTTCTGATTTAACACTACGAAAACGATAGCACTTACAAACATTTCTTCAAAAATTTGAAACAATAATTCGGCTTCAATTTGTCAATTTTAGCCGATATTTTCCTTTTAACTGGCTTCAGAAAGAGAAGAGGCGTCGTCTTAATTAATTGAGAGTAGTCCCCTACAAAACATGAAATATTAGGAAGTTTCCTGTCGTAGCCAAGCAGTGACGGCAAAGACATTTGTAGTAGAAAAGATTGTGATGCCCTTTTAAACCTATTGCTTTTTGTTTTTTCCGTTGTCATCAGAGTCGTGCTTTAGCCTCTTTTTATCATCGTGGAAGTATAGCCATACGGTGATACCGAGCAATACTGTGTAGTTTGGTAGCTTGGGCTTCTTGCTGATTCAGAGGTTGGTCTAATTTAAACCAGTTAAAGCTATTTGGCTACACTTTCACCCTTGAGGTTAAAATTTTTGTCTAGTACTTTACACTAGTTAAAATTTCTGGCGCCCTTAGGAGGGTTAGGTACTGCATTTCCGAATTTCTGAATTTGTGGTTTGTTTTTCTTCTCTGGTCTCTAGTAGTCTCTACTCACATTTGTTTGTATATCAACTTGCCACCTATCCACGTATTTCGTCTTTTTGCGACGCTTTTCTGCTCGATACAGCAACAGTAATATTGAGACAACTAGGAAGGCGGTAAGGGCAAGCCCAAGGATAATAGCAATGATATCCACTCGTGTCAGTCCTTTCTGTGGTGAGGCTGTTTCCTCTTGTACTGGTGTTACATCTAAAAATAGAAACTAACGTTGATCAAGTTATGACCAGAATACACCTTATTATTCTTGATGCCTACCATCTTTGCAGGCGCTTCAGTATGGATGGGAAAAGAGCAATTTCACGTGGTTTCTCAGAGGGCAAACATGTATTAAAATTTGCCAATAGGAGTAATCACGGCCAAGTTTTGCTTTTATCCCCTCAGTTCTTTAAGCGCGTTCAAAGATGGCGGGTATGGTGAATAGGTTCTACCGTGGAACCCCATTAATACGGTCACCAATGGGCCAAACAAATTTGGCCGTATTAAGAGGTGACCGTATTAACGAGGGTTTTTTTACAGTATGGCCGTTTTGCCAGATGGCCAAAAAAAGTGGCCGTAATAACGAGGTGGCCGTGAGGCGGGGTTTCACTGTATTGAAATGTACACTCATTATATTCATGCTCTTTATGATAGACATCTTCAGTTTTCCTCTTGGCCCTAATCCTAAAAAGGAATGGCGTTGTATGGAATCACACTTTATTGCATATAATATGAAGTTCCGCATGTCCGAGTTATGTGCATTTCTGGACACAAGTGACTAAGAGGATACCTGTGAGTAACGCCGACCTAGTTGTCCCTTTCATGAACGCTCCCTGCCATTTTTATAACACTTTTTATAAGGCGTGGTTACCAATGGTAGCAACGGGAAATAGGCAGCGCAATCCCGTATCCTGCCACATTAATATGCGCCTACGTTATCTGCTAGGCTAAAAGAAACAACCTTATTACCGTGGTATAGTCACATATCACCATATAAGCTGAAAATTTTCCCCAAATAACAAATAATATAACCTTTCTGATTTCTCACCGCTAGAGTCTTCTATCCCGCCGTTGCACCTTTCGTCTGTTTACTCAAAATTCCCTTAGATGTCCAGAGACCGGCCATTCTGATGAATTTGCTTCTTAGACCCACTTATTCAGAATTTGACAGAACAAATTGCATTTCAGGGATTCCTTTCAAGGTTCTTATATAGCCTATAATATAACACTGAGGAAACTGAAGCCATATCCAATAACTTCGGAAGGTCGATCATTTTTTGGCAATTAGAGTGGTCTCCCCAATATTGAGCGTGCATTACCTCACCGAATCGTTAACCCCAGTTTCTAAATACGAGTAATTCATTATCATAGTCCGATCAAGCTGTGTGAGGTGCGTGCGATGTGTCCTTGAAAGAAAACAGTGCTCAAATCTTTTGGGGTTACGGTTTTCACTTCTTACCTTTCATGACAGTGAGCCTTACTCTTCTCAATACCACAGACGAGTTAGCTGTACAAACGTACAAGCCACTACCACTTGTCTCGAGATTAGACAACACTAGCATGGACTGATTGAAAGAGGTAATGTTAACAAGCACATCTTCGCCGTCTTTGCTCCAGGACAATACGGTACTGAAAGAGTGGTTTCTGTCTCCACAAGTAAGGTTGACAGTACCTCCTTCCTCTATTGTCTGACTTTCTGTATCTGAAAAAAAATGAACATTCATACAACACTGACGTGGACTGACGGAAACTAGAAGTTTCATCTTTGAAAGACGGTTCTCTAGAAAGTTATGAAACGTTTTGCGGAAAAGAGGTTTTTATCCCCTAGGTATGCTGCTGTTAAAGCTTGTTAAGAGGTACTTTGGCGCTGTGCCATTAACAACGCGAACGACTCAAAAGTTAAGAGGCCATTAGGCGTTATTCATTTAGCCGTACATGCTCTTGTCGCAAATCCCATGGACTCAGTTATATCAAATTAGGAGGATGACCGGTCCCATTTTTACCCAAGCGACCTTTAGTTTATCATGATGCCTCATCTCAATTGAACGTCTAGTAAGTATGGGTACCTGCGGAAATCGATTTCCATCAAATCGTCGATTTTTCAGGTGACGTCGTCGCATATCAAGAATAAATTTTTTTGCGTGGTAACCCAATTAGCCAACTCAGTGCAACCAAGACGACAACAGAAACGAGTGAAATGAGCAACTTGATTAAAATGGCAATGAGATCATCGCTTTTACCGCTAAGATCGTGGCTTCATCATAAACGATCGTCGCGACTTCGTATTTCGTCGGAAATACCCAATATATAGATTCTCACTTCACCTCTAAAATCGAAAAGGCGATTAACTTTGTTGCCCAAAAGTATTGCAGAAAACAAACAGCAATCATCATCAACAATGTAAACATTTCCAATCACTGCTATGTGTGCATATTTATCACAATCATTATCTGTTTTTCTCAGTATTTGTGCATGATAATAAACATGATGCTGATATTTTTCGAACTTCAATAGTGGTCGAACTCAGAAGCGTGAAAACGGAATTACTTTTGTACAACTTGAAAGTTTCTTTCCTTACCATTGAAGTGCTACTACAAAAGCTTAAACCGCAGATGTTAAAAAAAAAAATAACAAAATTGCACGGCTCAAAAGTAAAAAATTTCAAATGACCGACACCACACCCAGCCCCGCCCTTCTAGTACAAGGATGATATCAAAACAGTTTATAATATCATTATTAATGAAGGTTTTTGATAGCAATCCTTCCTTATCGCATCATCAAATTTATTATGGACTATCGAGTGTAATCTTATGAAATCTTAAACGGTGGATAGTTTAGCTCCATGCCTGTTATGCCGAAGCTTTCATAGTCCAACAATTGTCCAACAATGTTCTCTAAAAGCGCTTCAAAAACCGTTTATACATGAGATAGTTTATGCCATCGACCAAAACAATACGAGCTCAATACTAGTTAAGGTATCGCAATGCCTTTTTGGTTGTTACCAAAATAGCGATGAATTAAACGATGACAGTCAACACCTTAAAGTACATAAAATTGTTATTTAAACAACAAATCTATAGCTAAATGTTTTGACTTACCAGTTATTGCCGATGCAGGGTCTTGAAGCAAAGTAAAACACGCTATTCCTAGCCAAAATAGATTCAACATTCTAAACTGCCATACTGAATACGAAATCAGTGGCACACATGTACAATTGCTGGCACTTTTTTTCATTTATATAATTTGTGTTATATTCTTTTCAGTCTAAGATTGTTTTTTGTTTTTAGTTTCACGTCGGTCGACCAAGGAAGTATTTATTCCAAACTTCTCAAGCCAGCTGCCGTGAATAGAAGGAAATCAAGTACACCGTCTTCTGTATGGAGGTTTAAGGTATTACACTCTTGAACTATATTCGATGAGCCATTTCCAAGGGCAATTTAGTACACCTCGGCGTCTTCTGCTCAAAGCCGGACTTAATGGGCGTAAGAAAATTAAACTCCAACAAGCGCGCTCACGTTAGTAAAAGTCGGAAGTTAAATCACTGCACTTACGATAACATGAACGAGGAGAGTAATGTAGCCGGGTAAAATAAAATGCAAAGCACGCGACGTAATCAAAGACAAATTTAGAATGGCTAATATCAAAGATTACAACTGACGAATATTCCTTAAGAACAATATTGAGATTGGCTAAAATTAATCGGCGCCGTTTAAAACAAAGATCGGGAGCAAATGAGACACTGGCTACTTCAGTCTGCTATCATACGAGTATAGGATTCTACCTCGCTATCTCGCAACAAGAGCGAGGACCTTGCTGATTTGATCCATTCAGTTCGGTTTGGTTCCGGGTTGGAAATTTCTTTCGATTTCGTTGGACGCATGAGAGGGAACGCAGTCCTCTTTTCATTGGACTATTAACGGGTTTCGATTCGTCCCTTCCTTTTTCATGATCAAAATATCGGCTTCAAAGAATATAACATCCCAGCAGACTTGAAAAGGAGTCAAATTATTGTCTTAGTTTATTGTTCAATAAATTTAGTCCGTTTAAACTGAAGTCGTTGCGACTTTTGCTCTGGGCCTCGTATCCGCAGGAGGCGTTGTCATTCAAAAGACCGCCCGATTCTGTTTAATATTTTGCCTATATCAGTTTTGGTGTTTCCTTACGAAGCCACCGAAGGGAGTTTAATTTATAATCTAACATTGAGAAGAAATTTAAAGTCACTGATTGTATTCAGTCCACCCTTAAATTCACCTGGACCATTCTAATATTCAAACCAAATAGTTACCTGGAAAGAAAGGGGATATGAAAAAGGGCACAAATATTTAGTCGTCCGAACGATTCTCTTAAACATGCATGCATTGTTACCATTATCTCTCAAACTAGAGCAGATAATGTAGTGATTTTGAAGTTTCAGGATTGCATTTTCCTCTAAAGAAATGTTTGAAATCCCTCACTCTTCGGATTAGTAAAAGTGCGTGTCGTAAATAATCTAGTAGATTCCAGGAGCGATATCATCAATCTCTTGTGGCCCAGAAGGGGCTTTTTTTAAGATAGAAGGCGTGAGAGATCGAGGTCTTTTAGTTGTCCTTTTATCTTTTTCACAATCCTTACAAAACATAATAAGCTATCGCCGAAAATATCAGAAAAGTTTATAAATAGCGGAATATATCCGATCCATCAATTGATACGTCTAGGCCGTCTGGAAATCCATATCGCTCTTTCAAATCTAAACCGTTTATCGATGTCAGAATCGTGGCTCAGGACTTCACGGTCATTGCTTTGTCATGGTTAGTCTATCCTTACTTTGAACTTGACATTGAATGAGATGTAATGAGCAAACTCTAGTTAATCGATCAAGCAAGAAACCGAATGAATTGTATGATTTTGCTCCTTTTTTGCTAATTCCTAGTATTTTGGAGCAACTGTCATGGGGCGTCTATTATACAGGCGGTGTTTATATCATTAGGGGGGCGTGGTTATTTGAGGGGCGGTCTTAATCGGATCTTAAGGTAAGGCATTTTTGAAGTCATAAATTGTGACATCTACTACATACTACTCTAACTGCTTATCCCGTTTGACGTTGTATCCTTGACCGCACAGCGACAACGGTTTCTATCATTTTAGGCCAAACTTCCTACTTCTGTTAGTGACATATCAAAAACATCCCGTGACGTCACAAAAATGAAATTTTGAGAATGCAAATCGAGCAATTCTTTTTAAATTTTATTTGTACCACATTTCTGCAAAATATCATAGTTTCATGTTACGTACTTACTTTTCCTTTTTCCCTTATTTGAGTGGGGATGTAGTGGACTGGGTGTAGAAATTATTTGTAAATATTAATATTAAATGTTGTAAAAATGTTTTAATAATTTGGTCATTTTAAATATCTTTCAATAGAGAAAAATAAAATACTTTGAAACTGGTACTTGCTTTTGAAGAAAAAACTGTCGAAGTCTTCACTTATTCATTGATTTATTATTAAAGAGCCACGTAACCAGTAACAACGGACTTATTCAAACCCATTGTATTTCTGTAAGCTAGTATTATTGTTTGGATTAGTTTAATACTTTCTAAAATAATGCGTTCAGTCCAAGAATCCATCACACAGAAAATCCGTTGTTGGCCACTGAGCTTAAAATTAATCCCCAGGGCGTTACAACACTTGTTTAGAACAAAAACAGCAAATAAAATGTTCTTAACAAATTTGAGGCTTCGCCCAGATGCATCCTTATTTCTCGAAACTCACCAGGTGGGCGTTTTTTTCTCGGAATAGCCATCCGTCCACACACATCCGACGAAGACGGTCACCGAAGACGTAACTTTTCGGAGTGTATTTTTGAAAACGCCGGTTTCCAATAGCAGCGAACGAGGACTGTTAGGAACAGAAATTGTCGAACATTTTCGTTTATGTTTCACTGCTTCTTCATTGCCATTTTCCAGGCTCACTATAATGGGCATATTTTGAGTGGCATATTTCATCGGTGAAATGTTAAGCTAGTTATTCCAGACTATTACTTACCGATCAGTAGATAAATAGACACATAGATAGACACTTTATTTCAAAAATATGTAGCAGCCATGAGCTGGATTGTCGATGAATTGCGTATTAAACCCATTCAAAAATTGCCACAGTTGTTAAATATAAAACATGTGGAAGCATATTCGGATATTTATTTTTATAACTATTGACATGAATACACTTTATAAAACTATTCCTCACCCTATTAATTAGATTTAGAATTTACACTTTAAGGGAGTATTTAAGACTTTAAAACAGCGGTAATATGCAGACAGTGCGCCGCCTTAAGGGATTTACCTATTAACGCCAGTTTATGGTGGTCCACCAAACGCTCCATATCCAAGTTTTCTAAAGCTGACAATAACGAAGATTGGGGATCGTTAATAACTAAAGGTAGATTGTTGATGAATAATAAAAAAAGGCACGGCGCTGTGGATAGACCTCATTTACCACAGGTCTAGTTCCAACCTCGTCCCCAGGGCGCTTTTCCCTGGCTTTGGAGCTGGCGCTATAATGAATAAATTATTTTCATTTGGCCATTTTCTTACATGAATTACCTGAATCAATCAACCAATCAAAATGACGGATTGGCTGGCCGATGCCAGGGCCTTTTCCCGCCCCACCTCAAAGCCAGGGAAAAGCGCCCTGGGGACGCGGTTGGTCTAGCTCAAACATAGCAGGGTTTAACGACTCAATAGAGGTAAGACTTTGGATGTTCAGAGTTGACCCTTTCACTTTGGGCTAATGATGGACAAGGAATCAATCCATCAAAAAATTAGCCTGCGTAGCCAGCGTTCCCGTTTGGTTTCAGAGCAAACAACGAGGGACGAGAGTCAAAGACCGCGAGAAAAGTGTAAAGTGACTCTCGTTTCATTTCTCGCGCGGTCAAAACCGAAAGCCCCCTTCCTCGGTCTTTCTTTGCTCCGAAACCAAACGGAAACACTTGCTACGTAGGCTACAAAAAAAATCGGTAAAAAACTTCTCCTTTTCTAAAATCCTAAGAAATAAATAGAACCATAGAAACAGTCTGCCCAAGAGGTTTCATATAAATGGAAACACCATAGGATTCCGTCCGCAAATTTTAACGGAGTGAACAGGTTTCCTGTGGAAGGGCGAAAACAATTCGAAGCGATAGGTGTGGACGCATTTTTCTTCTCTCGAGAAAGGAAAAAAAATTGCATTTCAAAAAATTCGGATACGTGTTAACGCCGAGGGCTCAGTTGTGTTCATAATATATTTTTTTCCGCTCTTTAAACGTGGCTAACTATTTGGTAATGCGCTGGGGACGGCGAAGTTTCCATATGAAAGCTTCCTGTTTCTGTAAAAGCATTCTGAAATCTGTATCGGTAAGGCGGTGGTTCCATGTTTACACTTCCAGTTTCAGCAGGAATATCCTGGAAATACACAGATAATAAGTGTAACTGATAACAATAATAATAATGATAATGATAATGATAATGATAATGATAATGATAACTATAATAATAATAATGATAGATCACTTCCACCAAGAATTCGGAAAAAGAATTCAAGTATAGCCTCGTTGTTCAAACGTTGGATAGCTCTATCCATCGGTTAAATCACTATCCAGCGGATAAATATTAGGGAAGCCAATTATGTTATCCACTGGATAGTGATTTATATGGTTGATAGCGCGAGTTATCCGTCTTTCGAATAGCCTGAGATCATGCCCTCTCCCTATTATCCCTTTATGACTCTCACGGGAAGAGGGCGTTATTTTTTTCCCTCTCGAGCCAAAGAAATAAAGAAGCAAAAAAAAAATAATAACGCCTGATCTCAGGTTATCTTTCGAACTACTGGGACCCCGGTTGTTCAAACATTGAATAGCGCTATCCACCGGATAAATCACTATCCAGCGGATAAATATTTGGGAAACCAATTACGTTATCCACTGGATAGATATTTATCCGGTGGATAGCGCTATCCAACGTTTGAACAACCGGAGGTAGAAATCACCAGAATGTGGCAGATGAAAACAAAACAAATCCCAGTAGTCGTAGGTGTATTAGAAGTGTTTTGGAAAGGCTCAGAGAGGCTCGTCAGAGAATTTCCAGGAAACATCATCCTCTGGGAAATTCAAAAGACAACATTGCTGGGAAAGGCACATATTCTAGGGAAGTTCGGTCCTATCCATCAAGTGAAAATATAACCCAGAGCAACCGTCAAGCGCCCCAGGTTGAAGGTTTAGACGGCCAGCCCTTGGAGAAGAAATACGGTCTCATGAACAGAACACTAATAATGATGATAATGATAGTGATGACGACGAAGTTTGTACCTAGCCATTGTTGTGTGGTGCAAACTTATGACGAATATTATACTCACTTTATCAACGTCTTTTACTTTGTAATTTACACCTCTGTCAAAATATAGAGCACGGCACAAGAAGAAACCAATAAATGACAAGATAAATGTTGTTAATCCTAAGGAAACGCCGAGAGCGATGCTTTCCTGTGTTCCAAGATCTCCTAAAAAAAAAAAAGAAAATGCAAGAAATAAAAAAAAGCAAAAGCCGTCTGGTTAAATCAGACTACACTAAATAATTTTTGGAAACGTCGGTCGACAATTTTCTGATTAATTTAAATTAAGGTTTAAATAAATAAAATACAACAATACAATGTAATGCAACACAATACAATTCCATACGATGAATCTATGAACTTTGCGTCAAAATTCGGTTTGTTATGATTCTGTTATGTACCAGTCAATCCCAAAACCACCCATGCCCAGCCTCCCCCCCCCCCCCCCGCCCCCTTGCATTTAACTCAAATGCACATGCCCTGACCTGATGCGTCAGATCCCCCACCTACCAACGACTATATTTCAAAATTTTTCCATGAGTCATTACCGTTCTATCCTCGGAAAACTGTCTTACGGAGGTTTGTTCATTTCAATGAAATTGTTCATTCCAGAAAGCCTACGTTACTGCAACATTAAAGGCTCTCAAATAAATGCTCTAACAAAATAGTAAAAAATAGGAGGAATGGCCTGTGAACGCGGTACACCGTTCTAAATGCCAAACGAATTACAATATCCTTTTGCTTGCAACGCTGACCAGCATTTCGACACGAAGCTCAAATGCCCGACTGAGCTGAGCGGGCCTCATAATTTCCCACTGTACGGAGCAAAACTTTAGTCAAATGCAGGGGTATACACACTGAATTCTGCAAAGCTCATCGTACTAAGTGAAAATTAACTTCGCAAGACATCAACACGACACTGAAAGAAGCAAAAACAGAGCGGGGTCGTAGCAGTAGACAGCTGTTTCGGCATTTTTGTTGCTCGTCAGTACGGCGCAACGAACAGAGACGCTCTGCTCTAAAATTCGATTCCCGCACGCTCTGTTTAGGAGCCCTGAAACCGAACTCAAACACTCACAGAATCACGCCATATCACGTGTCCGAGAGAGGGCAAGAGTCCAAGTGTCATGTCTATGATGTCTCGAATGGACAAAAACAACCTTAGAAAGATGGGCAAAACCATGCAAAAAATGAACAGCAAATCGGATCTATAATGGACCTACAGCCCCAAAAAATAAGTAATAAATTGACATTTAAACTGCAAAGGACCGCAAACGAATATGCCGCCCGGGGGACGGGATGGGCAGTTTTGAAATTGACCGGTACATTACGATTACACAGTTATGATAAAAACTAACAAACAAACAAATAAACAAAAAGGCAAAAGCAACAAAGAAAAGAAAATCGATACACTATCATCGATCCACGATCCTTAATCCCTGACCCCCGATTCTCGATCATTGATCCTCTCTCAATCTCCAATCCCAATTTTCTATAGGAAATCGTTAAATCGCAAAATCCCTAGCACTGCTGACGTACTGCTGGGCACATCATAGGAGATTAATTAAAACTTCATTGAATAAGTACGATTCAAATTTCATGATTTTAAAGCTTTCGTCTCCAGTGTCTCTTAATGAATTGTTCAAGATCAACCACCAAATCTTACTTATTTTCGGAAAAAGAAACTTCATTTTTACAATACCATTAAACAGATACCAATGCAAAGAGCAAAATTTCTAAATGCTATAAAACTGTTATTGTTGTTGCCTTGTAGCTAGCCCCAGCAAAAAAAGAACAATATAAGCGTCTAGTCCGAGTGAGTTAAGCTTGTTTTAAAATTTTAGATGACCTTTGACAAGAAGTTTCTATTAGTTTGTTACCGGTAGTTTGGGTACGCATAGGAGCCAAAAAAGTCTGAAAAGTAGACCCTGAAAGCCTGCAACTGCACAATGGCATTTTGTAAACGACTACCATTACTCTTCAGTCAGATTTCCAAATTTAATGAATAATGTGTATCGCTCGTTAAGTGTGTGTTATCTTCGAAAGTGTCGACTGAGTATTAAACACAGTCAAGTTTACAATTTCGTTAATCATTGCCATGCCGCTTTTCCTGAAACAGAATTTGACTCACCAGTAACTTCAGGAAGGGCCTGGAGAAACCAACTGCAAAAAACCAAGTTCGCAACGTCGGAGGAATACATTTTTGGACTGACTCAAATGTTTTAGTTAATTCAAGTAGTTCAATGATTAAGTCATTTTGAGTTTGTGCCCCTCAGTTTGCTCCTCGCCAGGAAGTCACGCAGTTGTGAGGTCTAAGCTAAGCTTGTATTCCCTGTATGGCTGATTCTTGTTTTTTAATCCCTTCAAAGGATTAAAAATAAAATTTGGAATTTCTTTTTTTAAAAAAAAAATTAGTCTCGGGCCTGGGCCAGGGCCAGGATAAAAGCATTTCGTTTCAGTTGCGCGAGTACTCAGTGGTAATAAAAGACAATATTAATTAATCGTCAGGTATGGGGGTTCGTTCGGTTGTCTCACGACAGTCACATTGTTATAGATCACGACGTTTCGACCGCGAACTACTGGTGTTCATTACGCTTAAGACCAGCAGTAAGCGTTCCAAACGTAGCTATAAAAAAATAATAAAGAAAGAAAGAAAGAAGGTAAAAAAAAAAAAGCAAAGTACGGAAACTGTCGTGACAACGACCCCCCCTCCCCCTCCTCCCCAACGATCGCTCTTTTTAATATCTTGTCAACAACGTCAGTAATCCAATATTCTTGGTTTGCAACAACGCGAAAGTGGTCATGCTGGTTGGCAGAACAATACATATTCTCTAGTCAGATCGCTCTCTGAGCAGAATTTGCGTGAAAGCATGGTTTAGGTAGTGGAGGGAAATGCTTTTGTTCTTGCAAACCAAAATGGCCGCAGTGACGTTAGCAGCCAAATAAGAGAAGATTGTTGAATTGTTGTTTCCGGCTTATTCATCCCCTTCCGCTATAAAAAGAATTACAAAAACTAATCGCTTTTAAAGACTATGTGTCTCCGAGAATGGTTTAAATGTGAGCAGCAGTCCAAAAATAACGATACCATACTGTTCTAATACTAACGCAAATTAACTTGCCTTCGACGACAGGACGACGCATTTTTAATTAAAAAAAAAACGCTATCCGGGAGAAGCCTGCACAGGAACTTAGCAGAAAGAAACTCAAGTACCGAAAACGGAAATACGTCATAGACCTCAGACTTCGTCGTTTCTGCGAAAGTGTGTAGAAATGCTTCGTGTGATTTTGAAAACGCTTAATTCGGATAATTTGCAGTTTACAACGACAACAGAAATCAGCTGGACATACTGTTGATTTGTAGAAATTGGCAGGCGATCGAACATTACGAAATCACTTTGGCGAACTGCACGATCGTTACTAAATTCATGTTCTGCTAAGAGGCGATTTTTAGCCGAGCAAGAAGGAGACACATTCAGAGAAACTGGAGAAAAGGAGAGGCAGAGAGCAAAAAATGATTTTCCTCTCTTCTCCTAGCCTGTCATTCTAGGGGAGTTTTTAATTAATTAAGCGAGTGGGTCATTTGGCCCCAAGCTCAAGCGATTATGCAAGTTTTTTTTTTTTTTTTTTTCAAAAAAATTAATATTTATATTTTTTATCGGCACTAACTATGATATCAGTTTGATCGACACGATTCAATGAGTTTTACACTTGATCGTGCCCTTTGGTGTACTTTAAATCAACTGAGAAATTAAAAAAGTACAGTTTTTGACTTGATGACATTCAAGCTGACTAAGATGTACTTAGAATGCTTCATGGAATGTTCCAGAATCCAGTCCATACAGTTTTTTACCCACTTGACACTCGTTGACGTACATCAAATTAAAAGTCAATGAATGAGCGCATCGATTGAACAAGTGAGTCTCTTGATACAGAACGTAATTATCATCGATTTCATTTTATTCATTCTAAAATACTAAAATACTCCAAACTGCCGTTTGGTTAAAAGACAAAGTTACACGTAAGTACTACAAAGAAACTTCGTTGGAAATTGCCATCCGAACTCTGTGAAGTATTCTTCCATCCTTATTTTCCAAGTACATGTTTTGTTCTGTACACGTACCCCATCAACGTCATCCTCCATTTACCCCTTTTCGCTAATTTTTTGTTTATTTTCTTCCCTCCTCGACCTTGATAGTTTTCTTTCTCTTCCCATAACCAACATAACGACAGACAGACGCTACCTAGAACTGCTGCTGTCCTCACGCTTTCCGTTTTTGACAGAGATGACTGTATATGTAAATAACGAATCAGTATACAAACCGGCCGGCGTCAATCGCCACGGGGCTTTTCATAAAACTGATAAAAGGACTCGACTTACCAGTAACTTCAGGAAATCCCTGGAGAAACAAACAACAAAAAGCGAGAGTTCCAACGTTTGAAGAATACATTGTTTAAAGCTTCAAATGTTGTAGTGTCTGTGGTAAATACAAGATTCGATCTTGCAGTCGTGCAAGTTTTTTTCACTTCGTGATATTAGTGCGTCACGCATGCAAGCTTTACCTTTGTTTTCCCTGCTTCGTCTACTTCGTTGATTTTGCTATTAGAATAAGGCGTTCCTTTAATCAGAAAAAGGCGAGCCATTTTGAATTTTATCACATGTACAGCCACAGTCAGGATAAATATATTTGGGTGATAATCGTGCATGTTCCACTTTTGTTGTCAAACTTGATAAACGGAATGCAATATTCCACAGAGGTATCAGTGTTCGAATATTATTTTCAATGCAGTGTTTTGGGAGGCGTTGATAGCTTTATCCTGAGCATCATTACTAGACTTTAATTTACTAAAATTGGAAGGGGAGAGGGAGGAACCGGAAATGGAGAACTGAGAATGTGGATGGAGCACGGGAAGTGGGAAAATGAAAATTGAAAACAAAAAAGAAATGAATTGGGGATTACTGATAGGGCTAGGTTTGTTCCAAGTTTCTTATTTTCCCGTTCCTCGTACTCGTACAGCGTTCCCCGATCCCAGATCCCCGATCCCTGATCTTCATTTCCAGGTCCCAGTTCCTAGTTCGTCAGTTAAGAAAAGGGATCAATTTTAGTTTCTGGGAAACTGCCCACCTGCCCCTCCCCTAAGCCAACATTAACACTTACTGCTCGTTTAGGGCAAAATGTTGGCTTAGGGGAGGGGTAGGTGGGCAGTGTCCTAGAAACCTAAATGATCCAAGAAAAGTCTCCTCACTGTTTATTCCCCTAAAAAAATTTTAAGGTAATTTAAACCTCCACTACATAAAATATTGATAGCAAACTGAAAAAAATAATAAAGAAATAAATTCAAATACCAAACGCAAAAATGGCTGCCGGATGAATATTCTTTCGTCTGCTTTTGTCTATATTAAAATTGGCCTGACTAGCCTCGTTCTTCAGTACAAAATTCAAAAGGATACATTATCTCAAGCGACGCTAGTCAGGCTACGTAGTTTTGATTAAAACAAGAGAATATTAATCCAGCACCCACTTTTCATTGGGGCCATAATCATTAAACCTTTTCATACTCTATAAGGTGATGTCCACAAGACATCATGTGAACTGCGAACAAGCGGATTAGTCTGTGGAGGTGGATATAGTCTTTAACGAACAAATATCTTCATTATTATTCAAGTTATTATTCTCGACGTTTTGATCGAGTCTAGAAGTCTAGAGACCATCATTACGTCACTGCACGTGACTGCCTTCGTTGGCCGACAGGTCTGCTGAAGTGATGACTTGAGTTGCCCCGGGGCTGCCTTGGAGTTTTTCGTCGTAAGATAAATGGTTGTCTACGACGTAGCCTTTGGGTACCAGACCCCAAATGTAAAAATTGGACGTCTTTTCCACGTTGACGCTTAAACGTAAGATACCCAGGACTTGTTTATATTTGTAGGATTCTCTAAACTAGCGCTCCCTGTCTCAGTCAAAGAAGGGGTATTGTAGGAAGGCAACGGCATCATGCTAACACTTCCTGTTTCAGTTATTGAAGGATTATCCTGAAAGGAAAGTACAATTAGAAAACGTTCATAATCTTTACCGCCAATTTGTTGCGCACTGAAAGTATCTGTTTCAGGATATTTCTGTAATGGTGGTATTGAAGCAAATCGGCAAAAATGTTCCAACTTGTTACAGCTTCGCTAAAATCGTTTTTAAGGTAGTCTCCGACGCAGCCTTTTTCAGTGCGTCGTCAGGCAAGGCTCCTCCCCACGTAAACACGAAAGAGTTGCATTTAGCCTGAGAAAACAAAGCCTTTGATTACGTGACACCAGCACTGGTTTCCCCGCGAAACCAAACGTCTGAGAAACGAGCGCAGAAATTCCATACTGATGACGTGTTGCTACCCGGCATGTTTGGGAAGTGTTTCTGATTGGTCGTACTGTGAGGGAAATTAAATTTTCTAAAACCAATCAGAAGCACTACCCAGTTGGCTGCCGAGGTGAGTTACACGTTATCAGTATGGATTTCTGCGCTCGTTTCTTCTCTCAGACGTCATTTTGCGGGGAAAGTACTGGTGGTGTTGCGAAATGTCGGCTGTTTTCTTAGACTGCGTTGCATTAAGAGATACCACACAGTTAACTAATTCATTTATCGTGTGTAGCTTCATTAACAAATGGATAACAATTTTCCTTAGTCTATATTCTCATAGACCGTGGCTCTCGACCACTCATCGAGAGAGAACTCATTCAGTTATTTCAAAATGTCCTTTGTTTCAAAATAAAAGAGAGATTAATTTATTCGTTTCCTTGTCAGCTAGCCGACTGATCTCCAAAGATGACAACTTACAGATTATTCAGTGAAGTTAAGCTTGTAAATAAAACAAAAATGGTGTTCAAGATGATTAGCAGTTGTTGAATAAGGCGTAATTGAAGATTCTCTTCTTTGGATTCATCGTAAATTGTAAATATAAACCGCAAAGACAAACGCGCAAGGGAAAGGAAGCACGGTCGCACCTACCATCCTTGCCCGCGCAAATGCTAGCAGTCTTATAATTCAGATTCAGTGGTTTTGTGATCCCGTCCTCACGTCCGGGGACGCCAGGGACTGCTCCGGGCCAAGGGCCCGTTTCTCGAAAGTCCCGATAATTAACGGGCCCGGTAAGCTATTGCCGTTTACATTAAAGATCGAGGTTTCAATAGTTTTGCATCTAGCATGATAAAACTATCAGTTAGTGAAACAAAATGGAGTGGTCTGCTAGCCAGGACCCGCGCTCTTATTCTTTATATTTCGATTTGAATGTTTGATTTCGGGCCTGAAAAGTTACCGGGACTTTCGAGAAACGGGCCCCTGGAACATTGAGTTGGGGATAGGCACGTCCTCCCTTAAACTCCTACTTTTCTGGGGACCGATAAAAGGTCAGATCCCCCCACCTCATTTCAGATATAAAACGCCTTGACAAGAGGAGAAAAAGAAACGGAATTCTAGACCTAGACCCAGGTTCCAGAAAGTACAAAACCTTATTATGTCATTTCGGCATACCTAGACAGCTGTTATTTTTACCAAATTTTAGACGAGAAGAGGTGGCCGGACATACCGGCTATAGAGCCGGTTTATTAGAGACCGAATACCCCTGGGGTTTTAATGTGAGTTATATTCTTACCTTTGTGTCCGTTGTGTATGCTTTAAGCGCGCGACATAAGAAGAAACCAAGAAATAACAAAATAAAGGCTGCTAACCCCAAAGAAACACCAATGGCAATTCGGTCATCCTTCCCAAGATCCCCTACAAATGGAAAAAAAAGGCAATCAAATAAGGACCGAGTGAAGGCGATCGCGATATCATATGTAGCCTCCCACGCAGAGGTTCTTCGTGGGGCAGGAACGCGTGACGAACCCCTGAGAATGCCAGCGTGGGAGGCTATATCATATGTAACACAAACTGACTGAGTCAATCTAAAAAGTTCAGGCCTACAAACAAGGTACTGAAATTGTCTCGCACACTTGTATTCTAAAATTCCGCCGATACAAGCCACGCCTTGACATGACGTGAGAAGTTTGGAATAATTCTGCCACTGCATGTAACCATGTGATTCTGTAACTACTTCCATAAACTTCTCGCGTGTGCTTCAAGAGGTTATCATTAGGATTCCATCGACCGTAGCCCCTTCGGACACCTCATGAAGTTTACTAATTAGGGTTAAGCACCGCCTTTACTGATTAGGGTTAAGCACTGTTTCGAAAAAGGTTAGGTTCTTTTTTGGGGGTTGGGGTTGATGCTATATGTACTTAAATTAATTCACCTAGACCCAGCAAATCCTCAGTGGTTTAGTGGTTAGCGTAGAATACTGGACCATCTGGGTCGTGGGTTCGAATCCTACTGTCTTTAGTATCAATTCAAATTGAAGAGAACATGAACTTTCATGAACATTTCCAGCTTGAAATATCATCTAAGTGTGATATAAAAGGAGAAAACAGTCAGCCTACCTTGTGTAAATTTTATGAGGGGAGAAAGGGGCTACGGCCGATGGGATCTATTAAATGCTGACCGCTTCGAGAGGGTGTGCGAGTGACCATGAACACACGGCCATAAATGAGGTCGTTAAACATTGTAATGGCAGAGGGTACTTTTAAGTTCGACGAAGTGTAGTTTTCTAAAAAATGATGCTTCTTCCAATTTCTGTCTAAGGTCGTATTTCGATGTTTTCCTGGGGTTCAGAATCATCCGATAGCAGAATCCAGTAATTGCTTTATTATTCATTCAAAATAATTACTAGTTTTTAAAAGAAGAAACAAAACAATATCAATAATAAATAAAAAAAACCAAGCTTAAACATGCTTATAATATCTCGATCGATACGCAATGGCGGTTATTATACAACTGTTCCGAAGAGAAGGTGTTCAGATAGATGTTTCAAATCAGTTGGATAAAACTGAAAAAAAGAAATTTGTAAATTAAAAACGTCACTTAGTATACACATTTCAGTGATTGTCAAGTGCATTTTACGATTTTCTTACAAATTCAGGATGGAAATAATTTTCTTCCTACCATTGAATACCGTAAAGCCAAAGTTCGTCGCTTTCTTTTTCTTGTACGACTGCTTCATTTATGGTACAAATTTCGTCTTGCGAAAATCTCTCGACGCCATCTTGGTTCCGGTCGCAAAACAGTGAATAGCCAAGGATATTCCGAGTTACGGGAGCCAATCAAAACGCGCGAAAATTGCTATTCATCGATTTGGTAAATACTAAAAAGAATTAGGTATCCGTGGTGTTTGAGCCATCGGAACCGGAGACATATTTTGAATGAATAATAAGATAGATTAGACACGGCGCGGCTAGTAGCGGCGCCTGAATAAGACGGCCCGACATCGATCGCTCGCTTGCGGCTCCCCCAGATGGCGTCACATCGAGCAGAGGTCTGCGTGCACTTGGTTGTCCTGTGTCATAAGCACCGTTAGCAGCCTTAAACTGAGTTCGTTGAATCAGGCTTCTCTTTTTTTTCGATTCAATTAAATAAAGTAAATACACTCTCTTTGCGTAGCTTTTGCAATGCCTTGGGTCTATTTCGCCGTTTTGGAGTTATCTATTTTTGTTTTGATGACACGAAAATTCAAGAGTGTGATTACTGATACTGTATTTGAAATAATTAACTACGTATCACTTTCTTACAATCTTAGCATTCTCATGATTCAAACTACAGGTCCAAAGTTCATAAACGCCGGCCGGCGTTCTGTATCAGTGCCTTCGTGGCTGAGAATCTTATGGTATTGGTAATGTTTTACGTAACAATAAACGCCAAACGGTGCTCTTGATCTCTGACTTGATGAAACTAGTCAACTAGAAAAAGTCTTTAAACAATGCTCTTCGTATCAGTCCAATCTGAGGACTTTTTGCCGAATATTTCAGAAAACTGAATGGCCCTGAGCGGCGTCAAAACAGCTTGTTTACCACAGAAAAGTACGAGCAATAAAGTGTTCCATTCTTTAGAGGTCTTAAGAGCATCATTAAACGATACTTACCACAAGCAGCTTTGGATAGTCCATGGAAAAACAAACAGCAAGAGAAGATGATTACAACGTCCTTGGAAGAGGCCATAATTTAAAGTTTTAAACGAGCGGATTGTGAGTAAAGGTCGGGTCTCACGCCACTTGCCCACGGTGTCAACAGTATGTTAAATGGGTCACGCTACTCATGCATGCAAAATGAGTGTATCGTCTGCACTTTTTTTAAATAAGTACACAGCTTGTTTGCGGGCTTTTTTATAGGTGACGCATAGAGTAAAACATAAGCGAATAGATGTTGGAAGTAAATCAGGCCCGATTAACGTTGCAGCCGATATTTTGGCGAATGCTTGGGTTTTGCCATAGCTTATGAATTTTAAAAATATCCTAAAGTACCTGATTATTCAATTTGTCACGAATCACTGGCAGCAGCAAATTTATTCTATCCACAGTTATTGTTAATTGCCCTTTTATTTCCGCTACCTCGGAAACTGTGATGGATTTATTTCTTTTTTGTCTCAGTGAGCTATTAAGATAATCCGAATGTAAATTATTCACAGTGACTGCACTAAAAAGTTGTTGGACGTTACATTAGATTAAAACCACCCTCAGAAAGTGAACAATAGAAGTGGTGAAGTGTACAGTAGAATCCCGATCTCTCGAACCCTCGGTTTTTCACAATTCCCAATAATTTGACCCATCTTTTATTTTTCTTCGACCAGTGAAACACTGTAATTTTTTTAATTATCCCCGATTTTACGGAACCAATTTGCTTTTACCAAGGTGGCTCGAAAAATCGGGATTCCAAGCCCCGGGGAGAACCACCCGTGTAAAAGTGACGAGGATGCTCATCGTCTCGCTTAGGGGTGTAAATTGCATATTTTGGTCATACTTTGGGACGGAAAATCACTATATTTCAACCTCGTTCCCAGGGTTCTCTCCTACCCTTCCTGCGGGAAAAGATTTTCTCTCGGTATAGTTCTGGCCCTGAGGAAGGCAGGTTATGGGCTCCTGGGAAGGCTGATTTTGTTAGCCGAAATATTGTCCTATAATAAATCAGCCCTTTGCCGTAGTGCCAGCCCTGCACTGAGTTTTGTTTTAGGTTGACTTTATTTCCCCATTCAGGTATCGCATAGGGCTGTGCATAAAGAAATTTACAAAAAATGCCGTGACACTGACTACACAGAAATCTCCTTTGGCTTTAGAGGTCAGTTGAGCTTAAGCTACACCCACACTGGTCTCCCTTAGGGGTTTAATTTTAATAGTCCGACGAGCGTTCCCCTCACTTGTATATGGAAGTCCTCCCGGAATTCCAAGTTCAGTCGTAAATAATAAAGAACTGTAACAATCCGAATGTTACAGGCTGTCTATTGCACCTTGCCTGAATGGGAAAAAAGTTCAACTACTACTCTCTCTGGGTATACAGAACTGCTCGAGTACTGAGCAAACTGTGATGCACACGTTGATAGTCATCTTCACAAACGTTAAACAGCTACACATGCTCAGTTCTTAGCCGGTTGCAGTTGATAATTGCTTCATGCTTATCCCATGCACATTTCCCTCTTCAACTGCATTGCCATTTGTAAAAACACGGTTATCCTGCAAACCGAAGCAGAAGAGGGAGTCAACATTACCATTTAACGGTTTGAATGATTCTTCCGCTACCTCTTAACGCTTGTCGCTTGTCGCAGTAGACACGCTATCAAAACGTTTTAAAGTTCAACCAGCTCTCTTAAGACCGAAATCTTCGTGTCCGTCGTGAAGAGATGTCCGCAAGAGAGAATGAACTATCTAGCTCATTCTCTCTTGATGTCCGTCAATAGTTATTAAGAGTCAACTAAATAGAGTAAAGAAAGACGGGGACCATCTGTTCCAGGCTTTCGGAGGTAGGGACGTCAGAGAAATGAAATAAACCAAACGAAAGTAAGACGGGCGCGATCAGGAAAAGGGGGCTCTGTTAAAACCGACCAATCAGAGTGTGTACAGGCTCCACCGCCCTCTCTCTCTCTCTCCCCAGCTCCGCACGTTTTTCGCATAACCGCGCATCTTTCTCACAACTGCACAAATTCAAGGCGCAATCTTGAGAAGTTGAATATTGAATTTTGAAATATGAATGTTGAATAGTGATTGAACAATGTTGAATTATAGAAGTCTAATATTGGATTGGAAAAACGAGCATTTATTCAAAGCTACAATGTTGCATACAAAAGCTTGAATTTTGGCGGGAATATAACGCCATATATTTAACAATTATTCCTCGAGCCCGAATGGGCTCTGAGTCAATAGCCCATGAGGCCGAAGGCCCAATGGGCTATTAACTCAGAGGCCACGAGGGCGAGAGGAAGAATTGTTTTAGTAAAATCCAACTAGTTGGTCAAAAACATAGAGAATAAAAAAATTTAGCTAGTTAAAGCTAGATTTTAATCCTATTTTGCCGCCAAAAAGTCGCGCTTTTCGCTACTAGTGGGCTATAACATATAGCCTAGTAGTAGCTCAACCAATCAGAACGCAGCATTGATAACAGAATGCTAGTTGGATTTTACTAAATATCCTAAACCAAAACTAAACTTACTAATTGGTATATTTCAGAACTGTACAGAAGGTTACACAAGGCAATTGTAATGATAATAATAATAATAATATAATGATGATAATATTAATATTAATATTAATATTAATTAATTACAATATTAATAAAAAAAACTGCTACCCAACCAAGAGCCATAATGGACTCTTGACGCAACTTACTTGTCCCATTTCTTTGTTCGCTCCCATGTCGCTTCTTTTTTGCGCCCGCCACAAGAAGTAGCCAAGTACTGTCAAAATTAACACTGCAAGTCCCAGAGAAGAACCGATGGCTATGTAGTCAACAGTATCAATCTGTCCTGTGGTAGAAAAGACAAATAGAACCACAGATCAGAGCCCTGCCTAGTGGTTTACCGTCCATTTACAGGAGTGTGTCAGGGGAGGGGGGTAAAACCTCTTGTAGAGGGTCTGAATGGGAGTTAGTGTGTAGTGTTATTTGCCCATAATTTTTAGCCAGGGTACGAAGATAAATAACCCTGCGAACAGAGTCTCCTTCGATCTTCCTAGATAAGTCGCTTCCTCTTTCCCGACTTATCTAGGAAAGATCGAAGCGACTCTGCTAGCAGGGTAGAAGATAGAAAGAGAAACAAACCGAGCATCTAATGGCGCGCTATAACCCTATAAACAAACAGTGATCACACAAGTAACGAGAATGTCTTACTTTCGCATTGCCCATAATACTACAACTCATTTTCCCCCCAAAACCTTGCTTAAACAAGTTTTCTATTTATTTTGAGACGACTGTAACTGACCTGAGAGGAATTGGAAACAATGGTCATGCAAATTTCTTTAGGCAAACAAATTTAAAAAGGGACGAATAAATAATGTTCGTTTTTTGGATTCCTCATCAAGAAATTCATTATTGTGAATGATAACTCATTTCAGCTTAATTTTGAGTGAAACTGAAACCTTTTAAATGGGAAGCGCGAGTTTTTCTAACTATTGCGTAGTTTTACTACACTCCATTGAGTGTTACTTGCCGTGCAAAAGCAATTAATTAGCACTCAGTGATTTCTCAAGAACTCCGCCATTAGGAGAAAGTTAATTATTTCTGCAGTCAGCGTTAGGCAAAGGAGAAGTAGTAGGTGAACTCCTTGTGACCTAACGCCATTCTTGCTAACAAAAAATCAAAACTTAAGCGTTTGATTAACACCGGGACAGTTTATTAACTTACCGCACGCAACGTGATGCAGGCCCTGAAAAACGACCAAAAAGAAGAAAACTGCAAAACGTGAGTTGGGCATCGTTGTAAACTTGGTAAACAGGCTTGGTGTGTGAAGCGCACAAGACTTTGCGGCGGGTAAATTAAAAGGCAAGTGGCTAGATGAATCTTGCTATAAATGTCCGTTATTTGCTTTGACGAGCCAAGTAATTAGAAGCAATAAACTGAATCAAATATTCATAACTTGGATGTAAATTCTTCATGCGCGACTTAATAGTACATGGCGCTCCAATTGACCACTCCAGAAAATACCATAACATACCAAAATGCTCTTTGTTTGTCACCCCAACTTTTGCATAAGCATTGTTTTTAGTTTCTCTTAGGGCCATTTTAACTCCCAAGAGAAACTGAAGACAATGCTTATGCGCAATTTTGGAGTGACAAACAAAGAGCATTATGGTATGTTATGGTATTTCTGGACTGGTCAATTAGAAGTATTTGACCCGCGTTATACACCGAATGCAAATATGGCGGACCTCTCGGCCGGCCCGGGTCTAGTTGCGCGAAAGCGAGGCTAGTGAGGCCTCAAGAGTTTTGTTTTGACTGCGCGTCTTAGCGATTGAGTCGATCACATGAGGCACGATTTACGGACAGGTTTTCAGCGTAAGCCTTCGTGTAAGCCGCTTACAGGGCTTACAACCGAGCGGGGAACTGGGAACTAACTGCACAGTGCGAGAAATCGTTGAAACGCTAAAGTGAAAGTTATTTCATAGTCGTTTGGATATCATTTTTTCAATACCAAGGGCCATATTGGAATGAAGCAGTTTTAAAACATAGAAGCACCCTGCATAAAAGAGATAACATTACAAACTAACGGTGAATTTGGAGAACTGCAGTCGTTATTCGCATGTTCACAAGTCAAATTCACATCGGCACTGCATGATCTTTGTCATGGTTAGTCTTTTAATTTCAGCTTGCTTTTGGACCTTTAGCTAGTAAGCTTATATTTTGTAAAATTTATGGCCTTTTGACAGCAGGGCTAAAACATTTTTGTGACTGCTGTTGAAGGTGTATCACGCTGTTGGAGGTGTATCACGGATTCCAGTTGTCAGTTGTTTGCACTTTGTTAATTCCTTGATTGTCTTTTCGTCCTATTAGAATATTATTTTGGGTCCCAAGACAGAAACACTCACTTTTAGAATTCCCAAGATAGATTAAAGAGCAATTATGTTCTAAGACATTTTTCTTGGTTCATTCTCAGACGAGTGTGAAAGCCTGTATTAAATGTTTTCCTTTGCTTTGTCCATATTATTTTTGTTGTGTGCATTGTTTTGATTTGTTGGGTTTTTTTGGTTTCAAGCTTTAAACATGTTACTTCTCAGGCTCACGGGTTTTCACTCTGAGATAACCTGTCCTTATACTCATGCTACAATGTAGTTAAGCCTTAAGGTAATAGTTAATGTGCACAAGCTACAACATTATTTTCATGATTTTACTTCAATATTACAACTGAAGACAATAATAATTCTTTAATTATTGTAATACCGTATAATGTAACTGTTTTATTTATCCATTTGATGCAATGTCAAACAATGCATACATGCTATAGTCTAAAATATCAAAACTAGAAAAAGAAAACCTGTAAGGTGTTCTCAGATTCATGTGTAATTATACCAATTAACACAATGCTGCAAAATTTGTCTTATGGCATTTTTTGATTAATTATACTTAAAGGGTGTTTCATTGTTCCAATAAGCTTACATTGAATGACACAGGGACTGTTTTGACTTCTTTGACATAATTTGAGGCAGAACTCCTCCCCAACCCTTACTCATGCAACTTCGATTTCAAATCTTGGCTGTCTGTATCTTACCTAACTTATTGTGGGTCACTACAACTGTACTTGAGTAATACAAAGCACTTTTTCTAGCAAAGATTACACAGAGAAACAATTAAGTTTACTCATACTCAAACATGCATTTCAGTATGCAAGCGACTATTACCTTTTTTTCATTCTTTAGGAACATGCTACAAATTTGCTCTCCATTTGGGGAATTCAAAAGTCATACATGAGCTTCCATTTTTTCCCTTGCCCTTTTTCTTTACAGTGAGCAGCCATAGGGAGCTTGCTTGCTTGCTAAGTTTTTTTAAACGCCTTGTTCTGTGTACCTTGACATTAGAATGTTCCCCAAATGTTGTTAAATCAGAGAATGGAACTCCCCAGAAAAACAAGACTTTGTGTAAGAGAGGAGTATAGATACTAGCGCTATAGCCTTTAATATAATAATTAAATTAAGACATTGAAAAACAAAGTAGATAGCCCATGCTGAAGAATATTATAATGATGTGATCTCAGGCCATATATATGTGCACATGCAGCTGTTCATTGTACAGATTATTTTCTGTATAGTGTGTTCTCCTAGATTTTATCTGGAATCTCCTAAAATTATTTATTGTACAGAAAACATAGCCATTCTTCCTAGAAGTCCTAGAAAGATGATGTCCAAAATTTGACATGACTTCTTTACCACTGACTGAAAACACCAAAAAGTAACAGCCCTTTATTCAAGGTTAGAGACTTGTCATTATAAAGAGGGGGAGGGCCAGTTAATAACTTTCATGAAGGGAAATTGGGGCACGTGCATGAATTCGATTCATGCTAGCATACCAGAATGGATTTTTTTAGGGGGGGGGGCAGAAATGTGTTTTTCAAAGGGCAGGTCAGGATTTGAACATAGCCTACTTCCATAGCACCAGTTCTCTCCCACTGCCCCCTCCCCCTCCAATATCCCCCTCAGCCTAACATTTCCACACTATAGTACCCATATCCTGTTCATTAAGTGCCCAAGTGGCAACTAAAATTCTTCACCACATCTTGTAACATGCCAATCATAACTAAGACATCTTCGAATTTCTTTTGAAAAATTGTTTATAACTACATCACGTGTTTGGCCACGCCCCTGTTTTATCAAGAAATCATTTGATTCGAAATCCCCACTAGATAGAGAGCCAACCGTTTTCTTGTCTTTATCCATCTTGAATGCGGTGTCAAATAATTTATATCTAGAGAAAGTCACCTACACCTTTCAGAAAGCGAAGTTAAATGGGTTGAAACAAAATCGCGATGACGTTTCACTGCCGTTGTCGTCGTGCTTGTGTAAACTCCCTTTCTCGGTTTTGTCACCATCTTTATTATCTTGATTCACTCGTAGGTTTATCAAACCTGTCTGCGTTCAGGGGGTTACTGTTTAATGCAGGTTTGACTGCATGTATTCGTTTGAATCACAACCGAAACTTCCCAAATCACTACTCCATTTCCGGACAAAATTATTACAGCGGCAAGGATGTTAGACTATGAGTTGTCCCTTAGTTTCCTCAGGGATAGTACGCGAGCGCACGTGAAACTCACCGCCAGATGATACGTGGAGAGTAGAGAGAATACGGTGACAACTTCGGCAGCGTTCTATTGATCGTATTCTGGAATAAGGAAACGCAAAGGATTAAGTGTTAAAAATATCTTGCACCGTGATTTTTGGACTACTTGGAATATTTTTTGTTTTCCTCACTTTTTATAAGATAAATTAGATAAATCGTTCATGAAGTAAAAATTTGTAAAACTGAAATACAGTATAAAACTATACGCAGTGTCTACATGTCCAGCAGCCGGGAAGGGTCTTAAAGAAACAAAATGCCCAACAGTCCAAAATGTTTCAAGAATTTCTGCACAATCCCTTTTTCTGATCCTCTGAAAGTATTATATCATCATATAGAATTACCAAGCGGTCAGCAAAACAAGAATCGCTTCGCAGCTGAGTAGTTGTGGTTTCTTGGGAATAGAGTATAGTCAGGAGCATAATCAGCAGGAGTCCTCGTTAAACGGGCCAGCATTTCTTTTTACTTGATGAATTCATTTGATAAAGATTTTGCCGGGACTAAATGCTGATGTGGTTGATAGCTTGTTGAATATCACTGTGACTGTATGGTGGAATCAGCTCAAATGGCGTTGTCCTCACCAAATTTCCTCGTAATTGTCTTATATCCTGGACCTTAAGATGATTCATCATGGCGAGAAATAGCTGAGAAATAGCCATGGCCCGGGCCAAGTTCCCCAAGGGGACCGCCCCAAAAACACTCATCCGGTCTGAGTGACAGTCCCCACCAAGCCTAACCCTTTGTTGTCTGTCTTTTAAAAGTCTGTAATCCAATTCATGGTGGTAGCTTTAGGCGTTGCACCCAAGCTATGGAGTTTGGCCACTAGCATCTAGCAAGCAGTAAGTGCTAAGGTCGTGGGTGATCCAGGCTCCAGGGATTAAATTATACTGTTTAGGATCTGTAGATGATAGAACTGTGGACTTCAAGGATTTGTTGATGACAACGGCTTCAACGGTATAGGATAATGTGGATGTTACCGTGATTGGTCTCAAATCCTTGTCAAACACAGTCACCGAAATGTCAGGAATGACACCAGGCTTCCAAGCACGAAGACATCTACATTCTGAGAAGGAAAAGTTCAAGATGTAGCGATTGGTGCTGCCAGTGTAACAGCAAACATTTTAAGCATTACCTAGAAGTCCATATAATGTTCTCACAGGTAGAACTTTCCTCGCAACCAATAAATATGTGACAGGAATTGAATAGTCACCATCGGGTACATGAGCACAGTTCGCTAGGGGTATGTTGTCCTTCCTAACGATTAGAAATGTCTCACTTATCTTTCCCTCTTAAAACAGCCTCTTTACAGACATAGTCAGGACGGATACCCAACACCAGGTCACGCCTGTTGTTTGTTCACCATCGTAAACGATGACTACGGACATCACGAGGTGTGGCATTTACTGCGAAATAATACTGTAAATTTCTTCACTACAACTTTCTTGCCTCAATTGTCTCACTGCCTCTCCTTTACTAATGACTTTCACGAAGTTGTGGTAGATGTTTGCAGATCTGGAAAGATTGCTGCAAATATACGTGAACTTGTCAACGGACTTGAGTGTCTCCTTTTTGACAGTGATAGCTGGTACCACTTACCCCTTCTAAGGGGTAGGCTGGTGAAGAACTTGAGTATTTTTGGTACTAACTGTTAGACCAAAGTTGTGGGAAGCATTAGGAAAGCAGTCGACAGTCGATACTCATTTCAACGGGGACTCAGTGACAGCGTTGAGCATCCAGTCATCTGCGAAAAAGACATCACACACAATAGCCTCTTTGAGCTTGGTCATTGCCTGTAGCCTACCCAAGTAAATAGCCTTTCATCGGTCCTGTACCTAGTAATAAGGATACCACCATCACTTTCTTCGACGTTGCAGAAGAAGTCCGCCAACAAATTGACCGTTAGCATCCTGCTTAACAGTGTGGAGGTAGCGACACAGCCTTGCTTGAGTCCGTTAGTGACTGGAAATGCTTCAGAGGAGTTTCCATTGTCCAGTACTCGAGCAAGCGTGTCATCGTGGAAATGACGCACCATACTGTTGAACGTATCTGGACAGCCAAAGTTGCCACGATTTTCCACACTCCCTAGCAGTTGACAGTGTCAAAGGCCTTTGTCAGGTCTATAAACTTTATGTCGAAATTTCTATACTGTTCTTGACACTTTTCCTGAAGTTGCCGTGCAGCAAACGGCACCATGTTGGCAGTTTCACAGCCCTTCCAGAAGCCATACGCACTCTCTGGGAAGTGGCCATGGGTTGAAGAGGATTCTTGCAAGGATCTTGCCAGCGATGACTATCAGAGGAATCCCTCCGTGATTGCCGCACGATTGCCTGTTTCACTTTCACTTATATAGGTGGGCAATGGCTTCAACGTTGATGGACTAGGGCGTATTTAGGACGCTGACGAAATATTCCACCCAACTCTCCAGGATGGCGTTCTTCTCACCATGTAGCGTTGTTCCCTCTAGTGGTGATGTTCCAGAGGACTGAGGCCCATAAATGTTTCTCAGGGCATTATAGAAGCGTTTAGTTTTGTTATTGTCAGCATCTGCCTTTTTATTGAAACAGGAGTCACAGCGCCTTGAGGTTAGTTGTACATGTTGAGTTTTCAGGTAATTCCCGGCAGTCTGCTCTGCACATCGCCCTTGTCACTCTAACGTCCTGCCCGTCTCTTCTCCAGACGAGAACATGATCGATCAGATGCCAGTGCTTGCCGCGTGGGTGCATCCACTACGTCTGTGTGCAGGTGGGTAAACGATAAACTGCATGTGAGATGCACAGGTCTCCAAAAGCAACAGTCCATTACTGTTACATGTCCTAACCCCATTTCTCCCTATGACTCCCTCCATTGCCCACTCTAGCATGAGAGGCGTAGACAATAATGCGTTTGTCCTACTTTGGCACGCCTTCGATGATGTCTTTTAAGTCCTTGCAGAATTTATATTTCATCTCCTCAACATTCGTCATTGTTGAAGCATATTTACTGATAACAGGGGCGTAACGGTTTGCTCGGCGAGAGAGCCGAAAAGCCATGAGGCGATCGTTGATTCCTTAGGGAATTTTGTTAAATGAACTGATCAGATATGTTTTGACGGCAGATCCCACTCCTAGTTGACGATGTTCTTCACTGTAGCGATAGATCGAGAAAAAGCCAGGCTTCGATCAGCTGACTTTTATTTGCTAACTTTGTCTCACTACGCTGGGATATGAATGTTGTATCTGCCCAGTTCTCTTGCAACTAGAGCTGTCCGTCTCAGGTCTGTAAACTTTGGTGCTGTCCATGAGCGTATGCATATTCCATGTGCCGATCGATCGCGATGTGAGCTTTGTTTTCATCGTGATGTTTCGACCGCATAGATAGGATCCCTCCTGCCGCGGTAAGCTAAGGCAGCCTTTGTTGGGAGCATCTTTTCTAGCCCCTTCCTCAGGTGATGGAGGAACACAGAAGAATTCCTAAAGGGGAATGCTCAGACATTCAGGGGAGATGCCGAACTCCACCGCTCCTTCAGTCCAGTAGCGAACGAACCTAGTATGTTGTGACCACAGCTTCCAGCGGCAGTGAATCTGCACCTGCGGCCTCGTCACACGCCCTTTGCGACAGAGCTTTAAGGATGAGTGGGTATGATATCTCAGTCACTTGCACGTGAATTGGATTAAGGTGTGGAAGAGTTGCGCCGTGTCGTTAGCCTCACTCTCTTGCCCTGAAAGTTTAGGCCCTTGCGCGGGACATAGGCGAGGTGGCTGGAGATAAAGCAGGAAGCTTTACAGCACCAGCTGCATGCGAACCGTTGGCTCATAATAAGCTCATTCGTCCTTTGACAGGCCTCGTCCTGCTGGGTGACTCCACACCATTCTACAATTTAAGGGCCACAACCAAAATGGCTCAGTTCTAGCTCTTTGATAAGGCAGAGTAGTGAACATGACCCTGATCTTATAGTTCGTGATGGATGATGGACTTTTATTAGAGACTTCAAGTAGCCTACCAACTAGCCATTTATGGTCTTGTAGTGAGGTTAAGGGGAGACTGTTGAATTCACTCCTTTTCTGAACTGGTAGCCAGGGCACGTTTTTTTGATAAAGGCGTGCAATGGTCGAAACGTCACTAGAACACATCATATAACGCACTGCAGTATTCTGAATTTTTTGAAGTTTATCTTTTTGATATTAAGGTATGCCATATAAAACACTGCAGTAATCTAATCGAGAAATAACAAGAGCATTAATTAACCAAGTAAACATCCTATTGATCTTATTGCTGGAGTAGCAATTTTACAAACTTCATTGATGTGAGCACTAAACGACAAATTATTATTCATTATGAAACCTACGTTTCTAGCTTTCTTCTTAAAGTCAATTCCTGTAAATGTAATGGTTGCTTAGTAAACCATGATTGTAAACCAATTGTGCTCAGCAACTTTTCAGCAACTTTTAGCGTTTGGAGCAACTAAGTCGAGCAACCGAGAGTAATTTTTGAGCAAGGTATAGGTTTAGAGCACATATCAAGCACGAAAAAGTCAACGATTTCATAGAAAACTTCAAGGATAGTCCTCTCTGCTAAATGTTTTAGCAACCTTAAAACACACAACCTCTCACTTGTCCACGTTTCGCAGGCCTGAAAAGGAAATTATTATCGTATGAACAATTAATTAATATCCTCAAATCTTCTCCCATATTAGCGAGCGATACTCTAAATCTGGCTTCAAGCAATTTTTCTTGACCGTAAGCCTCTAAGCCTGTAAGCCCTGTAAGCTTGTAAGCCCTACAAGCCTGAAAGCCCTGTAAGCCCGCACGCCCTGTAAGCCTGTAAGCCCGTAAGCCCTGTAAGCCCTGTAAGCCCTGTTAGCCCTGTAAGCCCGTAAGCCCTGTAAGCCCTGTAAGCCTGTAAGCCTGTAAGCCCTGTAAGCTCTGTTAGCCCTGTAAGCCCGTAAGCCCTGTAAGCCCTGTTAGCCCTGTAAGCCTGTAAGGCCTGTAAGCCCTGTAAGCCCGTAAGCCCTGTTAGCCCTGTAAGCCCGTAAGCCCTGTTAGCCCTGTAAGGCCTGTAAGCCCGTAAGCCCTGTAAGCCCGTAAGCCCTGTAAGGCCTGTAAGGCCTGTAAGCTCGTAAGCCCTGTTAGCCCTGTAAACCCTGTAAGCCCGTAAGCCCTGTAAGGCCTGTAAGCCCTGTAAGCTCTGTTAGCCCTGTAAGCCCATAAGCCCTGTAAGCCCTGTTAGCCCTGTGAGCCTGTAAGGCCTGTAAGCCCTGTAAGCCCGTAAGCCCTGTAAGCCCTGTTAGCCCTGTAAGCCCGTAAGCCCGTAAGCCCTGTTAGCCCTGTAAGCCCGTAAGCCCTGTAAGCCCGTAAGCCCTGTAAGGCCCTGTAAGCCCGTAAGCCCTGTAAGCCCTGTAAGCCCGTAAGCCCTGTAAGCCTGTAAGCCCTGTAAGCCCTGTTAGCCCTGTAAGCCCGTAAGCCCTGTAAGCCCTGTTAGCCCTGTAAGCCCTGTTAGCCCTGTTAGCCCTGTAAGCCCGTAAGCCCTGTTAGCCCTGTAAGGCCTGTAAGGCCTGTAAGCCCGTAAGCCCTGTTAGCCCTGTAAGCCCTGTAAGCCCGTAAGCCCGTAAGCCCGTAAGCCCTGTAAGCCCTGTAAGCCCGTAAGCCCTGTTAGCCCTGTAAGCCCTGTAAGCCCGTAAGCCCTGTTAGCCCCGTAAGCCCTGTTAGCCCTGTAAGCCCTGTAAGCCCGTAAGCCCTGTAAGCCCTGTAAGCCCTGTAAGCCCTGTTAGCCCTGTAAGCCCGTAAGCCCTGTAAGCCCTGTTAGCCCTGTAAGCCCTGTTAGCCCTGTTAGCCCTGTAAGCCCGTAAGCCCTGTTAGCCCTGTAAGGCCTGTAAGCCCGTAAGCCCTGTAAGCCCGTAAGCCCTGTAAGGCCTGTAAGGCCTGTAAGCCCGTAAGCCCTGTTAGCCCTGTAAGCCCTGTAAGCCCGTAAGTCCTGCTAGCCCTGTTAGCCCTGTAAGCCTATAAGCCCTGTAAGCCCTGTAAGCCTGTAAGCCCTGTTAGCCCGTAAGCCCTGTTAGCCCTGTAAGCCCGTAAGGCCTGTAAGCCGTGTAAGCCATGTAAGCCCGTTAGCCCTGTAAGCCCGTAAGCCCTGTAAGCCTGTAAGCCCTGTAAGCCCTGTAAGCCCTGTAAGCCAGTAAGCCCTGTAAGTCCTGTAAGCCCCTAAGTGACGTTGCCATGGCAACTACTTTTAGATGAAGGAATCTAGCTAATTTTAAATAAGAGTAACCCTTATGATAATTTCGAATCTGTACGCCTTGTAAGCCCTGTAAGCGGCTTACACGAAAGCTTACGCTGAAAACCTGTCCGTAAATCGTGCCTGGTATAGAGTCGATCGATATGGTTTGCTTCGAGTTGTTGCACGCCTGAGGGCCACCAAAAAGAAGATTTTACTCTAGCTGGAATAGCCTTTACTTCCCCGAGATCTTTTCACAAAGAAAGTTAAGGATTCATGCGATTCGGCGCGGCGATGGGAAGCACTTTACAGCGAAAGTGTGCTCGCTTCACTTGCTTTAGATGAGAGGACTCACGAAAGTATTTGAATGAAATAATTTTCACAAGAGATGGTGCTGTCCCAAGATTTTTGCATAGTCTGTTATTTATCCAACAAAAGGTAAACATTCTCGAGAACGGGAGCATCCGCTGTGGACTGTAAGATCTTTAAGATTTCACGCTGAAAACAGCTGCATTAAAATATAACAACAACAATAACAATCGCCTGTTAATCCTACAAGCGTGGCCTGTGAAACTATGTAAGAACCAGAAGAAAGCGACATATTTCAAGAACAGTCCTTGATCAAAGTGTACTGAAAAAACTAACAGAGGAACCGTTGCCAACTAAGAAAGTAAGAAGAAGGAAAAAGGTTCTGGCAGAGAAAGAGCGTGCAAGTATTCGAGCATTGTATTTGACCTTGCGCGTGATCTATTTAGCAACTTGTCGAATGGTTTCGAGATAAACTAACAGCGATTTTCCAAAACTTGCTTCTGTTATGGCACTGCTCAAACTCTTGAACACAGGATCGTGAAGACTGAAAACATTCGGCCTTGTCTGTCGTTGTGTCCCTGAGAGCGCCTAAAGAGTGGTAAATCGCGACAGCGGATTCACTCGTTCTCGAGGAAATTTACCTTTCCTTGGTAAGAGAACAGACAAAGCAAACTTGAAACAGGACCGTGAATCTTTCAGTTATTCACCCATTCTAATAGTTTCGTGAGTCTTCTCTTCTGAAGTGAAGCAAGCACACTTTCGTTCTTTTAACTCCGTGACACTAAGTGCCTCCATTCGCCGCGCCGAATCGCTTGAATCCATTTCTTTCTTCTTAAAGAACCTTGGCAAAGCGAAGATAAGCAACTTTCGTCTCTGCTGAAGTTAAATCTCCTCTTTGAGGGCTCTTAAGCACGTAACAACTCGAAGGAAACCATATTGATCGACTGGATCGCAAAGACGCCCAGTCAAAACAAAACTATCGAGGCCTCACTAGCCTCGCTTTTGCGCAACTAGACCCGGGCCGTCCGAGAGATCCGCCATATTTGCATTCGGTGTATTGACGCATTGACAAAGCTTTCTACTTTCATCGCAGGTGACGATTCTTTGCTTGTTCACTTGACGTCTTTCCCTTTGTTTTTGTTATGCAAAGCGGATATCACCCTTTTAATGTTTTGTTTTTTAAAGTTACAACATACGAAGGGCCATGTTACCGTACAGGTAGTTCAGGCTCCTAAGTTTCGCGTTGTTGGTACTGCTGCAATTTATAAAACACGCTCAACTCTCACCTTCTGGACATTTCACTTTTGCGGACACCCTGATAGTACAGAGAGCAGCTGTATAAACCATTTTAAAGTGCAATAAGAGCTCTGGGGCCCGTTTCTCGAAAGTCCCGATAATTAACGGCTTCGATAAGCTGTTGCCGTTTAGATTAAAGATCGAGGTTTCAATAGTTTCGCATCTAACTTGATAAAACTATCAGTTAATGAAACAAAATAGGGTAGTTTGCCAGCCAGGAACCGCCCTCTTATTCTTTACATTTCGATTTGAATATTTGATTTCGGGCCCGAAAAGTCATTCCGGGACTTTCGAGTAACGGGCCCCTGGCCTTCGAATATAAGCGAGGCTGGAGGTGACCTTGCTTTATAAAAAAAACTTTCCAGCCTTTCATGAGCAAATCCTGTAATTGTCATGCCACCAAGCCCGTGGATATGATGATTTACATGTGAAAAACAGGAAGATTTGTAACAAGGCAAAGTCAACTCCAGCTTGCTTCTATTCAAAGGCCAGGCCACAAAGCAAGCAATTGTAAAATTATTGTAAAATTAGACGAGAAATTCTGCGTGGAAAATTAACGTTCGCGCCATTCTACTTAGGCCACTAAGATGGGAAGCTTCAGAAAAGATGAGCCTTGATTTGATGCAATGTAATTTTCTACTCTTTTCAGTCTGTCTAGCTGATTTGGATATACTTTATAGCGGAGTTTTTCTTCCACTGATTTACTCACAATGGTGTGTTATCGGCATTTTTGGCCTTTTCAGTGCGCGATTCCAGCGTGGTATTTTAGCTCTCCCGTTGTTCTCTCTCTATAGTAATAACAACAACAACAAACAACAAAAATATAATAGTAATAATAATAATAATAATAATAATAATAATAATAATAATAATAATAATAATAATAATAATAATAATAATAATAATAATAAAGGCTGAGCGCTCAGATATCTACAGGAATTTTGGACACCTATTTTAACAGATACTTAATCTTGTGCATTATCGAAATTTTATTTACATACCTTAGACGTTCCCATAATTAAATGGACAGCTATATGAACGATGGGTTTCAACTTACGAACATTTTCATTTTGTAATTAAGACGTCCATAAAGCTTTTAGGTTTTTATTTATTTATTTATTTATTCAATTTTTATCAAATCATTTTTACCCAGGTTTTCATTATTTTTTTTTTGCGCAAATTATTGTGTAATTGTTACCAGAAATTTTAGTCGATGCTGCGGCTGGTTACGGTTTGCCGCCCAGCCAAAGTTTTATTTTTTACTCTAGGCACCCAGACGTTTGTGCTGCCATAATAATAATAATAATAAATAATAATAATAATAATAGTAATAATAATAATAATAATAATAATAATAATTACAATCTTTATTACAAAACCTCAATTAAAATCCTATTTACAATCAACCTGCTGTTACAAAAAATCTAATTAATTCATCAAAACACTATCTACAATTCCATCCGTTACAAAAGAAACCCCTCGGCCTTCATTAGAGAACAAAAACAATCCTATATATAATAAGTGAAGAAAGAAACTATTCATTTACAAATTCTAAAACATAGAAGTAACTTACATAAAAGAAGAGGAAACAGATATAATTAATAATAAAAGTTCAAAATTCTGTAAAATAAAGAATTCCATTAATAATAATAATAATAATAATAATAATAATAATAAAAACAGTAAATATAGGCTAATAATATATAGAGCAAAAGAGAATAAACTGGACAGGCTTTTTAAACGATCGAACTTTTTCCATTTAAGTCTTTTATATATTTCGAAGAATAGTCAATAGAGCGTTTTCAATCACGTGGCCAGAATCTATGCAATTTTATGGGAACAAAAGAAATTGCTTACATAACAAAGGAGTTCAACTCTTTTGGTCTGGAACACTAACATAGCCGCCGATCATTGTTTTGGGACACCAATAAGGCCGCCTTGTCATGTGAAAACGCTCTATAGTAATTGGGTTTCCTGTGAAAAAATACAATACTTTTTCTTTATTTTACACAGCACTTATGAGCTTGACAGTTCAAATAATTTATTTTATCACTTTCTCAATGTAAAATGCCATTTAAAACAGGCAACGACATGCAAAATTAGCGCGGAGATGTGGTCTTGAAGTAACACCAAGATTCTACTAAGCTAACGAATTCATCGTCGTCAGTGCATACATAGTTTTTAACTCATGTTTACTTACACCAAACGTTTCCAAAACCAGTAAGAACTAAAGCTATTTCGCAGGACGATTACAGAATTTCTTCAAGCTTTCTATTCCCTTCGACTACGAAACATTCGAGTGTTGCTCTTTCATTTCTTTTTAAGTTGCTGCTCGCGAGCCGCGCACTGGAGCGAAGTTAATAATTTTTCCGAGGTGTGCACAGTTTTTCAAATCAGCCCAACCCCATCAATCAAATTGTTGTCAAGTGGGGATTTAATTTGATTTTCATTTCTCTTGGTCTCGTGATCGTGTTCCTCATGCAAGCATGCGCAGCAGCTCAAGTTTAAGCCGAGTTACATGGGCAGCCAAATGGGCAATTGCATTGTCCTCGTCAACCTTCTGCAATTTCCTGTGGTTATTTAGCATAATTAACGCTCACAAATTTAATCTCTGGGGGTCAGGTAGCCTGCGTGCAGACGATAACTAAACTCTGATTAGTACCGTCTGCGAAGCAGCGCAGAGATCCTTGTTCTGAACCCCCAACGGACTCAACGAATTACCGGAAGTGCGTTTCGAATTTCCCTTCAACCTGATTGGCGATCACGACAAACAAAACAAAGGCCTTTTTTAACTGGCCAATCGTGGCGCGTGCTCAAATCTGGGTATACAGCTGGAAGTCCAGAACAAGGATTTCGGCGCTGTTTCGCAGACGGAGTTAACCAGAGTTTAATTTCGTCTGCGCGCAGGCTAGCGGTCAGGTCTTTTCTTGGAATTTACGTCCGCTGGTGATCTTGTTATTAAGAAATTCTACACGAACTAAATCTGGTGTAAAGCCTTCTCAGTGTACCATTTTCTCCTTTTTAAGACTTTAAAGTAAAAAGCGAGGGGTTATCTTTAGTTTTCTCAGAGTCACGCGCGGCGATTGAAAAAGAAAAATTATGCCCTCTATCTACTGTGTCTCAAAAGAAAAACAAAAGTCCGATCGCAGTCTAATATTTGACTGCATGGCTGAACCGCCCAGGTTAGCTTAGCTAGTAGCTGCTAGTCTGCGGTGGCGGTCCATTGTGTTGTTACTTATATAGAACCTGTTTACATGTAGGTGGGGGACCCCAGATGGGTGAGGCAACATGCAGCGGGACACCCCAACTATCATGAAAATGTGTATATGGACAGGCGGGTTACCCCACCGAAGCGGGTTACCTCACCTACCTGGGGTCCCCCATCTCCATGAAAACAGGCCCGAAGAAGAAAAAGCAATAAGATCGGACTGGAGAGGGACGATTTTCGTTATAAAGGCGTTTAGTTGACTGACTTGTGCACTTGAATAATTTAGAGTTTGAGCGGGAGAAAAAGGGAAAAACTTCCCATTTCCTCTGATCAGGTACGAAATGATTCCTTATCTAACGAGACACTATTGTTCAAAATTGTGTGCTCCTCTCGTCTTCTGGCCTGGGCCTAACAATAACCTCGGGTACGCCGACAGTTTGCGATTGTGGGCGATAGTTTCCGACCTCTTCGGGGCTGTTGTTGTTTCTATTCTGCGGTTCTGTCTTGACTTCGGTCCCAGGTTGTCTCTCTTCAATGATCTCATCCTCCACAGCGAGGTTTACCTGAAATAAAAAAGATCCACGTAATGGGATCATTAACGTCAACTGAACGAAAACCGCTCTTTCTTTGGGACTAAGCAAACTGTCCGTAAAGAGAGGAGTCCGTGAGGAACTGTGGCCCTACTGCAGTTTAAACGATTGAACTTTTCTACAATTGCGCTCTTGCGATGATGAGATGATGAGACAACACGTATAAAGAGTATTCTGTATCTTTCTCTTTAAAAGTGCATTTTTAAAACAACTGCGGCTCGTGTCCCATTTTGTTTTGCTCTTACCCCATTTTGATGTCATCTGTGATTTATTAGTGAAGAGACGCACGGTAACATGAAAAATATATTCGTCAAATACACCATAACAGTGGGATGGTGGTAGCGCAATTTGTTTATCTGGATCTTGTGGTTAGCGATTTTTCAAGAAACTTCAACCGAAATGAACGTCAGAAACTGTCTTTTTTATTGTAGGAAACAAATCGACAACAATTTTTCACGGTCTATATTCTTATCGACCATAAAAATGACGTCAAAATGTTCAAACCTTTGCAGTCTAACCGCTCGCACTAAACTTGAATTTTGAACGATGTTGCTATGGTCGATAAGAGTACAGTATTCTTGTCGATTGTTTAAGCTTATTGTATCGCTGCAGTGTTTGAACTTCAGAAAATTGCTCATCTCACAACTGTTGGTACTTACCCGAGCATCATGGTGACTCTTCCTAGTTCTTGACCTCTCTGCCAAGTCTGCCGCACGCGCTTTCTTAAGTCTTCGGTTTCCACGCCACAGAAAAAACGCAATAAAACTGACGAGAACTATGGTGATAGATAAGGCCAAGATGATCGCCCAGGTTTCTTTCTTTGTTAGCTTTCCCTCGAGATCAGGGTCTTCTGCAAAAAAATTAAAACTAAAAATAAATAAATAAATAAAATGATAATGATGATGATGATGATGATGGTGATGTACTTTTGAAAAAAACTAAATAAGTCTACGCGGCGTAAAAGAAACCTCTTCAAACACAATGTGCTATGATACCTCAAAATAATGTACTAGTCATGGAGGTATGTATGGTCCGCATTAATTTGGAAAAATAAGCACAACGTCAAAACAGTGAATCCTGTAACGCGGATTTTTGCCCGGTTCGTAGGCTAGTTTTGTCTTGAATGTACTGTGAAGATTATGTGATGAGATTTAAAAAGAATTCTGTCGAGCCGTTCTCGTAGAGATATACAGAGAAGCGCTAAAAGATAAAATTTAGAAAAAAGTTGCACTAAGACGGGTGTTGAGATAACAGGTTAGTTTTGAGGATCGAAAGAAAGAAAATACACCAAAGTTTCCAAGCATCAGCGGAATATGGTATTAAGCAGCGTTCTGACGCTACTTGGGATTAATTTGAGTTATTATTCATCCAAAATATTTCTCCGTTTCTGAAGTATGTAGGGCGACTGTGAATGAGTGATTTATTTTGCCCTTTTTTGTTTTAATTGTTTAAATTCTTACTTCCAATAAAAAAGGTTTCCTGGGTTGCGTTAGAATCGGCGTTTGAAAAACATTCGTACTTTCCTCGCAAATCTTCGCTCGTCACTGCAATGAGTAAATGGCTTTCCCAAGATCCTGTCTTTTTCAGTGCGGACAGGATGGCGACCCCAAGATCTTCCTCTTTCAATTCTTCTCCCTCTCTTTTCCATCTGACGGTATCTTGTCCAAGTGCTGTGCACGTGAAGTGAGCAATGTCGTTGTGTTTGGTATTTACAGTGGTTACATTGGGCGGTACTTGCAAAAGAAATGAGAGATGTAAACAAAAGCTCACGTAAACTGGGAAAGGCTACACAGTAATTCAGTAGGCTCGGCATTGGGAGAGAGAGGGAGAAGTTTGTAGGCTCCGCCCCAGGTCCAAACGGTTATTAGAGACCTTCAGATTCTGAGACAAGAACGACTACGAGTATAAGAGATTTTCTAAATAGTAAGTAGTTCGCGCGCGTGAACCAGCGTCATTTTGGCGGGAAAACGTAGCGAGAGTGTCGTAGTGGCGTGAATAAGTTATCAAATGTTAGAAGTTTTAGCATTTTGTAATCGGGAGAGGTCTTAACCTCCTTCAAGAACGATAACAGTGCTAACTTTTCTGATGAAAAGAAGTACAGTGAAGAATTCCGAGGTGTCTATTTTTGGACAACTCTTAGTCGTTCCCGTCCTCGAATCTAAAAGTCTGTATTACCCAGTTTATTTACATTTTCTACAGACAAGATACCCCTATCGCCTACCTTCCATTGACAAATACGTAGTACTCATTTTACGTATCTACAAAAGAACACTGTGTTCTCTTCATCTGCTGTAAATTGGCAGTCTTTTTAATATGAATAAATTGCTCAAAAGATTCTTGTACTTTCCACAGCAATGAAATGAGTCTGTTCGAGAAACTTTATTAAGAGCCTTATTGAAATACCGAAATGTCAGATTTCCCTAGCTACCCTTTCAAATCCCAAGCCTTTAAATATCTGATGCCTGAAGAACCTCTTTCATGCGGAGCCTCCCCGTATAGGCTTTTATAGAGAATAGCCACCACACCCCGTGGTTTAGGTGACCTTCATGATCAGTCAGACACTGCTGCTACGCCTTGGTTGTTTTGTCGCTGCAAGGTAAATAGCTTCCAAATCAAAAGACTGGAAAGGCTTTATGGCATTGTTGTTAAGCAAACACTTGGATGAAATGCTAAACAATGTATTAGAAATGTACTGGTTTCCTTTTTCTTACAAAGATCGTTTATTCAAAGGAAAAACAACTACAGTAACATTTACATAGAAACCAAAAGTAAGGGCAACTGGCTTACTTAGTTTGAAGAGAAAGAGGAAAGGTTCTGTTTTCTCTCCAGTCTTTTGAACTAAAAAGTTCATTACCTTTTTGTTATAGCATATAGTTATTGTCACAGTACAGAGACCAACAAAAAAGTCACGAAAGGTTCGCATAAAGATCATTTTAAGGTTTTCGTAGCTGGAGGCAGAGGTTGAATCAAGCTCATTTTTATACCTAAGTAAGGAGAATCAACGTGAAGCTTGAAGAAGTTTTGAGTAAGAAACGTTGAACACCGCAATCCACTATCAAGATAGTGACTTTCTCCTCCGCTATTTCAGCGGGGACATAGTAAAATGAGGTTGCCAACGGTAAAAAATAATAAATTAGTATGAAATAGAAAAAGAAAACAAATAAATATGAATTGAATAAATAAATAAATCTGCAAACAAAATATTGCGAACCGAAACAACAGATCTTCTCTCTGTACGAAGACAAAGTGAACAGTGAAAACCGAGCTAGCCAGAATGAGATCGTGACTCCTGGTTTCTGCAATTTGATTTGATCTTACACTGAAACATAATATTTTTTATCCCTCTTGCATAATATATGTGAAGTACCTTCTCTGTTCATTAGAGTTAATCGTACCAAATGACTTGATGCAAAAATTGAAGCTGTTTGAGGTTTTCTTGCTCAATAGCAGGAAAAGAATATATTCTAACATCTTTAAACCTCAAGCGAACTACAAACTGCTCTCATGAGGTCCTTGACATCTTTGGTGTTACGTGAAAAGTATACTGAGCTAGAAGCGTTCTATATGAAAATATAATAAACAGAACTTACGCGATCCTTGTTCTCTCCGTACTCGTCCCAGGTGTGCCCTCTGATCTGCCATCAAGACATGGGCCATGCAAAAGAGAATTGAAATGTCCACTGCGACTTTTCTCATGGCTCTAAAACACGACAAATGACAAATTTCTCCTGAAGTAAATGGACGGAAAGGCTCAGCGAGCTGTAACCGACAGTTTATATTTAATCAGTTGCTATTATCAGTTGGACAATACGGCTGAGCACTCATTGTGGCGTCAGTGCAGCATAAAATGATTCAATATCTTGGAGAGGAGGGTACTCCCATATTTAAGCTATGTATACAGCGCATATCTTGACTGCTCTCTAGGTCTTATAGAATCTTATAGGTACATGCCTTAGGCGAGGACATGGCTTCCGTGGTGCTGAGTCCTTTTTTTATAGGGTATTCTCTGAAGACATTTTGGTTCTTTTTTACGTGTCGCAATTTGTGTTAAATGAACTAAGCTGTCGAAATTTGTAATAATTCCATCGCACTTTGTAATAAAATTTTTGAGATTAATTCAACTTACTTGGTTATCATTAATATCTTGAAAAACGTGAACGGTACACCATAATCAAAGGTGATGAAGTCATCAAGCTCGCAACCGTTACGAAAGTTATTACATTTTTATGGACTAAAAAATAGAAATCAGTAAAACTCTGAAAAAATGATACTAAGCGTTTCATCTTGACGCACCTTTGTACAGTAGCAATAGCCGTTTCAAGGATTTTAGCAAACTTGATAGTTTGAAAAAACTGTCACGCTTTTATGTTTTTTCACAAGTCGATATTGCAATACATTACCCATATTCACTTCCAGCTGGTTTCGTAGTATTATTTGTTGAATGCTGTTTTCAAATTAATGAGAATAAGCAGAAAAAAAAGCTGTTGGTTATTTTACTTAGTTTTTCAGAGCCTCAAACCGCTATCGTTAGATAGATTCTTGCTAGCCCCTGGAAAATACCAACACGGACACGATAATTTTTGTGAATCTGGTGAATGCTCCCACAATGAAGATGGAAATAAAAATACAAGCATGGCGACATGTCACAAAAAGTTGTCTTGACGAAGATCAAACTGAACGTTTATTGCAAAGTACGATGGAATTATTGGTTGAACAGGAAATATGAGCATTAAATCACCGAAACGACTCCTATGAAACAAAGCGCTTTACCATATTTCTCGGCAAACGGCACTAAAATCAAAACTGAACAACACTCTGAAGAATCAAAATCTAAATTCTCGGTGATGACATCCCAACAAGTTTATTCTTGGAAAGCAGTAATTTTCACCTCATTCTCTCAAGGATGTTGCTGACCTAGTGTGATTCCAGTCTTGAAGGTACATTTATCTGACTTGCGGTTGTACTATTTAACAATTATTATCATTCGATGCAAATTTTTTTTCCTTTTCACTGGCCGAAAGCCCACCTGCAAATAACTGCCTACGAATAATGGTCTGCTCATGCGCAATGTTGTCCAACTGTGTTTGGCTGCGATCGCTCTTTCGTGATCAATATTATTTACCTCAGCCTCCGGATTCGGCAAATAATTGATCTGCTTGCCACTGACAATTCATGATATTTTGTTCAATCTCGTCCAATAATTGTTAATTCTTTGAAATCGTGTATATACTAAAAGGAAACTGAAAGGAAATACCACGAATAAACCAAAAGGACAACACTAGGCACTCACTTTTAGAGAACTAAGTATCCATCACGAGAAAGTTGGTCAATGTAATTCTTACCTCGAATTAAGGTGGCTGTCACAACCAAAATAAAGTGTATGTTTTGAGAGCGATTTGTTTCCCTTGTCACCACAGCTAAACTACTACGATTTAAACTAAGCGAGCAGTAATACGAAAAGCAACTAATATCAACAGAGCCAACCAAGGTAAGGCTTAACCAATGAGAGACTTCTTTCGTCGGCAACTGAGAAATCTTGATATGATTAAATGTACGTTGGAACTTGAAACCAAGCAAACACTAGCGTCAGAATAACAAAGTTAATCTAGAATGTAATTCTCTTGAAGTAAGTTACTGAGTGCACCGTGGATCTCTAAACAAACAAGGGAAGCCGGAAACGTCAAGCAACAATTAAACATTATTATTTTAAGCTCTAGTATTAAAAAAAAAAGGCTAGTCTAGTCCAAAACTGATTGTTAGATTGCAATTTGAATCCCGGGTGATAAAAGCAACAATGATAAGGTGCGATGCAGTATTGACAAACTGAAAGATCGAGTTCAAACTTAATAAAAGAATATAAACAACAATATGATTTATATATAAATTACTTTGGTAACAAATATTTGAAAAATTGTTTAATATATATGCCTCAGGAAGTTGAAATTTAATATTACAGTTTCATAGTGAAACTTAGCTTCCTCAAGAAAATGCGATTGTAAATAAAAAATTTAAGTTGGGGTCTTATTATTTATACTACATCGGGCATTTCCTTAGATTAGGTTTTTTTAACTTCTCTCAAGTTTCCTGTTTCCTTTCATCATTTACATGATTCTATAAAGGCAACTCCTGAAACATTTCAGTTTAAATTGTTATTTTCGTCGATATTTTCCCTGATGCAATGACTTGTTTCTATACGATTTTCAGTGAGCAAAGCAACTAACTGCAACACCATTGCAGGACAAGAAATCACAGTCCGAGTTTTACCTTGACTTTTGCCTTGTCCCCAGGCCTCATTATTCCGCGCTGCCGAAGCGTTTCGGGTCACATGGTCCAAGCGAAATGTTTCCCGCCCGTTCGCCTCGGATATGTCACCGAAGTGAATTGACCGAGAGGGCCTGGGAAAACGACGTACAGGGACTAGGCAACCTTGACTTGACATATCATATATCCATAAGACTGGTGCTTCGAAAACAACCTCCACCACTGGGCTCGCCAAAGCTCCGACTTCATTTATACAAAAATTTCAAAGTCAGATTTAACCACGACTATCGATATTAAATTTTTCTGAACAACACAATCCAGTTAAGTACTGCTTTGCTCTGTAAGGTTTTCTTTATGTGTAATGCTAACCTCAAAATAAATGTGAATACCATCCTGCTGCGTTCAGGCAAAGCTATATTTTAAAGAATTATTGGGTGAGATTTTTGTGATATCCATAATAATCAAGGTCAAGGTAAGAGTCATCAGCCGAGCCGAAGGCTGAGGCTGATGACACTTACTGAAGACCTTGATTATCTGCAGAAATCACAAAAAACTGAATTTTATTAGATCCAGTTTTATTACACAATTGTTTTGAAGAAAATAGGGACACACACAGCACCGCATGGAACACAGTTGCAGTTTGACATTGCTCTTGGAAATCATGCATTGCATGTGCAACCCACAGATTAGTCACTAATCTGCTAACAGATAACTATAACTAATCTGTAGGTTGAGCTGATTCCCAATATTAACTGTAAGTTCTAATTAGCTTATGAGAAGACAGATAGTGAGTACAATGTATAATAATATAATCCTAATCTTCCATTGTTATGCAATAGATCACCAAGTTGCACCATGACAGCAGAGCTTCCCTTGTTGTCCGGAAAAGTGTGCCTTGTGACAGGAGCATCTCGGGGGATTGGTAAAGGTATTGCCGTGATATTGGCCAAGGCAGGAGCCACAGTGTATATTTCAGGTCAGTTTCTGTCAACTAAAAATTTTTTTCCTTAAAGGAAAAGTATGGAGAATTTTCACGTGGATATTAGAGCTAATTATAGGGTTTAGTCGTCCTTCTCCAATAATAGCTTGTGCGCAGACATTGTTTTCTTTTTCTTTCCGAAAATCGATGAGCCATTTTCATACGCATGCTCAAGAGAAAATAGAGGGTAAGTGAATAGGCTATCTCTAATACCCTTTCCCCCATCAAACCTTTCCACAGGTAGAATTTAATCAAAGTTAAATCCCTGGGTGTCAGTACTCCTGACAATTTGGGTGGAGGTGCGTGGTATACAGCCTCCACCTGGTGTTTTCTTTTAAGCTCAGTTGGATTAGCGTCAGCTACTTCCAAACGAGACTGGGTCACTGGTTCTAACCCTGGCTCGACCAACACTCAGGGTCTTGAAATATAAACTGAGGAAAAAGTGCTGCCCTTGTGATGTCATCTTCAAACAGTTACACTTTTTAATCCTCTATTTAGTCCTCTAGTAGTTTTCTTAAAACTAAACATAAGCTACCTAGTCCTCTGAAGACAAGTGTCACTTTTAACCCCCACCTCCTCAAAACAGCCTCTTACCCTTGTACTGTTCCCAGGTGGCCACTATAAAGGGTTACAACTACCGCAGTCAATATACAAACATATTTTTCTTTCTTTTTTTTTTTTTCATTTTTTAAGCAAACTTCCACAATGTACAGGTTGCAACTGTTTTCTACCTTCCAAAATAAAAAGTATTTTAACTTTTGTTTGGTAGGTAGAACTCTTGATGTCACTGAAGGAAAGATTGGATCACTGCAGCAAACAGCTGAGGAGGTAATGACAACATTCTGTAATGTCATTTTCCTGCAACATATGAAGGCTGAATCCGATAATATTGTTTTCTTATACATTCAAAATATTTCCATCCTCAATACCTGGCGTTTTCCTTTTCCTTTGCAGTTTCAGGATATAAACAAATTATTTGTTTTAGCTGACATTCAGATAAAAGAAAACTGACTTCCATCTTCACTTGCGAACTGTCGCTGTTGTCACCGTTTTCACTGTTGTCATTGTTGTCACTGTTGTTGCTATTGTCACTGTTGTCGCTGTTGTCACCATTGCCACTGTTAGTTGTCACCATTGTCACTTTTGTCACTGTTGTCACTCTTACCACCATTTTCACTGTTTTCGCTGTTCTCACTGTTCTCACCGTTGTCGCTGTTGTCACCATTGTCAGTGTTGTCACAGTTGTCACTATTGTCCCTGTTGTCACTGTTCTCACCGTTCTCACCATTGTCACCGTGGTCACTGTTGTCATCATTTTCACCGTTGTCACCGTTGTGATTGTTGTCACCGTTGTAGCTGTTGTCACTGTAGTCACCGTTGTCACCGTTGTCACTGTTGTCACTGTTGTCACTGTTGTCACCGTTGTCACTGTTGTCACTGTTGTCACCGTTGTCACTGTTGTCACTGTTGTCACTGTTGTCACCGTTGTCACTGTGTCACTGTTGTCACCGTTGTCATTGTTGTCGCTGTTGTAGCTGTTGTCACCGTTGTCATCGTTGTCACGTCTGTTGTCAATGTTCCACTGATGTAACCGTTGTCACTGTTGTCAGTGTTGTCACACTTGTCACCGTTGTCACAAGTGTCACCGTTGTCACCGTTGTCACTGTTATCACCTTTGTCACCGGTTTCACCGTTGTAGCTGTTCTCACCGATGTCACCGTTTTAACCGTTGTCTTTTTTGTCATGGTCACTGTTGTAACCGTTGTCCCTGTTTTCATCATTGACATCGTCGTCACTGTTGTCACCGTTGTTACCATTGTCACCATTGTCATCATTCTCACCGTTGTCACTGCTGTCACTGTTGTCACTGTTGTCACCGTTTTCACCGTTGTCACTGTTGTCACCATTGTCACCATTGTCACTGTTGTCACTGTTGTCACCGTTGTCCCTGTTGTCCCTGTTGCCACCAATGTCACAGTTGTCACCATTGTCACCATTGTCACCTTGTCACTGTAGTCACCGTTGTCACCATTGTCCCTTGTCACCGTTGTCACAGTTGTCACTGTTGTCATTGTTCTCACCGTTGTCACCATTGTCACTGTTGTCACCGTTGTCACCTTTGTCACCGGTTTCACCGTTGTAGCTGTTCTCACCGATGTCACCGTTTTAACCGTTGTCACTTTTGTCATGGTCACTGTTGTAACCGTTGTCCCTGTTTTCATCATTGACATCGTCGTCACTGTTGTCACCGTTGTTACCATTGTCACCATTGTCATCATTCTAACCGTTGTCACTGCTGTCACTGTTGTCACCGTTTTCACCGTTGTCACTGTTGTCACCATTGTCACCATTGTCACTGTTGTCACTGTTGTCACCGTTGTCCCTGTTGTCCCTGTTGCCACCAATGTCACAGTTGTCACCATTGTCACCATTGTCACCTTGTCACTGTAGTCACCGTTGTCACCATTGTCCCTTGTCACCGTTGTCACAGTTGTCACTGTTGTCATTGTTCTCACCGTTGTCACCATTGTCACCGTTTTCACCGTTGTCACTGTTGTCACCATTGTCACCATTGTCACTGTTGTCACTGTTGTCACCGTTGTCACTGTTGTCCCTGTTGCCACTAATGTCACCGTTGTCACCATTGTCACCTTGTCACTGTAGTCACCGTTGTCACCATTGTCACCTTGTCACCGTTGTCACAGTTGTCACTGTTGTCACCGTTGTCACTGTTGTCACTGTTGTCACTGTTGTCACCCTTGTCACTGTTGTGACTGTTGTCACCATTTTAACCGTTGTCACTGTTGTCAGCATTTTCACCGTTTGTTTGTGACCGTTGTCACAGTTGTCACTGTTGTCATTGTTCTCACCGTTGTCACCATTGTCACCGTTTTCACCGTTGTCACTGTTGTCACCATTGTCACCATTGTCACTGTTGTCACTGTTGTCACCGTTGTCACTGTTGTCCCTGTTGCCACTAATGTCACCGTTGTCACCATTGTCACCTTGTCACTGTAGTCACCGTTGTCACCATTGTCACCTTGTCACCGTTGTCACAGTTGTCACTGTTGTCACCGTTGTCACTGTTGTCACTGTTGTCACTGTTGTCACCCTTGTCACTGTTGTGACTGTTGTCACCATTTTAACCGTAGTCACCGTTGTCACCGTTGTCACTGTTGTCACCGTTGTCACTGTTGTCACCGTTGTCACTGTGTCACTGTTGTCACCGTTGTCATTGTTGTCGCTGTTGTAGCTGTTGTCACCGTTGTCATCGTTGTCACGTCTGTTGTCAATGTTCCACTGATGTAATGGTTGTCACTGTTGTCAGTGTTGTCACACTTGTCACCGTTGTCACAAGTGTCACCGTTGTCACCGTTGTCACTGTTATCACCTTTGTCACCGGTTTCACCGTTGTAGCTGTTCTCACCGATGTCACCGATTTAACCGTTGTCTTTTTTGTCATGGTCACTGCTGTAGCCAATGTCCCTGTTTTCATCATTGACATCGTCGTCACTGTTGTCACCGTTGTTACCATTGTCACCATTGTCATCATTCTCACCGTTGTCACTGCTGTCACTGTTGTCACTGTTGTCACCGTTTTCACCGTTGTCACTGTTGTCACTGTTGTCCCCGTTGTCACCATTGTCACTGTTGTCACTGTTGTCACCATTGTCACCATTGTCACTGTTGTCACTGTTGTCACCGTTGTCACTTTTGTCACTGTTGTCACTGTTGTCACCGTTGTCACTGCAGTCATGGTTGTCACCGCTGTCACCGTTGTCACTGTTGTCTCCGTTGTCACCGTTGTCGCTGTTGTCACTGTTGTCATCATTTTCACTGTTGTCACCGTTGTGATTGTTGTCACCGTTGTAGCTGTTGTCACTGTAGTCACCGTTGTCACCGTTGTCACTGTTGTCACCGTTGTCACTGTGTCACTGTTGTCACTGTTGTCATTGTTGTCGCTGTTGTAGCTGTTGTCACCGTTGTCATCGTTGTCACGTCTGTTGTCAATGTTCCACTGATGTAACGGTTGTCACTGTTGTCAGTGTTGTCACACTTGTCACCGTTGTCACAAGTGTCACCGTTGTCACCGTTGTCACTGTTATCACCTTTGTCACCGGTTTCACCATTGTAGCTGTTCTCACCGATGTCACCGTTTTAACCGTTGTCTTTTTTGTCATGGTCACTGTTGTAGCCGTTGTCCCTGTTTTCATCATTGACATCGTTGTCACTGTTGTCACCGTTGTTACCATTGTCACCATTGTCATCATTCTCACCGTTGTCACTGTTGTCACTGTTGTCACCGTTTTCACCGTTGTCACTGTTGTCACCATTGTCACCATTGTCACTGTTGTCACTGTTCTCACCGTTGTCACTGTTGTCCCTGTTGCCACTAATGTCACCGTTGTCACCGTTGTCACCTTGTCACTGTAGTCACCGTTGTCACCATTGTCCCTTGTCACCGTTGTCACAGTTGTCACTGTTGTCATTGTTCTCACCGTTGTCACCATTGTCACTGTTGTCACCGTTGTCACTGTTATCACCTTTGTCACCGGTTTCACCGTTGTAGCTGTTCTCACCGATGTCACCGTTTTAACCGTTGTCACTTTTGTCATGGTCACTGTTGTAACCGTTGTCCCTGTTTTCATCATTGACATCGTCGTCACTGTTGTCACCGTTGTTACCATTGTCACCATTGTCATCATTCTAACCGTTGTCACTGCTGTCACTGTTGTCACTGTTGTCACCATTGTCACCGTTTTCACCGTTGTCACCGTTGTCACCATTGTCACCATTGTCACTGTTGTCACTGTTGTCACCGTTGTCACTGTTGTCCCTGTTGCCACTAATGTCACCGTTGTCACCGTTGTCACCATTGTCACCTTGTCACTGTAGTCACCGTTGTCACCTTGTCACCGTTGTCACTGTTGTCATTGTTCTCACCGTTGTCACCATTGTCACTATTGTCACCGTTGTCACTGTTGTCACTGTTGTCACCCTTGTCACTGTTGTAACTGTTGTCACCATTTTAACCGTTGTCACTGTTGACAGCATTTTCACCATTCTCACCCGTTGTCACCGTTCTCACCTCTTGCCATTGTTGTCCACGTTTTCACCGTTGTCACCATTGACACTGTTGTCACTGTTGTCCCCGTTGTCACCATTGTCACTGTTGTCACTGTTGTCACCATTGTCACCGTTGTCACTGTTGTCACTGTTGTCACCGTTGTCACTTTTGTCACTGTTGTCACTGTTGTCACCGTTGTCACTGCAGTCACGGTTGTCACCGCTGTCACCGTTGTCACTGTTGTCACTGTTGTCTCCGTTGTCACCGTTGTCGCTGTTGTGACCGTTGTCACCATTGTCACTGTTGTCACCGTTGTCACCATTTTCACTTTGGTCACTGTTGTCACTATCGTCATCGCTGTCACTACAATCACGGTTGTCACTGTTGTCACCGTTGTCACTGTTGTCACCGTTGTCATTGCTGTGACCATTGTCACCATTGTAACTGTTGTCACCGTTGTCCTTGATGTCACTGTTGTCACCGTTTGTGCTGTTTTCAGCATTGTCAGTGTTGTCAGTGTTGTCACAGTTGTCCCTGTGTCACAAGTGTCACCTTTGTCACCCTTGTCACCATTGTCACCGTTGTCACTGTTGTCTCCGTTGTCATTGTTGTCGCTGTTGTGACCTTTGTCACCATTGTCACTGTTATCACCGTTGTCACCATTTTCACTTTGGTCACTGTTGTCACTATCGTCATCGCTGTCACTACAATCACGGTTGTCACTGTTGTCACCGTTGTCATTGCTGTGACCATTGTCACCGTTGTAACTGTTGTCACCGTTGTCCTTGATGTCACTGTTGTCACCGTTTGTGCTGTTTTCAGCATTGTCAGTGTTGTCAGTGTTGTCACAGTTGTCCCTGTGTCAAAAGTGTCACCTTTGTCACCCTTGTCACCATTGTCACCGTTGTCACTGTTCTCACCGTTCTCACTGTTGTAACTGTCTCTACCGTTGTCACTGTTGTCACCGTTTTCACAGTTGTCACGGTTGTCACCGTTGTTAACATTGTCATTGTTGTCACTGTTGTCACCTTTGTCATTGTTGTCACGGTTGTCACCGTTGCCGCTGTTGAAAACATTGTCAGTGTTGTCACTGCTGTCACAGTTGTCACCGTTGTCACAACTATCACCGTTGTCATCGTTGTCAACGTTGTCACCATTGTCACCGTGGTAACTGTCGTCACCGTTGTCACCGTTGTAACTGTTGTCACCGTTTTAACTGTTGTCACTGTTGTCAGCATTGTCACCGTTCTCACCCGTTTTAACTGTTCTCAACTCTTGTCACTGTTCTCCCCGTTGTCACTATTGACACAATTGTCACTACAGTCATGACTGTCACCGTTGTAAGCGTTGTCACCGTGGTCATTGTTGTCACTGTTGTCACCGTTGTCACTAGTACTGTTGTCACTGGTGTCAGCGTTGTCACTGTTGTCATGGTTGTCACCGTTGTCATTGTTGTCACGGTTGTCACAGTTGTCACTGTTGTCACTGATGTCACCGTTGTCACTGTTGTCACTCTTGTAACCGTTGTCAGTGTTGTCACCATTGTCGCTGTTGTCACTGTTGTCACTGTTCTCACTGTTGTCACCATTGTAACTGTTGTCGCTGTTGTCACCGTTGTCACTGTTGTCACCGTTGTCACTTTTGTGACTGTTGTCACTGTCGTCACCTTTGTCACCTTTGTCATTGTTATCACGGTTGTCACCATTGCCGCTGTTGAAAACATTCTCAGTGTTGTCAGTGCTGTCACAGTTGTCACCGTTGTGATTGTAGTCACCGTTGTAGCTGTTGTCACTGTAGTCACCATTGTCACCATTGCCACTGTTGTCACCGTTGTCACCGTTGTCACCGTTGTCACCGTTGTCACTGTTGTCACTGTGTCACTGTTGTCACCGTTGTCATTGTTGCTGCTGTTGTAGCTGTTGTCACCGTTGTCATCGTTGTCACGTTGGTTGTCAATGTTCCATTGATGTAACCGTTGTCACTGTTGTCAGTGTTGTCAGTGTTGTCACACTTGTCACTGTTGTCACAAGTGTCACCGTTGTCACCGTTGTCACCGTTGTCACTGTTAGCACCTTTGTCACCGGTTTCACCATTGTAGCTGTTGTCACCGATGTCACCGTTTTAACCATTGTCACTTTTGTCATGGTCACTGTTGTAACCGTTGTCCCCGTTTTCATCATTGACATCGTCGTCACTGTTGTCACCGTTGTTACCATTGTCACCATTGTCATCATTCTCACCGTTGTCACTGCTGTCACTGTTGTCACCATTGTCACCGTTTTTACCGTTGTCACCATTGTCACCATTGTCACTGTTGTCACTGTTGTCACTGTTGTCACCGTTGTCACTGTTGTCCCTGTTGTCCCTGTTGCCACTAATGTCACTGTTGTCACCGTTGTCACCATTGTCACCTTGTCACTGTTGTCACCATTGTCACCTTGTCACCGTTGTCACAGTTGTCACTGTTGTCATTGTTCTCACCGTTGTCACCATTGTCACTGTTGTCACCGTTGTCACTGTTGTCACCCTTGTCACTGTTGTAACTGTTGTCACCGTTGTCACCATTTTAACCGTTGTCACTGTTGTCAGCTTTTTCACCATTCTCACACGTTGTCACCGTTCTCACCTCTTGCCATTGTTGTCCACGTTTTCACCGTTATCACCATTGACACTGTTGTCACTGTTGTCACCGTTGTCACCATTGTCACTGTTGTCACCATTGTCACCGTTTTCACAGTTGTCACGGTTGTCACCGTTGTTACCATTGTCATTGTTGTCACTGTTGTCACCTTTGTCATTGTTGTCACAGTTGTCACCATTGCCGCTGTTGAAAACATTGTCAGTGTTGTCACTGCTGTCACAGTTGTCACCGTTGTCACAACTGTCACCGTTGTCATCGTTGTCACCGTTGTCACCATTGTGACCGTGGTAACTGTCGTCACCGTTGTCACCATTGTAACTGTTGTCACCGTTTTAACTGTTGTCACTGTTGTCAGCATTGTCACCATTCTCACCCGTTTTAACTGTTCTCACCTCTTGTCACTGTTCTCCCCGTTGCCACTATTGACACAATTGTCACTACAGTCATGGCTGTCACCGTTGTCAGCGTTGTCACTGTGGTCATTGTTGTCACTGTTGTCACCGTTGTCACTGTTGTCACTGTTGTCATGGTTGTCATCGTTGTCACTGTTGTCACTAGTACTGTTGTCACTGGTGTCAGCGTTGTCACTGTTGTGATGGTTGTCACCGTTGTCATTGTTGTCACCATTGTCGCTGTTATCACTGTTGTCACTGTTCGCACTGTTGTCACCATTGTAACTGTTGTCGCTGTTGTCACCGTTGTCACTGTTGTCACCGTAGTCACTTGTGTGACTGTTGTCACTGTCGTCACCTTTGTCATTGTTATCACGGTTGTCACCGTTGCCGCTGTTGAAAACATTGTCAGTGTTGTCAGTGCTGTCACAGTTGTCACCGTTTTCACCGTTGTGATTGTTGTAACCGTTGTAGCTGTTGTCACTGTAGTCACCGTTGTCACCGTTGTCACTGTTGTCACCGTTGTCACTGTTGTCACTGTTGTCACCGTTGTCACTGTTGTCACTGTTGTCACTGTGTCACTGTTGTCACCGTTGTCATTGTTGTCGCTGTTGTAGCTGTTGTCACCGTTGGCTTTGTTGTCACGTCTGTTGTCAATGTTCCACTGATGTAACCGTTGTCACTGTTGTCAGTGTTGTCACACTTGTCACCGTTGTCACAAGTGTCACTGTTGTCACCGTTGTCACCTTTGTCACCGGTTTCACCATTGTAGCTGTTGTGACCGATGTCACCGTTTTAACCGTTGTCACTTTTGTCATGGTCACTGTTGTAACTGTTGTCCCCGTTTTCATCATTGACATCGTCGTCACTGTTGTCACCGTTGTTACCATTGTCACCATTGTCATCATTCTCACCGTTGTCACTGCTGTCACTGTTGTCACTGTTGTCACCATTGTCACCGTTTTCACTGTTGTCACTGTTGTCACCATTGTCACCATTGTCACTGTTGTCACTGTTGTCCCTCTTGCCACTAATGTCACCGTTGTCACCGTTGTCACCATTGTCACCTTGTCACTGTTGTCACCATTGTCACCTTGTTACCGTTGTCACAGTTGTCACTGTTGTCATTGTTCTCACCGTTGTCACCATTGTCACTGTTGTCACCGTTGTCACTGTTGTCACTGTTGTAACTGTTGTCACTGTTGTCACCATTTTAACCGTTGTCACTGTTGTCAGCATTTTCACCATTCTCACCCATTGTCACCGTTCTCACCTCTTGCCATTGTTGTCCATGTTTTCACCGTTGTCACCATTGACACTGTTGTCACTGTTGTCACCGTTGTCACCATTGTCACTGTTGTCACTGTTGTCACCGTTGCCACCGTTGTCACTGCTGTCACTGTTGTCACCGTTGTCACTTTTGTCACTGTTGTCACTGTAGTCACCGTTGTCACTGCAGTCACGGTTGTCACCGCTGTCACCGTTGTCACTGTTGTCACTGTTGTCACCGTTGTCACTGTTGTCACCGTTGTCGCTGTTGTCACCGTTGTCACCATTGTCACTGTTGTCACTGTTGTCACCGTTTTCACTTTGGTCACTGTTGTCACTGTCGTCATCGTTGTCACTACAGTCACGGTTGTCACTGTTGTCACCAGTGTCACTGTTTTCATTGTTGTCACTGTTGTTACTGTTGTCACCGTTGTCATTGCTGTGACCATTGTCACCGTTGTAACTGTTGTCACCGTTTGTGCTGTTTTTAACATTGTCAGTGTTGTCAGTGTTGTCACAGTTGTCCCTGTGTCACAAGTGTCACCTTTGTCACCGTTGTCACCTTTGCCGTTGTCACCTTTGCCGTTGTCACCGTTGTGCCGTTGTCACCTTTGTCGTTGTCACCTTTGCCGTTGTCACCGGTGCCGTTGTCACCTTTGTCTCACCGTTCTCACTGTTGTAACTGTATCCACCGTTGTCACTGTTGTCACCGTTTTCACAGTTGTCACGGTTGTCACCGTTGTTACCATTGTCATTGTTGTCACTGTTGTCACGGTTGTCACCGTTGCCGCTGTTGAAAACATTGTCAGTGTTGTCACTGCTGTCACAGTTGTCACCGTTGTCACAACTGTCACCGTTGTCACCGTTGTCACCATTGTCACCGTGGTAACTGCCGTCACCGTTGTCACCGTTGTAACTGTTGTCACCGTTTTAACTGTTGTCAGCATTGTCACCGTTCTCACCCGTTTTAACCGTTCTCACCTCTTGTCACTGTCACTGTCCCCGTTGTCACTATTGATACAATTGTCACTACAGTCATGGTTGTTCCTAATTGAAAAAATAACTATTCCTCTTTACCTACCCTGAGTTATTATCAGTTTTTTTTCTTTTTCTTTTCTATCTTTTAGCAGAGAGGAAACCTACAGAACACAGTCTTGGGTCACACGCTTATCAGAACAAAAGAAAACGAAGATACATCGGCCACGTTCGCGGGATCTAACTGAAAAGAAAGAGAGGACATTTACATTTGTGTTGAAAGGCAGTTGAAACTGAAATTATCATGAAATAGGTTAAATTAAGAATCATGCTACTGAATATAACTGCATACTTTTCTTATCGCCACGACAATGATAACTGTTTAATTTCTCTCGGCTGTTAAGCTTTTTGAAGTGGGAAGAATTTCATAAGGGGTGGGTTACTTCTGCCTAGCTATAGTATGAGATTCAAAATAAGATGGAGCCTGCTTCCAAGGGTGTGGCCACTTGGTCTGAAAATGGCATCAATCTAACCTTCCGGTGTGAAAACAGAAACAAAGTTATTTGGAATGAACCGGATCTGAATTTCTTCTTTCTTCTTCTTTTGGGGTAAGGACTTCGTCTATTTAAGTCCGAATATCGTGGCGATATCACATATTATGCATAGCGTCATGACAACTGATATTTGATTGCGATGACGAAGGACTTTTTTAACATTCAAATCCGAAGTTACAAAAACAGACTTCCAAGCACCTCAAAGACAGAACGAAAGGGATCTTTAACAACGACGACGGCTACTGCAGCCAAAACGTCTTTATTAATAAAAGTGAATTCGCGTTTTATCAGACTTTGTCGCGTTTATTACAATTCACTAAAATAGTCAAATAGAGGTGGATTTTCCTGAAGTTGAATTCTTGGGCCCTGCACTCCAACTTTAGAAAGAGAAAGAAATCTGAATTATAATTTGAACTGAATTTGGAACTGAATTATTGTTTATTATTTGTGTGTTTACATCCTCCAAAAAAATGTCGCATAAGGACATTTCACGTCGTGGTCGTGCAGGAACGGCAAGGAAACATACCAAAAGTGTGCTGCACATGCAAAATTGTTGTTTATTTATTAAACCTATTGCCTTTTTGAAGTTCTCGTCGCCGTCGCCCTCGTCACCTCTTAAGCTCCCTAAATATAATCCTTTGTCATAAACAGTGGTAAAAGCCTTTTAGTACTTCCTCTTTTTCGTGTGTGGCAGCTGTGGTCCAAAGTCGGCAAATCCTCTACTGAACGAGTGTTCAGTTTCCTGAGCAACTGGCCGTTTCTCTCCAGCCTGGTAATCAGATGGCCTTTTACTATAGTTCCGGTTCCGGTGTTCCGGAAATGTGGGCATCATATCCGGTTCGACCGGAAGTGGCTTCTCAACAAAATAAGAGTTCTCCAGACAGTCAGCTGCCGAGGCCCGTTTACACGGGTCGTACATCAGCAAGTGATTTATAAGGGTTAGTCCCGCGGGACTTAACCACGAGAATTTGTGTTTAAGGTTATTGTATGGCTGTCGTTTGAAGTTCATAGATTTGGCCCCGGGCAGTTTTGAAAATCCCGGCCAAAGCTGGTCACTGGGAGTTCCTAGTAAGTCTACAATCAATTGAAACTGGTTGATCTCCGATTTTCCAGTCATCAGTGGCTTGTTACCGAGCAGTTCGCCAAATATGCAGCCAACAGCCCACATGTCTACAGCTGTAGTTTGTACTTTGGATCCTAGCAGGAGTTCCGGTGCACGGTACCACAGGGTTACCACTACAGGTGTCATGGGCTTGTACGGATAACCAAAAGCACGAGCCAGACCAAAATCAGCTGATATATATATATATACATATAAAAAAATCAGTTCTCTTTCAATGTTTGTCCAATGTTGTGCTCTAAGGAAAATTGAAGGGAGCCCAGTACTCTGGACCAGTAAAATCCAGGGTGCCCAGCATATGATTTGTATGAAAAATCTAAGGTTTTCTATTTGCCCAAGAGCAAAAGTTGGGTGCCAGGGGCCACTAGGCTCTGCTAACGCACAGCCCTGATTGTCTTTTTTACCCTTATTGCTGCTGCCAGTTTTTTTTTAAAGTAACAAATCCATGTGTTTTTGTGGACACATAGCGAAGGGTTAAACTTTCAACAATCAATTTATTCTCCCCTTCCCTTCCCCGCCTCCTTCTTTTGCCCCAACACCTACTCCCAAGGGTTGCTATTTCAATTCTCCCCAATATTCAGTGATAATATCAATGATGGCAGCCATTGCACTACCAGCATAACCAAGATGTTTTCGTTTACCTAAACAATGTGCCTGCATTGTAGGCTACATGCTGGGTGGCTATTTTTTTACAAAATGTAACTTTCAGCACAATAATTATTTTAATTTGGCCTAAAAATACCCTTAAAATAAAATGTTATTGTGACAAACTACCATTATGGTGATCTGTTTGTTTCTTCAGGATGATATACCCTTTTACTGCACCAGCTTGGTCATGGATTGTCTTTTGTGGGGCAGTTCAAATTATACCAATTTCCAAATTAGGTGCAAAGATTGATCTGGTGTTGAGTAAACATAACATTATAAGGAGCCAATAGCCAGCAGCATTAGGCCTGTCATTGTCACACTGCTGTTAAAAAGAGTAGGGTGTGGTCAGCCTCTACCGCTATGATAATAACCTCACACATTATACATGGGTTGGCTGGGTTACTGTAAGCATATATAAATCAACAGATAGTAACTGCTAGTTAGTGTCTAGATTGTATGCTGACATTTAAGCTTACTCTGGCAGTTAACCAATAATATCAAGAGGACATGCTGTCCTAGAGCTCAATCACAACAATACATTACAATTATTATACAACAAAATCTTTCAATTTGGAAGACATAATATGTATGTAACTTGAGTCTGGGAATGAAATTCTTCGGTATGATCATTCAAATAAAACCTCTTTGGTAGTACATTCACATGGCAGCATATTCTACTCAATATTTTAGAAAATATAATTTGGCATCTATCTTGAGTTCTTAGGATTAATATTGAGTGAGCAAACAACAATGGTGCATAAGAAAAGTCTCCTCAATCGACTTACCAATTTTAAGCATTCCTTTCCCAGTTAGCAAAAGATTGGACACTTTCAAATCTCGATGCACAATGAACCGGTCATGCAGATACTTAACTCCATGAAAAAGTTGCAACATTAGACATTTGATTTCAGCTTCTTTGAATGGCAAGGACATGTTATCCAACAAGCTAGCTAAATCCTGCTCACAGTACTCCATAACAAGGAATATACTATCCAGGTGTCTTCCCACAACTACTTCTTTAAGCTGTACAATGTTCTTGTGGCCCAGATTCAGCAACAGACTTATCTCACGCAAACCACTGAGTGGTATTCCATCCTTTTCCCTCTCCATGCGCACTTTTTTCAGCGCAACTATTTCATGAGAGACAGTATCTCGAGCTCTGTACACCACACCATATGTTCCTTCTCCAATTCGATTGAGCTTTTCAAACTCAGTGACTGGTCTACACCGCCCATAGCAGTGCTCATCTGGCATCACCTTCTTTTCAAAAGTTTCAATAGATGTTAAGATACCGTGGGGTTCACTTTGATCTTTTTGCATATTTCTCTAAAAGACAAGAAGTTCAAAATACATTGACTTGTGAAGTTCAAGAACACATATAATATGAAGCATGGGCCACAGTTGAAGCTACACCTCTGGTTTTCTCCGTCTTTGAAAGGCCTTTAAAAGGTCTTTATTGTTTTTTAAGCAAAAATACATGCTGAAAACCAAGAACACTTACATCAAAAACAGCAGAAAGAATTACAAGGCTTAAAAAATTCCATGTAGAAACATTGAATTTAACATTCAAGATCCATGTTTCATTAAATAGCTACTCTATATTTGAAAAATAGCCTACTAAAAAAATTTTTAAAACGCTGGGTATGACTCCTTGGGGAGTTGACTGCTAAGAACGTGGAGGCATACTGAACTGGCTGGGGATACTGGAGATCTTCTTGAATAGTGAGCGATCTACCTCTTCTAATTCGCCATATACGCAAGACAGCACCAAAAATAATCCTTGTTCTGGGGCCCCACCTGTGTACTATGATTTGAGTATGCACCATGACTGGCCTGTTAAAAAACCAAATTGTCAAATTGCCAGTTAGGTTGAAGGGAAATTTGAATTCCACTACCAGTAATTCATTAAGTCCAGTGGTGGTCCAAAACAAGGATCTTGGTGCTGCTTTGCAGGCATCACTGGCAAGGGTTAGAATAAGTCTGCAATGTAGGCCAATGATGTGATGATGTTGTCTAATATTGCCAAATGCAAAAAATACCATAATATTATTTTAACTGCCATCTGGGTAGTGCTTAGCCCGCCAGAGCATCTGGTTTTTTGGCTCTAGTTTCACCCGCTGTTTTGTACTTGGAAGTTTTATGTTCAGGAACTTGTGATTCTAATGACGAAAGAAGTAAGCTGAAAAGACCGCAAATATCAGAACAAGCTAGATTGTAGCGCAAGCTTCCTAACCCGGGGGGGGGGGGTACTGCGATATATGGGCTATATAGGTATGTACTGCTGTGAAGGGTATGGTTTTCAAGCAGTTTACTCTAGGATAGGGAATATAAATCAGAGCATTTGGGTCTAGAATAGGATATTATTTTTCAGGAAACTGATCAGTTGGTTGAAGATTTTATCCAGACTAGGGATTGTGGTATAAGGTTTTGTTTTGGCTAGACTGTGCTAGTGACCTCAGTAGTTTCTGGAAAACAGCTACTCTAGGATAGCGGGGATTAGGGGAGTTTACTCTAGTATAGGGTAGCAAATTTCAGCTGAACTAGCTCTGGTATAGTTTAAGGGTTCCAGGGTCCCAGCGGCACATCCACACCTAGAAATTCCTAAAGTACCCCAACCCCCTCCCCCCTCGGGCTTCCTACACTTACTCAGAATTCCATTGTGCCGTTCTGACAAAGAAGGCCAGAATAGCTGAAAATGCCTACATTTATGACTTCGCCCTACAGGCAAAGATTTGAGGGTAACAATAAACTGGAAGCCGCTGGATTAAGTCATATTCCTCTAAAATGAATAGTGGCCTTCAGAATTCATTTTGAGGCTGGAAATATAGATCTGAAAGACGAATTGTTTTAGAAGTAAAAAGTTGGATTTTCAAATCAACAATTGCTCCCAAGGCATATATTCCTCGTGCCAAGAACGGACTTCGTTGTTAGCAAAGAATAATAAGATTTCCTTGATTATTTACCTTGAATACCGAAAGACTATCCGCAGACCGCCATCTTTATTTTCTCTTCTTCTAGGGCCCAGACTACCGCCGACGTCTGACCACAGGTTCCCCAAGAAAGAGAACCAAAAAAAAAAAAAAAAAAAAAAATATGGAGACGGACAGAAGCAGTTTAGGCTGCCAGAGCATCCAGTTTTTTCGGCTTTAGCTTCTAGTTTCACTCGTCGAGAGGGAGAGAAGCGACGACCGGAAATACGCCTGCGGTTCGCAGGCTAGAAGCAGTTTTGTCATAACCAGTGTATTGTCGCCAAATGTCGGCTGTTTTCTCAGGCTAAATTAAAACCGACTGCTTCCTTCTTGCCGGATCTCTAATTGTTGAGATGCTAGAGCTAGACGTCACTTGAAGTGGGAATTAAAAAGAATAAAGGAACTAAGCGAAAAAGACAAAACTGAATGCAAGGCTGGCAATACGACAAAGGGCTGATTTATCTGGGACCACTATTTCGGCTAATAAAATTAGCCCTCCTCAGGGCCTCTATGCAGCTCTGGCTCCGAGGAGGGCTAATTTTTTTTAGCCGAAATATTGGACCCAAATAAATCAGCCCATCGTCGTATTGCCAGCCTTGCATTCAGTTTTGTCTTTTCAGCGTAGTTACCTTTGTTATTTTCCCATTTCAGACCCGTGATGTTACCTCATAGAATTGTTTCTTTCAAATGTCGCCCTACTCCATATCTATGTACAATTTATGAAAAGACAGAGGGCAAACAGTCGAAAAGGACTATTCTTGTGCTTGTCCCTCTACGTTTCTAATTAATTTGTGAGAATTGTTGTGCTTTTTGCCATGTAAATGATTAAATTGAGGGTTGGACTGGGTAGGTCCTAAGGGAAAATATACAAATTAGTGAAAAAGGAAATTTATTTTTGACCTTTTAATGCGTTCAGGCCACTTAGCCTTCTTTCCCCTGGAACAGAGAAGCTAACGTTGGCAAAGTTAGAATGAGAGTAGGGGTTGGGTTGGGTTTGGGGCAGGGGGCATAAAGAGAAAAGAATTACCCTCAACATAGAAAAAAACGAAAATCTCGAACTTGCCAGAGGCGGTCCATATAATTTGCTACCTTAGGTGCGCACAATGAATAGACTTTGCGAACGTCAAAATTAAAAACAGTAGAATGGTACGTGATTAATTCTAGATCGCGTACCAACGCGGTAGCAATTTCAGTTTCAATGCACTTAGCCAGGTGGAAAAAATTGTAGATCTAGGATCTGATGGCTTTAAGGGGAAGGGGCTGATCCGGACCCCAGACCACAGTCCCCCTCCCCCATCCCCCCGCCTAGATCCACCACGACCAATACACTTTTAGGGAAAGTAAATTTACCGTGAAGGTATACCAAAATCGCTTTCATTTGAGAAATTCAAAATTAAAGACAAGTGGAAATTAATACCAACCCTTTTGAAACGTGATGACAAATTTTATTTTCCTGCTTCCACTGAGAGCATTTGAAATAATATTCTATATAGGAATATCTTATAAAATTGTTCTATTCAAGTAAGAGATTTTGTTCTAGTTTTTTAGTGAGCGGAAAAATATGTTCACTTGCTCAATTATCTCCTGTTAACATGATAATTCCCATTTCTTTAGTATTTTATTCCGTGTAAACGAGTATTGGACACCAACGTCGATGCTGTCAGCGCGAAGAAGCGAGAAGCTAGAAAATAGAAAACATACTCCTCCGCTGCCCTCTAACTACCCTCACGCTTCTCGCTCGCTATTTTTTGCGTTCTTTGCACTTTGCGTTGAGAAATAGAGGGGCTGTACACCGACTAAAATGAAAGCTCTTGGGCCTTTCAAGGTTACACTAAAACGATTCTGGATACTTCTACAAGAAAAAAAAAAGAGAAAAATTTACAAAAAAATTTACCAACAAGCACCTTAAATCGGCCAAACCTTAAGCTGCAAATACACCTGTCTTTTCCCATGCTTTTATGCCGCATTGATGAGACTAAAAGACTCCATCTGCGGAAAACACCTAAGCTAAAGAATTAAACGACAATTTGCACAGGGCGCAAGTCGCATTTCCCGCCAATCCTTGTTACATATGCATGGCGCTTCAATGTTTTATGCGTTGAAATCACGTCATAGCCACGTGGCAATCACGACCCGGAATCAGCTTTATCATCTTCACTAATATCACCATCATATTCTTTCTCTTCCTCAACCATTGGTCGGCTGTGATCACGTGTTTGGACTTTACGAAGGGTTGAACGGTCGAAGTGCTGAATAAAGAGCTGCAAAAACAAAATTATACTTAATAGTGCAACAGAATAAGGCCTCATACAGGTGAAAGAAGAGGCATAATGCGTAAAAGAGCGCGGAGAGGCGAGGAGAGGTCAGGTTACTGCAATAGAATTCAATAAATACATCGTAACCAACAGGTAACCAACAGGGGTCTTTTTTGCATGAGCATGCGCGACCGCTGACTTGTCAAAGAGCACGCGGCCAGTGACAGCGACCGTGCTGCATAGTCATAGGAACCAAATTGTTCACTTGAAAGCTTGCTTGAGATTGAAATGGTAGCAGGAACTTAGGAAAGACCTTCGTTGTACAAAATAAGTAAAGATCTGTTGATTTAAAGTGGAGACTGATGCGCTGAACGAGGTGAAAGAGCAAGTTTCTCAAGGATGTCTGACACGAACATGGCTGCTTGTTGTTGTTTGGTGCTCGACTCGGGTCTTGATTCCCCTTAAAGAACCGCAAAGTTTGGCATAGAATACATTACTGATGCGTAGCTATTGAGCAAAATGTTCTTTATTTATCTGTTATCGTAACCAGGATCGCACTCCATGGGTATCCTGAATAGAGACTAAAGTCATCCACGTCTTAGAATCTAAAGGTCTCTAGCGGCCACCTCTGAAAATATGTTCACAGAAACAACGCTTGCAACAAAAGTAAACTTTGGACTGGCGAAATAAATCTACCATTTCAGTCTGTTCAAGACTGAACGCAGGTTTGTATTTGAATGAATTGTGTTTAGTTAGACAACTTATTTAGCACGTTGTACTTTGTGATGGCTAATTGCGCTTTTATTAGGTTTGATCCTGGACAGATCAGAAAATTAAGAGGTGAACACTACGGCTTTGTTGTATTTTGCGCAGTATTGCACGTTGAATAGCCCACGAACAGACTTTCTTGTTGGGGATTTTTGGACCTACGCCGCTCGTTTCCCTACAGGGATCTACGCGTTACACTGCGTCCTGCACGCCAGTCTTCAGTCGCCTCAAGGACCAACAACACATTGCCTGGTTATTCATTACTACTAGTACTCTTTGAGCGGGATGTTGACCATATCATAAATTTTTCATATCGGTTTCTTTTTTGTATTTACCTGATGTCTAAGTTGAAGATCAATCAGCGGCGAGCTTTTATCAATCGTCTCGGTCCTCTTAAGTGACGTCCGTCTAGAATAAACAAAGATTAAACAATATGCTTTAAGGGGGTACTAGTACTTAAAACAGTTGGACTATAATTGTGAAAGTTTTGATTCCAACTAAAAAGTTTAGTCTTCGTAGCAACCTGACTACATCAACAAACCAGATAAACGATTAGTTGATGTATTAGAGACCATGAATCCAAGCACGTAAAGCAGGCGTATTTTAAGGGGACACCAAAGATGAGAAGAAAAACCGAAGCCTTACTTTAACTCGTCCCAGCCCCCGACGATTTGCGAATGAATTATAACGCCCAAAAAATAAACTTTTAGTGCAGTAGACCTTTCCCGAATTCCCGTAAACAAAGGCACCAACTCGAGGCTCGGTGGACAAAATACAGTGATTTGTATGAAATTGTCCACCCAGCGTAGTCCTCATTTCTTTATGTTTGCTCATTGCAGCGTAATGCGGGAAAGATCTATTAGACACCCGCCTTTCACACTTTGCAATAAATAATAAAGAAAGGCTTTAAGCAAGACAAGTCATCTCTGTTCCGTTAACAACACTTGAGCCTCTTAGGGTGGATTTCCACTGTCGCGTAATTTTTACGTGCGCAAATAAAATAGAGGCAATGTATGCCGCAAAGGCCGCGCGTAAACGTTATAGTTGAGCGAGGTTCAACTTTTACGTTAAGGCGCGACCTTCAATAAATTGCCTTTACTTTATTTACGCATGTGCCAACATACATAAAAATTACGCAACAGTGAAAATCCACCTCGTCCACGTCCGTATGTGAACTCACTCACAGCCAAGAAAAAAAATCCAACATGGCAACACTCAACCGGTTGACTATGGAACACGCTTAGTATACTTTGTATGTCTTCGCATTCGACAAAGGAGGACGCATCGTAATCCTCCTCTTCACACTCTCCTTGTTTGTTTGTTTTAAGGGCCGTTTTTTCGGCAGAGAAACTTATGCGTACATTGTTCTCTGTCGTGGAACTGGTGATCTCACCGGTAACTCTTGGTGGAATTTTCCACCCATGGCTCTACTTTAATCTGTAGTACGGTCACGTATTTCTAAAACAAATCATCCACGCAGAAGCTGGCATGTCGACAACGCAGTCAGCTACTAACTTACCTGTCAAAAGATTTGACAGCTTTACTGATGTCTTGCAACCGCTCAACATCTCCTCTTTCCAGTCTTTCAAACAGTTTGTTCAATCTTTCCTGCTTTGACAGTGACTCCTCACTAGGTTCATCCGTAACCACTGAGCTCCGAGTTGAACTTGGAGGACTGGTAACAGGCATGGGATGTTTCGCGGCAGCATTTGTACCGACATAGTTTGGCACTGAGTTTGAACGAGTCTTTGACTTGGAGGAATTTAGATCTTCATTAGCTATAGTGAAAACAAAGAGGAAAAGCGTTAATGCAGTTAATACAACTGTTCACAGAAATCAAAATGCAGGGAAAATTATAATAATCCTCTCGCTGGTCAGTAAATACAAGAATAGACTGTACCAGAAAATTTTAAGTCTTTTCCTCCTCGTACAATCTATTTCTATTCTTTAGAATCCCGCTCGAAGGACCACACACTCACTTGGCTTGTGTGAAGTATAACTGCTGTAGCTCAGTCTTTTTGTCCGAGCATTGAAGCTTATCCCTTCCGCTTGATCCAGCGCTCGTATCACATCATCGCGCTGGAAAAAAAAAAACAGCAGCAAATTTTATAGCTACAAATGAAATCTAATAAAGGGCGCTTTCCATTTTCTTATTCCCATCGTAATGAGAATTTCAATTTTACTCAAAACTATCCAACCACATCAGTCAAATCTTAAATAGTATGCTCGAAGGAGAAGATTTTCAGCCAAAGATTTTCAGAAAAAGCCTCTTTTAGTTTCAAAATGACTGGTCTGGCCGTAAGCTCGCTTTTGCCATTCCAATGAGCCAGTCAGAAGTAAACCAAAGTGACCATTAAAACGAAAGCTCCTAAGCGCTTCATAGCATTAGTTATTTTATATTTGACCTGGAAAGTTCAACTGAATGAAACGTGTAGCAGCTCCTTTCTAATCAAGAAACACAACTTTTCAATTAGAAAATGTGGTCAAGAATTACATGAGCGTATTGTAGAGGCGTTAGTTCTAGCTTGTTCCTCATTGTCACTGATGCTCCATTTTCCAGCAGCAAAATAACGAGTTTTACAAGGTTAAACCTAAAAAAAATAGAGACAAACCGGAACAAGACTGTCAAAAGTAAGCAGTAACAAATAGAGACGTTAAGACTAATATCCCTATAAGGGTAGGCTGCACCTTACCCCGAAGAAACTGTTACCGGGTACATTAAAAACCTGACTCCTACCCGCAGGGTTTTCGGTCAAATTTTCAAGTACCGGATTGCCGATTCATAGGTGAAAAGAGCGAAGGTGGGCGCCGTTAGCGCGAACATAAGTACTAAAGGATCGAACCTCTAGGGGGTTCGGGCGGAGGGGGGTGAAAATTGGACTCTCTAAAACGCCACTTCCTGAGTTCCTTTGACCAGTACCCTTCCAAGGTATTAAAATAATCAATCAATCAATCAATCAATTAATAAGTAAAATTTGAGTTGGTAATTACGATAAGTATAAGTCTACAGATGTCCGTCCGTTTTTATGCTTTGGACGGATTTTCTGAGTTACAAAAGGGAGCAAAATAAGGCGGTTCAACTCTTTCTTTGATAAATAGAAACAATATTATCCAACATATCAGAATATAATTATTTCGTATGGAATTACCGTCCTTATATCTAATATGTCAAACCTGCCTTTAAAAAAGTCCCCGCTACCCAACTACGTAGGCAAAAACCTGGAACTGGAACACCGGAACACTCTCGAAAGAAATCGGAAACCCTGGTAATGGGTGAAACGCAAAAGGCAAACAAAAACCCTAACCCTACCTTGAAAAATATTGAATTTTGTTTCGTTTGTCTGTTTTTTTTTTTTTTAGTTTTTTTTTTTTATATTTGACGTGTTCTAGAGCCGTGTTACAGGGTGTTCGGAGTTCCCAGTTTTATTCCATGCTGGCAGAAACAACGTAATCTTAAGGTTCCTATTTGAGTCACTGGTACAGAAAACAAGCCAAACAATGAATGTGAATCCTCTACCTCGCTGCCTCATGAAGTGGCGTGTTACCACGGTCGTTCGTCACATTTACGCTTGCTCCGTGCTATTTCATCAACAGGAATTAAAAATAATTCGATTATTATATAAAAGAGGTATTCTATAAAGAAACTCTTGTAAAGTGTTGATGAGGGAGAGACACACAAGAATGTAGTACTAGCAAAGCAGTGACGGAGTTTAGCTTATACACTGAACAGAACCAACTACTCCGTAACATTAACCACTTTAAGAAAGTTTGCACTTCACGAGATAAAACAATAAAAGCCTTCTTAATAGTTAATCCAGTTTTCTGTTATTAGGGAAAGTAGAAGAACCGTCTCGGTCCAAAGTACGCATCCTTCTTGTGTGTCAGTGTGGGTCAATAGTCCAGTTTCGAATTCGTCGCGACCGCTGAATAGAAGCACTGAAGACTTATTATACAGGGTTAGGCTCGATCTGCAGGGAAATATTTACAAATACCAGCGGCGAGAAAGTGCCTGAATTTAAGTTTAAAACAACAGACACGGTTGTACACGGGTCTTCTGACTAAAATTTAAGAAAACATTTACGTTAGGTCGAGGCTAACAGTCTATAAATGAGTCTTCAGTGCTTCTATTCAGCGGCCGCGACGAAATCGAAACTGGACTATTGGTATTCGAGAAGACTGACACATGATAAGTGTTTCCGAAGGGAGTGACGAAGATGATAGTGGACAACTCTTCTGGGTCAACAGTTTTGTTTTAATCTAGTTAACTTTTTCGTTAGTAGTTTCCCTCTCAACAGGCTTATCCTTTCTGTATTCTTATTACCACATCAAATACTATTGTCCACAAGAGTCAGTTCACGTTTGTAAAAGCATACGAAGTTCTGCGTTTATGGTTTTGCACATGAAAAAGAAAACTTTTATCTGTTTGTGAAGTCACCCATGTTCGCCCACTAGCCAGCTCCCAGGGCCTTTCCATTGGAAAACGGCAGGGGGTACCCTGGGAACAAAGTTGTTTTCCCATTTGATATATGGACGGAAGCATAAGCTGGTATGCGTTTACAAGTTTAAACGGAACTCCTGTGGATATAGTATTACCGTACCCCTATAAGGACGTTAGCGGGGTCCACATGTCCGGTGAAGCAACACAAGTGAAGAGGGGTGTTTCCTTTGTAGTCTTTGATGTTCACTTTAGCTTTGTGGCTTAACAGAAGACCGGCAACCTAACATGCAACAAAATACAGAAACGGCCATACTTAGAACGATAACAACAATTAATAATCTATCAATGAATCCTACTAGTCAATGTGTATAATAATGATAATGATAATGATAATGATGATGATAATGATGATAAATGATAAATAACAATAATAATGATGATGATGATGACGATGACTATGACGATGACGATGACGATGACGATGACGATGACGATGATGATGATGATGATGATGATCAATGATAATGATAAATGATAATGGTAATGATTACAGTATAATAACATTCAAAGAGGGAGCCCAACTCGCTATGGCGGTTTTCAGTGGGGCCATTATGTAGGCCAAAGAGAGTGTCAGATTTTTTTTAGTGCAGATTTTCACTGTGATTAAGTCCGAGAGCGGTCGTCCTTCTTTCTTCAGGGCAACACGAGGCGAGCAAAAGTAAAATTATGCAACTCTGAATTAATGGTAAAAAAGGATGAGAGATTGTGACAGAGTGAGGGAACAATTTCTTCGCTCGGGCTTCCGCCCTGGTTACGGAGCACTGTGCCATTTTCACTGTAACGTACCCTGGGATGATTATACTGACAAGCGAAGTGAAGCGGTGCTCGCATCTGCGTATAGTTCTTCACATCCGTCTGAGCGCCGCGTCGTAATAACAGGTTTGTCATTTCATCGTATCCTCTGATCGCCGCGATATGTAGCGGTGTCATGCCTTCACCGTTCCTTACATTTGTGTGAAGGATGTTCTCTGCCGCCTCGCGCGACTTCTGAAACAAAAAAAACAGCAAGAAATACGATTTAATCCATACTCTCATTCTCACGCACATGGGACACGAATAATCCAAGATCACATTGGGTGTAATAAGTTCCCACTTATAGCTTAGCTCCATCTCATAATTAAATAAAAGGGCAAGTGTCCGAAACGTCAGCTTTTGAATTTCTTCCCCGCGGGGTCTCGGCGGTTAATTTATTATAGCAATAAACTTTAACACATTTCTACATTTGACATTTCATGAAAGTAAACATCAACATTTGCAGATAACATTGCACCACTACCCTCTGACGTCATAGACTTTGCAATATTACCCACTCAGAGTTTTTGGCGGGAAACAGTTTTATTGTTAGATGCCATACAACCTCGAATAGAGAGGAGAAGTGTGACGTCACGATACCATGGTAGCAAAATTTCGGGATCACAACAATAGGGAGCTTAAGCAACGAGAACGGCAAAAAAGCAATAGGTATGATTAGCAAAACGACAATTTGCACGTGCATCACGATTTTTGGCACATTTCGTTTTGCATATTTATTATTCTTTGATAGGGCCTGTTTACATGGAGGCGGGGGACCCCATAATAGGTGAGGTAACATGTGGCAGGTCACCTTACCTATCATGTAAACGTGATCAAATTTAAATGAGAGATTAAATGGACAGGCGGGTTACCTCACCTACCTTATATCCACGTGACGGCTATGCTTTTGAGGATTATTTGAATAAACGTAAACGACTGCTGCGACATGAAACTTCGTAATTTCACACGCCCGCTTATGGAGTAGGTGCAATTTTCTTTTTCTTTTTCTCAACTTAGATAAATTCCTATCGAATTTAAACCCAGAAAATTTCGCCAACATTTGACAAATTAAACGAAACTGAATAAGAAACAGTGCGAATATTCACTTTTTAAGTGCCGGTTTCGGTTTGCTGTCATCCAGAAATTTTTCTACCATGGCAACGTGACGAAACGACTTCTCCTCTCTATTTACCAAAAGAGTCCGCGTTGCCAGGGAAACAAATTTCAGCACTGACCTTTTGCCATTTGCTACATTTCTCGCACTGACACAGTGGATGACAGAGATCCTTGTCGGAGCGCGGAAAGTCGCCCCCATCTTCTTCGTCTTCTTCATCGTCACTCGGACCAAGTTTATACCGGACCTGACAGAGAATATAAGTAGGTTATAATTATCTGATTATGATTACACGGGCTGAGACTCGAGCCCGTCTTGCCATCAGCACAGAGAGAAATAGGCACTTTTACGAACAACGCATCTTTGGACTAAAATTACAGTACTAAGGTTCATTTCGCTCTTCCTTCCTTATTACATAACGCAGTTTCAATAAGGGCTCAATAAGAACAACCGTAATTCGAACAAAACAAACCGAAAAGTTTGGAAGCATTCTGGTACTTGCAGTCAATTAATTTCATCATGAGAATGGCCTAGCCTACTGTGCGTCAAGTAACTACTGCACTATACTTCACCTTCGTTTCTCGCGTCTCGCGGCCTTGCTGCTCGCTGTTCGCGTGTTACGCGCAATAAACTAATGCCTTTAGGGGAAAACAAGAGACTGCTCGTATCCCGCTACTGCACAGCTCACACGACGAATTCAGATTCGATTTCACGAACTCACCAAAGTTTTGCACGTGCAATGACGTGAAATGAAAATTGGCCTAAACAGCCACTGGCGCTTTCCACAAATTCCTTTCAGCAAACATGTTTTCATTCAGTTTGAAAGGTATTTTCAAGCAAATTGATCTCAGTTTCACCGCGCAACAGCGCGTTAGGTGAGCTGGAGTAACTTCTTACCATTTCGACATCTCCATCTGCAACTGTGCGAATGAATCGGTCAATCTGCAATTAGATAACATATAATGTCAGCTAAAAAATCACTGATTTGTCTCACAAACCCAAGGCTGAAATAAACAACTGTACATGGGTTAAAACTTACAAGACCTCAATCAAGATTGTCTTGTACTTGTCTTCTTCACAGTCAGTGTAATACTCAAGTTTTGTTGCGGACACCCATTTTTTGCGTGCAAAGTACCGGTCGCGTGACTAGGGAGGATTAATACACTTCACTTGAGATACATGCAAGTTGTTTGTCTAAAATGCCCCCTTTACAATTTTCTCAAGCCAATCACAAATGCATGAGTTTATTTTTTGTTTTTAATTATTTTTTAACCCACCAGAAGGGAATCAAAATTTCCGACATGCCAGACGTTCGCTTTCCCGCAGTTGACTTCAATTGCATGCCAAATGTGGTTCCTTTGATTCTAGTTAGGTTATTGGCCCTTGCATTACACAGAGAAAGTCCAGTTTAAGACAGATAAGTTGCGGTCACACTGAGCCTTTTTCCCGCCTTTCATTTCATAAAAAAGAAACTACGTGTGTGACCTCTTCTTCCCAAGGTAGCTCTACAATGGGGCATAACCAATTGAACGAAACATAAAAAATATGCTTTGACTCGGGTCCTGAGTCATACAAAAAACCAACCTGCCAGACGGTAGAGTGGCTAAGATATTTCCCAGGAAAAGGAAGCACTGCACAAGGCTAGTAGCCCGGGAAATAACCTTAGCGTGACCGCTTTTACTTCAGTATGTATAACTACAACTGCGAGAAAATTTGCATGTTGAATTGCTTTGACAAGGCAGGAGCCCAAGGTATATCCAACCAGGATTATAATCATACCTCTTTTGCTCTTTCTTGTTCTTTGGAAACGATGGTGGGAAATTCCTGCGACTGAATGAGTGGTGGACCTTCTGAAACTGAGTTTGTCTAAGAACAACAAATTAAAACAAATTAAAATCTTTTTCAATTACAACTACTCTCTCTGACTAAAAATACAAAAAATATAAAATAATAATTTAAAAAAGTAGCCAGATTAGGTAAAAGCCTGTTTTACACGTTTGAGTACAACCAGGATTGTCATGTAAGACTGAAAACATGTGATATCCACCCAAACAGAAGCAATTACGACAGGAAGAATAAGAGAGATGATAGAGCGGTTTTCATTTGAGTGTCGAAAAGTAATTGGTTTTGCACTTTCTACACGATGCGATTGGCTTAAAAGATTCGCGCCACCTTTTCATCCAATCAGAAGTAAAACCAAAGCCAATTGTGACGCGCTCGCATGCATTTTCCCGCGCTTTGCGTCAGCCACATGTAATTACTTCGAGTTTTGATTGGTTCAATGTATTGTCTGTGTCCTATGTGATTGGCCAGAGTAATTACTTTGGTTTTGGTTTTACGACACTCAAACGAAAACCACTCTAAGTTGCAAGTTCAAGACCAAAGGAAAGAAATACTACAGAAGAGTCCAACGTTATTTTGAGATGCTAAAAACGACCGTAAACAAAGGCAAACAAAGTGGGGGTAAAGCATTTTCAAATAGTTTAATGAAGAGTATAAAACGCGAGTGATCTAAGGGATTGAGGGGGAGGGCTTGTTAACGTGAGAGAACTCTAACCGGCCCGAGTTCCATAGCGGGGAGACTACTTGGTACTTCCATACTGGGATGATTATTTACAAGAGAGGATGTTGTACACACGTTAACATGTTCCCCCCGCCAATCCATGTCCCGAGTGTCGACACCATCTCGGATTGACAAAAATTACGCAAGGGTAACCCCATCCGGTCCTCCGACAAGCCGATTTTTTAACCAAAAGGAGTGATTTTTCTTCGTGTACATGACACTGTTGAGTGACTTTGCACCGAACTAAAACTTAATCACGCAAAAAAAATGAAATCCGTCCACGGTACAGCAAACGGGTTGATCTTGGGCCACCCGGTATGATTCGTTCCGCGGGATGATTTTTCCTGGTAATATAAAGTGAATGATTACAGAGCCAAGAGAGGGAACCGGTGTGACCTGACGCCGGTACGAAAGTCAACCCCTTAGAGCCGATAAAACAAGTGCTAGAAATTTGTTCCTTGATCTCAAACACACTTCTTAGAACGCTAATACTAAGAATTTTACAACTTACTGTGTCAGCAAAAGATACTGTTTGTTCTTGTTCTTCGCTTACACCTACTATAGCTTCAAGAAGAATTTCCGATACCTGGTTAATGATACAATTTGAAATAAAACTTAACACGCTTATAACTAAAGAAACAACAGGTTTATACAGTAATGTGTGGCACTACCCTAGCCGTTATAATCCAAATAACCACTCCCTGAGTAGGCCTGTATTTGGCACCATTCACGAGTCCCTAGATTATAATTATATGAAAGGGCAAAAACGTGCTGGCGAGACAATGCCTCAGCCTCAAACTAGGTGTGGCGTCCCTTACCCTCTCTCCCCAGTCCCCCGTTTTTTCCCTTCCCCCTATCCCCTACCCTTTTCTACGCCTGCTACGCAGGCTAACTAGGGGTACTAGGGTTTGCCCGGTTGTGATCCGGCGCACAAAGCGGAAATACCCTGGAAAAAATTGAAAGCAGGCCAGCGTCCACCTCTCCCGGTAGAGAAGCCAATCAAAGCGGAAGATTGGCTTCACCTCGTGTGTCCGCTTTAACGTTGTAAAATGCCCAGGCCCAGCTATAACAGCCTGTCAAGTTGCAGCTAACAATCGTAGGGTCTCTTGCTTCAAAACTTAAACCTGAACGTAGATAGGATGTTGAAAGACAGAGCCTATTGACTGAGTAGACCCTTGACATGCATTCAAATACCTGTTTGTTATGAGAGCTGTCCAGTGGAGTGGCCTTATCCTTGTTTCGAGCTTCCAAAGACGCGCCTTTCTCCAGTAAAAGGCGCACGATCTCAGCTTAAAACAACAAGAAAGAAAGACAGAAAGAAAGCGATGATTAGTGTCTGACCGACTGAAATATCAACTTCCAGAGTCATAGACTTGATGTCTGACCAGCTGGTAGGCTGACCAATCGATCGACTGTCTGGCTGCCTGCCGATTGTTTAGCCAATTTACTGACCGTTTGGCTAATAGTTTGATTGACTTGCTATCTAGCTGACTGCTGATTTTCTGTCCCCGACCTTCTGTTGACAAATCGACTGAAAGGCTAATTGCCTGACAAACAAATTGAATGAACAGAGAGGGCAAACAGCAAAAGGCAGAGACGACCACGTGACTATTTTTTTCTCCCGCATTTGACGTCGCTCGGCGTTTGTCGTTGCCATTTTCCACGTGATGAGGAGTGGTTGTAGGCACAGTATGAAAATCAAGAGTGAAACTGGACTTTGTTATCGTCTCGGATACAACATCATCATCCGGATACCTCAACATGTGACCTCTGTAACAGCTGGCTTCAGAGTACAACTTACCATACCCCCAGCGAGAAGCAAGATGAAGTGGAGTGTCTCCATGCTCATTTGCAGCGTTCACCTTCAGTACTTTCACTTGCGTGTCCAAAAATACCAGCGCCTTTGTGCACTGCAACAAACAATGACGAGTCTCGTAAAACGGTTCTAACTTTTGAGTCTAAAGACGAAATTTGTTAACATTCCCACAGAACCTCTCTAGCAGTTCTTTCACATGGTACCATTTAGTTTTCGGAAACTTTGCAGGGTCTTACCTGCCCACTTTTGGGAGTAAAAGAGGTTACAAAGCAAGCAAGAGACGGGGGTTCGACTGTTCGTAAATTCTGATAATCGCATGTACTGGTGATACAACAGGATAAAGTCATATGGATATTCTTTCTTCCTTTTCTACTATTACATTACACTGCAGCTACAAACTATCGATAGACGTTAAGATAACCCAACATGATTCTTTACCTTTTCGTGCCCATTGGCGGTGCACAAGTGCAAGGGCGTATTACCGTCATTATCAGGAGCATTGACATCAGCTTTGTAATGCATTAACACCAACTAAAATGCAAAGAAACAACCAACACGTGAATTTATGGTTAGCAAATCGACTACATTTGCTCGTAAAAGTTGCCTGTATTAGTACGACTGAATGGACTGCATGAATAGACCTTACACGAGATGCAGTAAATTTACACAGTGTTAACACCATGAAATATACGAACAACAGCTATTAAAATAACAGACGTTTGAAATAAATGGACTCTTGCTATTACGGGCTTATAACTGTTCGTATACGTGTTGTACTTTCACTTAAAAGCAAAAGACTGGGTCGGTATTGCGTCGAATTGCACTGTGGGACTGTTCTGGGGTCGCTAACGCTTCTTTCATTGGCTATTACGAGACTGCACATTCCCATGGTGCAATTGCACACAACACTTACCCAGTCTGGTAGCCTGTTCCAGGCTCTCAGATAGTGGGGAAGACGCTTTTCGCGTTTGCGCTTTCTCAATTCAGCAGACCCGACTATCTCGGAGCCTGGAACAGGCTACCAGTCTGGCCGATAACGGGAGGACCGCATGGCGGGGTTTCCACTGTTAAAACTTTGGTTAAAGTTGTTCAAAGCCAAAGGGATCACGGATGTGAACTCACCGCAGCACTGCCATGTCCTCTTTGACAAGCTAGATGCAAAGCTGTTGTACCGTGGTAATCCATAGCATTAACCACGGCACCTCTTTTGATCAGTTTATAGATCAAATTTGAATGGCCTGTTAATTAGAAAGAAACAAAGCGTAAAACAATCAATATTCCATTTTGCCAGGTGACTTTTCAGTTATGACGAAAATTACGCAACCACGACGGCGACAGCAGCGAAAACTTAACTGACAAAGTGAGTTTGCGCTGTTTCAAACCTCATGGCGAATATTCCATTTCGATTAATTTGTCAACAGTAAGCAAATTTTTCTGGAGCTGAATTTTCTAGGACCATATCTAAGTTTAAAAAGAAAGAGTAAATCAGCGTCTTGTGTTTCTGTCCGACATAAAACATAGAATTAGGAAATTTCATGTCACGGTCGTGCAGTGAACGCAACGAAATGTAACAACAAGTGTGACGCACGTGCAGAGTTGTCGTTTTGCTCACTAAACCTTTCGATTTTTTTTTAAGATCTCGATGCCGTCATCATCGTCGTTGTCGTTACGTAATCTCCCTGAAGATAACAGAAATGAAAATGTGATAAGAACATCAGTGACCCACTCGCCAACGTCATCCATGATCTTTAACTAAGCCGACAAAATTCTTTTGTTATGAAGGTGATAAGGTGATTTCCAACGGTGTAAACTCCGTTAATACATTCACCTACCATATTCAGACGCAACATGAAGTACAGTTCTTCCCAAGTCGTCTCTAGAGAACACTGTAACAGCGGACGGGTCATGGCGCTTCCTGCCAGAAAAACAAAATCACCAATCAAAGTGCCGCACTCAAATGTTCCGAAACATCACTGACACAAAAATTATTTAGCGTTAAAAACTGTTCATTTTTGAATTCCAATAATTCTCACTTTCGAAACGAGTCGAAGTGCAAAACCTTTCTTGTGAAAATGAATTTCACTTGCAAGAGAATAAGGAATCATTTTTCGTATCAATGGCTTCGCACGTAGCCTCGTTTTGAAACAGAGGCTTGGGGTAACTCGGAAATGGCCTACAGAACGTTTTCACGTGACGTCACGGCGGCCATATCGGTGTTCTAAAACAATGGAACTGTGGCCCGCATGTTGGTGTTCCAAACCAATCCTGTGTATTTTTTTTTTCTATGTAAACCATTCCATTTGTTCCAACAAATTTATATTTTTTTTTATTCAAGACATTTACTACTTTAATTACAAAGAACTAATTAAAAACAAACTAATTACAGTATTCTAAACAACCGCAATAACAGACATACTTACAATTATCTTCATTTCACAATTATATACATTACAGCCACAAAACAGCCGCGCAATTGCTGAATAAGGCTTATTTTACAAAGAATTCATTAATACTTAATTATGTAGATAAAAGAGAAATTAACACTTACTTACAGTACACTCTGAAATAAAACAAAAACACAAACACACCTATGTTGTTCGATGTTTGGAAGTACCTGTTTCTTTCTACAATCCCATAAATACAATTTACCAATTAATATCAGATAATTTAACAAGGGGCATTTTGAACATCGTTATTCCAACAAATTTGTATGGATGCTGGCCACGTGAGTGAAAACGCTAAATTGGAGCCACAGTGTGTACCTGGTGTGTAACTTTTCACACTTGGCGCATGAACATAGAGGATGGCAAAACTTTTCACCAGGAGAGCCATGTTCGCCTCCAGAAGACAGTAACTTCTCCACTTCTTCTTCGTTGCCGTTGGATGCAAACTGAAAAGCGCAAAAAAAAACTGTAAATGCATAGGTGAATCTGGAATTAACGTTACTCTGGCAGGCGATGGAAGTCTGGTAGAATAATAAGAGATCTGGGAAGGAAACAATGTCCCGGGATAGGCTGGACTTCCACCGGAGCTAGACTTCAGAATGTAGCAAAGCAGCTTTCTGGATAAACTTGATTGAACTGATTCTAAGTTTCTAGTCCACTAGGTTCGTATTAGTGGGTGCACACTTTACTTAGTTAAAAGTAACAAATTGAATAAGGCGATCCGTGGTTGATACCATGGCGTAATCCATTTCCATAAGGTCTTCGAGAAAAACAGGGAAAGGGGGCAATTAGGAGGGAAATTGAATTATAGACCAACCTCGAGCCCAAACCTGGCGCAAGAATCTTTTCCGTCTTGCTATATTTTTATAACCCCTTAGATGGAATGAGAGGTTTCGTTTGCTACAAAGTGCCTTCGAAGAAAATTACCTCAAAAAGCTTTTCTAGTACAGTTGACCTTGGTCCATCCGTCTCCATAACAAACCAAGAGGAAGGCAACATCTAAAAATGTATCACACGATTATCACGTTAGTAAATCTATTTTCTTCAAACATTGTTGTGTTGGGTATCTGGTGATGGACGGCTACTTTTAGTTGAAAGACCAACAAAAACTCCAGAACGATCAGTTGTAGAAATCGTTTCAAATCGGTTTGAAGAGCTGGTCAATAACAACAAACAACAAAAAGAACAGACGTCTAAGCAAGTCTAAAGCGTTTTACAGTTAGCCTTCGAATACAGCCCTCTCTTCTCCGGCTGGTCGCCGCTAGGACGGTTGTATTCCCAGGTTATTTTACAGCGTACAGACATCTGATTATAACGTTTCATTCCAAATTTTCCCTTCCTTACATTCGTGTTCTGCTGCTTCCGCTCTATCGGCATTCACTTTCATTTGACACCAGAGGACTCCTACGCTTGCGTCGCAAATGAAAACCGACTTTCAATTATTTTCCCCTGGTTTTAGGGACTGTTCGTCATTTATGCCTAAGGGGGGGTCGGTGATTTTCAAGCAATTCAGGCATATCAAAAATTTACCCCTCCCCGAAAGTGGGTATTTTAAAAAATTACCCCCCCGTTTATGTGACAGGCCCAAAGTGTAACCCCCCCCCCCCTACCCCCACCACCCTCCCCTCGGGACGCGACGTGCCTCCGATTGCGAAATTGGGTACAACACGTGTTCTGGCCGGTTGCCGATAAACCAAAATCTATTGCAAGGTCATTTGTGATCGTACAGTATAGAAGCTCTAAATAAGGAAAGCGAATTTGCAGCGCTGGTGTTAAACGTGGGCCCAGAAAAGATCAGATTTGAGAGAGAAGTCAACGGTAGGAAAGTTTGTAAGGAGCTCATTGCAAGGATTGAACCACGAGGATGTACTTTTGAAACTGGAGACAAAAATTATAAACAATGCTATTATTAAATATCAGATTGCATGTAAAGGGATTGGAACCTTTAAATAACGCTCAAGTTTTCTTGGCTTTTCAAACTATAAAGACCAGGCGCTTTGTATTAAAATAGAATTCTCGATACAGAGTTCAACTTTTTAAATATGTCTGCAAAACGGCTACACAAGTGTTGAAACAACAGTTTCTAAAAGCTACCCCCCCCCCCATTTGTATTTAAAAAAAAACACCCCCCCCCCCCTTTTTCATTGATTTTGAAAATTTTACCCCCCCACTCTAAACACCGGCCCCCCCTTAGGCATAAATAACGAACAGTCCCTTAAGACACTAATCAAGACGGAACCTCAGTAAGCGCCCAAAACTAAACGAACAGCCGAAACCACTTGTGGCATTGAACACATTTTAGGCATTCTACTGATGAACAGTTACGACGCGTAGATACCTTTTTAGCAACTCCTATAATTTGCAGTTGAAACGCGGAATGATGTTCAGTAATCATTCGAGTTATGCCAGGAAGTTCTTGATCACCCAACAAAAAGAACAAGGTGATGATATCTTGTTAGTTTCCAGCTGGGAAGTTTTTATAGCATCCTTAGAGACCCAGTGGGGTGGAGGAGGCAGATAAAGTCGAGGATGAGGAGATGCGCATTTTTTCGTAACATATTTCTCCCGCCTTTTTGGATTTTTCTTCTACCCATCCTTTTTATTTGCCACTCTGTTTCAGATGATTTTTCGGATCATTATACGTTTCTGGGAAACTGCCCACCTACCCCTCCCCTAAGCCAACATTTACTTCTCACTTAGGGCAAAATATTGGCTTAGGGGAGGGGTAGATAAGCAGATTCCCAGAGACGTGTAAAGATCTGATTTTTCAGACAAACACAATACAAACCTTAGCAGGCGACAGTCCCTTAAGAACGTCATTAACATATCCTCCTCTGATGTGTTCAACGGCTGCTTCTATTGAAGACAAAAAGAACCTACGAGGGAAGAAACAGCAACAGTAAGTTCGCCGTTTACTCTTAAACAAAAAGCAAGTAAAACCATAAGAACTACTGATATATGGTTTTCAATTTGGTAAACTCAGATTGTAGAATGACTGGTACAGTTGCCTTCAAGACTTTTCAATGACGGCAAAGTGAAAGTAGAGAATGGTCACTTCACCTAATACTGATTGGCCTTTTAGGGCTTTTCGTGAGAGTGGAATGGGTTGGTATTGTGACGGATAAATTCACTATGGAGTTGTTTGAGACGCTGGTGCTTATTATATCGCCTATTACAAGGCTGTACAGGAGAATGGGTCTAAACTCCTTCCCAAAACAAGTTCCATGGTGCAATTCGATAAAAACACTGATCCAGTCTTCCACGAAACCTCAGAATGGCTACCAGATCGTTTTCAATCACGTGATAGTTTTCACTCACATGAAAGTTTATATATGAGCAGAGCACAATCCCCACAGGATTTGTTTGTACACCACTGACAGCTGTTTCATTATTCAGTACGCTTATATGGCGAGGGAGGAGGAGGGGGCGGAGAAATGTTTTTCATGTGGAAACAACTGCTTCTATTCTTTATCGACCCAACCTCTGGTGAGGGGTACCGCCCGTCCTCAGACTCAGCAGTCCCTTATCTCCTACACAGCCATTCTTTGTGTTGTCACGCAACGCTCCTTGCCATTGCGAGAGGACACAAAGAACAGCTGACTGCAAACTCATCGAGCTTGAGTTAAGAAAGGTATTTGGACAATCGTCTTTGTAGATTGGGCCTCGTCACTTACTGGAATTCATTGTGTCCGCGCTTGGAAAAATGAAAGTTATGCAGATAGGTGATGTTGGCAAGCCTAAAAAGAGGAGAAAAAAGTGAAATGTAACAACGGCCGACTAGAGAAATCTTAAGTTTGATAAATTTTTTCCATGAAAATGGGTATAAAAACTGTAGACGAAATCTAAGGTGTGAAATTTCTTCAGCACTACTTTTTAAAGGTACTTTTCCTTTTTACTGATAACTATTTTACAAAAAAAACCCCTAACGTAAGCCATGTTGTAATTCGGGAAAACCTGGACCAAGCTAACACTTACCAGTTAGGAATGTCTGACTTGATTATTAAGAAGATTAAGGCTGGAAGTAGGTCATCCACAGTTATCGCTTCAGTTGCATCTGTTATGTACCAATAATTATGCACAATTAATTGACGAAACACCAGTAAAAGTGAACATAGTGAGCCTGTATTAATAGGTCAACCTCTACTGCACCGTTCTTGTCAGTCCCAAATATCGCTTCTACTAGTTAATAACTGTAAACACGATCTCTATTAAGCAACCGTGGTCACCTTTACCCAGGTAAACTTGAGTTAAAGTATTTTTTATTGTTTTCACCTCTATTAACCGGTCACTTTGTTAAGAGGTACATGTGTACCACACAAGTGCAATAAAATGATTCAGTTTATTGCCTGTTATCATTGACAATTTTTTGTATTTTCATGAAAAAAAACAAAAACAAAAAACAAAAAAACAAATCTTTTGCATCTGTATAATTTGTTGAACTAATTCTTATGGGTGACAACGATAAAACCAAACTGTGCAACAGTCAAGATTCTCGTTTTGAACTTTCTCAAGTTTTGCGACTTCTTTTGTGTCAAAATGAAATCAAAATATAATTGTGCAATTTCCAGTACAGTGAGTCAACTCTCTCTCTCTCTGCAAACGTTTACCAAGGATCATAATCAGCTGTCCATTCTGAAAATGAAATATTGGTATTTCCTCGAACTTTTCGCTAAAAACCATTCCTGTCATGTAAAATATTTAGAAATTGACTGGCTTGACAGCCCTGATTGATAGTGGAATTCCCTTTACCATTGAACCGATCTGACCGATCAGTTTTAACAAATGGAAAGCATCGTAAGACAAATAATTAATATCCTTGGAAGCGGCACCAAATGCTTGCTTTAGGGTTGGGGGGGGGGGGGGTCCATTTTATTATGAAAACGACACTTGAAAGGTTAATTCGGGCGGGAATTTTTCTGGAGTTGAATTTTAAAAGGCTGTATCGAAGTTCAGAAAAAGAAAAAGAAAGTCGTCGTCTTGTGTTCACGTTCTCCAAAAAAGGTGGAATTAAGCACTTTCATGTCGTAGTCGTGCATTGACGGCAAAGAAATGTACAAAAAAGCGTGATACATGTGCAAAGTTGTTATTTTGTCAGTCTCAACCTATTGCTTTTTTGCCGTCCTCGTTGACGTCGCCGTCGTCGTTGATTAAGCTCCGGATCCCTATGGAGCGTTTTCACATGACGTCAAGGCGGCCATATTGGTGTTCCAAAATGAAACGGCGGCCGTGTTGGTGTTCCAAACCAATCCTGTGGGAGTTGAACTCTTTTCTTCTTTAAAAAATATCTTTTTTTTTTCAATAAATTTGCATAGATGCTGACCACGTGAGTGGAAACGCTCTATTGAGCCTAAAGGAAAATGGTTGAATGACAGGGAAAAAAAATGGTGTAGGATTATGGGTGGCACCATTTCAGAAAGGTATCAACCTTGGCAGGTGGGCCATTAAGATTCAAGAGCTGACTATAGCGTGGGAAGTGTTAAAAACAGTCCAGAAGATGAAGGTATGTAAACTGACCTTCTGCAGTTTTCATCTTCCTGTCTGTCACTATTGTAACAGCTTTTTTCAGGCAGTGGAATTTTTCCAAAGGAGTATTGTACTGCAACAAAAAAGAACAAAAAAATGTGTGACAAAACAATAGTGATCCCTGAACGTGACAGTGCTACTAAACTGTAGCTATAACTTAAACGAAAGAATCTGAACCTAATGTCCTCACTTCTTGCCTGTGAATACAGCGGATGCCTCGCTCTCACATGCACATCATTTAGATTGTAAACGACATCCTATAGTGTGATCATTCGAGTGAAACCTCTTCAACACTGCTTTCACATGGTTCTACGGGAATTTATAATACTGTATAAACTTAACAATGTAACTTTTAAGCCTGTGGATGAAATCCTACAGTGTGTCCATTCAAAATAATGACACCTCTTCAGCAGTACCTTCACACCATACCTGCCATTGACGTTGTAGTATTTTCAAAAAAAATTAAGGATCAAGTGGCATCTTTGGAGTTTCAGAGTCGAAAGAGTTAAACGTACCCGATTTAAAAAAGAAAGAGCTCTCCTTCCTCTTGGTAGGTTTGTGCTGTTTAAAAGCAATAACAAGTAGGATAAGAAACTGATAAACCTAGTAACTATAAGGCCTGAAAAGAAAGGTGGCACAGAACGTTTATTTTAGTTAACGCTTTAAGCCCCAACATCCACATACAAATTCTTCAAGCTGATCCCCATACCTTTCCTTACAGAATTAGTTGAGAGCATTTGTTCAAAGATCAGAGCATTTTCCCTTAGATGATCATTTTATCAACTCTCCTAACCATTTCGCTTGATTATGTATTGACATTGTGAGGAGAAAATAGATGTTGGTCAGTCACTCTTGGGGCTTAAAGGGTTAAAGGGGTACTCCCATGGGGATTCTTATCATAATTTATGATTTGCTTTAAAAAAAATGTATGCGAGTCCTTAGAACTTTTAGCAATTTGATGCAGTTAGATACAATTTACCTATAAAGTTGAAAGCAAAGAGCAGTTATGCTCAATGGCGAGATATCCTCTGTGCATACATGTACTCACAAAGATCTCGCAGTCACCCGGTAGCCAGCATTTTGCAGTGCAGTCAGTCATATTGTGCAATTCTGATCCAGTTGGTGTCATTTTTCACATATCACAAAATTCTTCCAAATTTGGTCGACAATAGCTAGTTATGACGAATTATTCGTGGGCTTTCAGCCAATCAGAAATGAAGAATTATTCTGAATGAATAGTAATACATTTAAGTGGTACTTATAAAGGAGACACTGAAAATAAAAGTAGATTCTTTTCTAAAAATCCAAGGTACCAGTATACTCACCGTAACTGTTCCTTCACTCCTAAATCTTTAACTTGAATATCTGCCAAATTTCGAGTCATCTTGTTCAAAAGAGCATCCTGTATGATTATGAAATCAAATGATCATGACAAAAATCCAGAAAAAGTTAATGAGTTGTATAAAGAAATGACCACAGGATGACCACAGGAAATAAATTAGGTTTGCTATACAGTTTTAATTTGAGCTCACAAGAATCCACTATTTTTTGCTAATCCAAACCAAAAATAAAATTTAAAAAAAGATCATTATTGTACATGCAGCCAAAAGGCCATCATCTCACTCATGGGTTTCAGGTCCTCCTCTTTATTTTCATATTTTTATCATCATTCCAGGTTGTCTTCTGACAAGATTAAGGAAATTCTACCTAACTCTTTGTCATAATCATTTCAATTAATGCTTCTTCAGTTGACGCAGTTCTCTCAAACTTTTGCAAAATGAATGACCCAGTAACACTGAAGGTATGAATGATGTTACAACCAGTCCCTAGTCCCTTGATTAAAATGCACCAACTGTCAGTGTATTTTAAAATATGTTCTTGGTGCCAATTCATCTATTTTGTTTTCAAAATCCACAACAAAAAAATAAATATATAAAATCTTCCCAGCTCTAGATTTTCCATATTAATCCAGCAAGAAAAATTATTCTTATCACCATGCAATTAAATTAGTATGTGGGCAAAACGCAAGTGAAATTATTCCCTAATTTCATGAGTATACCATTTGATTACCTATTAATATCATGGGTGACGAATTATGTTAGCAATCTTGGATGTTTGACATGTTTATCCTGGATCATATCGATCGTGAACTCCACTCTCTCAAATGTTTAGACCTTAAATTTGGGTTATAAAGTTCAGAATTTTTCAGACTTTTTCGGAAGAATACCTGTAAGAATCCTTCTTGATGTTCTCTTGAATGTTCAGGTTTTCTAAAGCGTCTTTTTGTGCCCTGACATCTTCATTCACTGCATTTTAAAACTTCGTCACCATCTTGACACTGAGACGTACAGAAGGGTTGCCATGGCAATTTTGTAATTTCACATGTGAAATTACAAATTAAGGAGTAATTCGTCACCTATGATATTAATATTGTTAATTGACCTAGCTTGTTCAGTCAAGATGGCTGGATATTGCCGTCATTCTTCTTTGTGTATTTTCTTTTCCTTGACTTTGTCTCAGTCCATAAAAATGAACAAAAGGAAGTTGGCCGATATTCAGCTATCTTGATGAAACAAGCTTGGTCAACAAAGCATATGCAATTACAAAGTAAATAACTTGTACAGCTGTAAGTCACATGCTGGCCACTTACTTCTTTTCCAAAAATAGAACTGATTCCTCTAAACAGCTGGCTATGTAGTTCATTCATCACGTAGGTCTAGAGAGAATTTTTTTCTGAGAATAAGTAAACAAACATAGTCATAGCCCTAATGCCACCTCTTAAAACCCCCTGCTACTAGGAAATTTGCATAATGTCTTTAGCAGTGGTGGGTGCGATGAGATGTAGAGCTTTAATTGCAAGCTAATAATCTCAGGAGAGATGATTATTGCCATGAACTTTACTGGGCTTTTCAAAAACACCAAATTCTGAAGTTCAAAAGCTGCCTTCACAATTACGCTTTTTGCTGCCATCAATCACAATTATGATCACAAGCAATGGACCTTGAAACACAGAAACACACAAAATGGATCGAAATCCACCAATCACAAATCAGAAATCATTGTCTTTTGAACCCATTGACTAAACTTCTGTTTCCTAAAAGATCCGCTAAGAAGATTGACGACAGTGAAAAACGCAAACATCAGTTGCCTTTTGAACTTCAGAATGTGCATGTTTATGAAAAGCACAGTAACTCATTGATATCTGTTTGGTCAAAATGAAATTTGATTTCCCTTGTCTCTTAATGTTAATTATTCTTGATCATGTCTAATTAGGGTCTGGAAACTAGGTTGAAAGTTGCCTAGTCCCTGTGCATGCATTTTGGCAACGTACGCGTATCAAGACGAACAGGACCATGTGACCCAAAATGCATAAGCCCCACTGCAAAAGGAGGCCTAGGGACAATACAAGATTGAAACCATTTTGACAAGGACCTAGAGACAAGTTATGTAATACTGAGTGACATACCTCAATGGCAAGCTTAACGTTGTCCATATAACTGCTGTTATTTTGGGCTTGTTTTCTCTAAGAAAGATAAACATTTCAGTGTGTGAAATGACACAGGCAGGCAGTCAGTGATACAGGCAGCTGTCACTGACTTAGGGCGCTTTCCATTTGTCAGAACTGACCAGCCAGGCCATTCTCTTTGTAACAAAAATTTAGCTTTTAATCAAAGCTATCCAACCAGATCAGTCAAATCCTAAATAGCATGTACGAAGGAAATCGTTTTTTTATCAAAAACTCTTGCAAAAAGCCTATTTCAGTTTCAAAATGACCGGTGCAGCCATGGTCTGGCCTGCCAGTTCTGACTTTTGGAAAGCCCCCTTAGTGTCCACTGTTGGGATGTCAAGATGCCTGGGTTGACCATAAAAGGGACAGTCCATTGTCAGTAATATGAAGAAGTTTATGGAGTCTTCTATTCATGCAAGTCTGGTGTGCAGCTGATTAAACAAGAATACATGGCTTTGTTTTACACAAAATTTAGTTTATTCCTGGGTCAATTCTGATTGACAAGGCGAATATTGTCCATGGTAATGAGGGTTTCAGTCAAACATTTGTACCTTTTTCTGTAGGTTTAGCTGGTGTATGTGCCATCAAGGTGTCTGAAATGATAAAATTTTATTGTCTGTACACAATCATTTATATGTTTACTTACAAGTTGTGAATTTTTCAGAGCTGCCTGCATGGCTCTTGTGTAAATAGCATGAGCAGCATCCTGTAGAAAACAAAAGGAGATGAAGTTAAATATATATGTACGCCGATGGCTAAATTGGACGAGCACTGTAGCTAGACAGAATGAGACCTCAAAATAAATACAGAAACAGAATAACTACAGTGAAACCTCCATAATACAGACACCAAAGGAACAGAGCAAAGTGTCTGCATAACAAAGATGTAAATTTGTAGAACAAAGTAGAGTAAAGTTTGGCACATCTTCAGGACTGACAGAACTGTCTGAAAAAGAGATGTGCCCACATTATAGAAGTGTTTAAAGGGAGACGTTTGACTTGATGTTTTTTCTTTGACTGAGTGGAAAAGCATTGGGTGCCAGACCTTACCTAACCCTAACCCTAACCCTAAACCTAACCCTAAACCTAAATGAATGCTTAACCCTGATCAGTAAAAGGAGTGCTTAATCTTAATCACTTACCGGTAATTTACTACTTAAGGATTACATAGAATAAACTCCCCTTGAGTAAAATAAAAAAGTGACATATTTGAAAAAAATAAACTGGTATAAAAAAATAAAACCAGTTTAAAAATTTTGAACCGGTTCAAAAAAAATTTAAACCAGAAAAAAAATTGAACTACAACATGTATTCCCATAAAGTAAATGTATGAGATACATGGTATTGATAATGACAGTGATTAGCCTCAGCTGATTACCATGGTTGGCAATTTATTCATCTAAGGATGTTAAATCACTTCAAATGAACAAGAAATTTGGTCCCCCCTGATCTGTCAAGACGTTACTGCGCTTTTACCGGTAATTGACTTTCAAATTTTAGAGGGAGAGGCTTACAAGTTAAAGTCAAGATCATAAAATGCACATTGTAATATTTAACAGCTAGTTTTGAAGGAGAAATGGGCCACACATAAACCTGTACTGCACTTTAAATCCACATTCAAGGAAAAGTGCTTACCATTAAATGCCGCAAGGATTCTCCTTCAAGTTGTTCATAACTTGAATTGAATAACACTAAAATATCATCGATATGTTGTTTCTGGGTATTTTTGCTTCCTAAAAGTAAACACAAACAAAAACCTTCAGCGTAAGGGACACAAATTATAAAGACTGAACAGTGAAGTTCATTATAGTTAAAATTAATTAATTTGTCCACTTCTCTTTCAAACTGTCAATTTAAGAGATCATTGCTTTTGTATGAGAAAACCACATACATCATAGCTTGACTGCAAATGCAGGCACAGTACCAATAAAATGGAAAGAAAAAATAACATATTATAGACATACCAGAATTATTCCATAAGAAATTACAACATGCTTGTAAAGTCTCCAAAGATGTCACGGCTGGCTCTAAACTACCACCTGAAAGAGAATAGAGCATTACATGTACATGACAACTGTGGACCCTACACTCAGAGAGGCTGCAAATAATAATTTTCACAATAAGGCATGGGTCGTACTTGAGGGAAGTTTTTAAATTCAAATTTTTGGCAACAAAATTTTTGGAGAAAAAAAAAGGATTTCAAATTTTAACATGGGTTGCATTACATGAGACTTGCATTTTCCAAAACTCCAATGACTGAAGGGACATTATATCAATCATATAGACCATCTTTGAGGAGAGCTCTTGCTTTGCACACTAAGAGAAAGCATCACAGGAGAATGAATGGCTGCCATATGATTATTCTTGCTTTTTTTTTTCTGCAACAAAAAGCAGTTCAGGCAGTTCAGGTAAAGGTTATGGAAGCTATCAACAAGCCTTTTATGCAGTTGACTGCAGCTTTCAGGAAGCGCAGATTGCTCAAATTGACGTCGATTACGAAACCGTCCATGGTGTTGGACTCTTTCAACAGCAAGTAGAATTTCTTCTGTCCCTAGGGTGGCCATTGCAGAGAAGTTTGACAGTATTATATTAGTACATACCTGTAGTAAATCAGATGGCTTGAACCCAGGAGAACTGTCATAAATCTTACATGGAATTATAATACTATTATCACTAATGATTGTCTGGGTGAGTGTAAGTACAGTAGTCCTGAATAGGACTGTTGTTGACAATAACTGTCTGATATTTCAAAATGTCAGTCATCGTCAACAACTGTCATATTCAGTACCACACTTGCCCAAACAATCATTAACATTCCACTATACCTGTACTTAATTCACTAGCATGACAATATAGCATGCAAATTAACCCTTTAAACCCCAATATCCACATATAAATTCTCCAAACTGATCTCCATACATTTCCTTCATGAGTGAGTTGAGAGAATTTGATAAAAGATCAAGGCATTTTCCCTAAGGTGATCATTTTATTAATTCTCATAACCTAATCTCTTGACAATGTATGGATATTGTTAGGAGAAAATTGACGTTAGTCACTATTGGGATGTAAAGGGTTAACAGTACTGAAGTCTCTCTTACCTATTCCTCCTTCTAATGGCTGCTCAATACACAGGACAGAAAAGCTTTGATTGTTGCTATTAAAAAATGTCTCTTCAAATAGAATTCGTACCTATAAGTTGAATGATAAATAAATATATTATAATAGTGGCTATTGAAAGTTTTATGTCTGAACTTTCATGCAAATTTGGGGGTGTGTATTTACTAAAATTGTAATACAGTCATGTAAAGTAAAACTTTATTTTAACAGGCAGGGGTGACTATACAGCTTGAGGGCTGGTCAGCACAGGGCTCCTGCATCTTAAAAGCTACTAAAAGCTGAAATTACATTTTAAAAACCTAAAATACAATAAATTCACTTAAAACTACGTTTAAAAACCCTAAAAAAACAATACAAAAATGATACAAAAATAAGAGCTGCAAAACAAAATAGTGACTTTGCAAGACATATGTATGTCAAACATACATATACATATCTGTCCTTTAAAAAAAGAAAAAATAATAATATTATTTTTGGCATCTTTGGTACAGCTGTAAGATGAGGTCAATTTTACCCAAACTAAATATACAATCCTTAAAAAAGTAATATAGTATGCTTCTTACTGATTTCACATCCTGAAAACCTTCAGTTGTCACAATGAAGTCTCCACTGACTTGTACTTCCTACAAAACAAAACACAACTCACACTTACTTGAATGTAAGCTGGATATACATGTCATTATTATCTGATTACAGTGACCTCAATAAAATTGCTTTCAACTGTCCTTGAATTCTCATGCCAGTTTTAAAATAACTACAATGTTTGAACAATTTTAGATGCTAAATTAATTTTATTTACCATCACTTTGTACTTGCACAAAAATAACAAATAATATAATATTATTTATCACAAACAGATGTTTGTAATAGAAAACATTACAAAATGTACATTATGTTGTTTTGTTTGATACATACAGAAAATTTCACATCAAAATTCAAATTTTCCCTTCAAATGAATGTCCCTTGTTCTAGAAAATGGAAATTTTGTACGACAGTGAATGTGCATGTAACAGGGCTCTGGATGTCATTAACGGCCTCTGTAACCTATATCAACTGTCACCGATGAGCTCATAAAATAAAGAAACAGTTGTGCACAAGCATCAAAATGTTATGGGTGAACAAGTACACATGAATCCCATGTCTGCTTGACAAAATGGTGACGTGCCTGTGAATACCATGATTACTAAAAATGCAAGTGAAGAGATAAAATGCAATCGAAGCGAATCCGCATATACAATTCGCAGTTTAATTTATCACTGTCAAACTTGCAATATCAAATTAAATGGACTTTTAAAGAACAACTTAATATACAATGCTTAACAAATTACGAATGAAGCTGTTTTGCTCTGAACTGAAAGAGCAATGAATTCCTAAACATCTTTTAATCCAACAAAACCACGATGTGAAATAGAATATACACCTGTATTTGCACGAGATCAATCAACTGTAATTTATGCCAAAAATTTCCCATTCAGTGAAGCTACACGATCCTAAAGCATGAGACATGATTTGCGTTGTCTGGAAATGAGACACGACTGGTAACTTACTTTTGAGCAGTACTGTACATTGTATATAGAGTAACCAGAAACATGTCCTTACCTTGTTATTTACAGTTTTGTAGGCTGATGATTTGCCTTCTACTGGTAGCAGCAGATGATTCTCCACATGACTCAGAGTAAAGCTTCCTCTTGCTTGTGTGCCTTGCCGTGGAATGCATACCTAAACAGTTGAGCAAGACAGGAACAAACACTCAATCAATTCATGCTGGAACAAGGTAAAAAAGTGAGGAAAGAAGGTCAGAAAAGATATTCGCTTTAGGACATTCCTGTAATATGCAAAGATTTGCCTTTAAACAAGCAGTTATTTGAGTTACACCAGAGAGTGGAATTTTGAATGACCAGATCATCAAGAAATGTGCTGATTATCACATTTTGGTACGTTTCATCACATCAAGTGCTGGATTTTCCTGATCGATAATTTTTCAACCCACAGTCTAGAATCTTTCATTATTGTTAAGTGAAAGATATGACAGCTGCTAGCAGCTGCCAGAGAAATTATGCTAATTCTCCTGAAGAGGTTTCATTTGAACTGCTGCATCACAGGATTTTGTCCACAAACTCAACAGTTAGAACCACCTCCAAGATTCCATCATACTCCTGAGTTATAGGAAAATAATATCTTAAGTCATTAGGAGATGTGCCGTCCCTAACTTGACATATCTATATTATATCAGCTAAAATCCCAATGGGTACTCAGGGCTGTCATTAAGAGCCGAGGGCCAGGGATTTCCCGCAGCTACTATGAGTGTGGCCCCCGGCTACTTTTATTGGAAAATAGAAGAAAAATAGGACCAAAAGAAATTCCTAGGGGTTTGATTCCCTGCCTACTTGTTGTATTTACCTGGCAACTCAAAAACTTAGAGACAACCCTGGGTTCTCCCTTAAATTATGGGATTATATGGCTGAGTCTCAGAGTTTCTGGAGCTGTTCCAAAGGTAAATGTTTATGTATGACCACATTCAAGACAGATCAATATTATTATTTTATAGTAAAACAGAAAGTTAGTTGAAAGGAGTCACCAGGCACTGCTAGTGCACAACCCCAGATCAAATAAAGCCTAAGACATGCCCATATTGTTCTCCTTTAGGGGTTTACATTGTAATTCTAATTTCCAACAAGCATCTCTGCTCCATGGAGTACAGAAATATGGAAAATTAACTTTTAAGTGTAAAATTAATAATACCGATAGTTCTGTTACAAAGAGAAAAGTGATAGTGTATGAGGTTCCAGAGTCAGAAAGGCAAAAGGTACACTTGTTCTACGTTGAGCAGCACATCCTCTCAAAGACAGAGTATAGAATGGTACCTCAAAAAAATAGGTCTCAGAAAATTTTGGCCAGATTTTGAAATCTCATAAGCAATTGTGATGGGTCTCAAAGTCTTGTTTCCAGGGTACCGGTAATTCTTGCATCTCAGAGTCTCGAATTTTCTTTGCTGACAGGTCTTGGAGTCTAGGATTTGTAGTTTTTTCTTTCCGTTTGGTCTTTACGAGTCGAATTATTCAGAGTTCATGGGTACAGCTTATCAAACTGAATATAGAAGATTTAGATAGTAAAACAGTATATGGGTGGGGCTTCTGCTAGCTTCCATTGGCATTTTTTGGTCATTTTATTCAATTTTGTTTGTACCAGTTGAGAGCTTTAGATGCTAAGATGTGGACGACTATGAGAACAAAATTTTCTTAATACTCGAGCATTCAATACTCAATTTTCTCAATACTCTCAATGCTCGAACATGAACCAGCGTCGTTTTGGCAGGAAAACGTCATAGTAGTCGTCATTCTACAACGAGTTTTGGCAAGAATGTCATAGAGGCAAAAACAAGTTATAAAACGTTACAAGTTTTATCAATTTGCCAGTGGGAGAGGGCTTAACCTCCTCCAATAAAAAGTACAATGAAGCTTTCCGGGGTTTCTATTTTTGAGAATTCATGAAAAAACTTCAAGTCAAATCTTGTACTTGAGTCATCCTCATCATTGAATCTAAAACTTGCTATTATCTCGGAATTTCTGGTGGTTAGGGTCTACGCCAAGCTGGCAAGGTGCTCAGCCCCTCTCGGGCTCAGATTTTTTAAAAGGAAAGGCTCAGTCTCAAAACTGATAAAAACACTTAAGTCTCGGTTCTGAACTTAGAACAGGGTCTCACAGTCTTGTAAATCCTCAAATTCACCATTCTATACCCCTGACAGTGTAATCCATATAACAGGATCATCTCCGGAGTGATATACCAAGCTATTACTCACAGCTGACGTAAAACAAAGAAAACAAAACATCCTTAACTATGAACCTAACCCTGACAATAGTCCATAAAACAGAGAAAACGAATAAATTATATTACACCGGGGATGACCTATATAATTAGGAGTAGCCCCTCCCCCTGCCACTCTTTACTCTGTCTGAGGTAGAATTAAGACATCACCACCTTTCTATGAAACAAAACCCCCTGTGAGCAGGTGTAAGATAGAATTCATAGTTAATTAGTGATAGCTAAATCAGCCCGCATTGCCAGAGCGCTGAGCAGATCTAGTAGATCTGTAGAAAATGCCCAGACTAATAGGTTGTTGCTAGCTGTTGGTTACTTAAGCTGTATAGCGATCATTCTGGCTATAATCAATTAATGGAGCTCAGACAGGAAAAAAAAATAGAAAAACATACATTTAAAAATTTAGATAAGGAGAAATGCTAAGACATACGTATAAATTAGCCACAGGAAAT
>OZ037993.1:21308752-21351252 GCA_964035705.1 Porites rus
GCCTTGACGGTTTAAACACTGTCCGTGGGGTAGGAGAAGGAGGGTAGGGACGTACAGTGTTAGGAGTGTGTGGATACAATTTTGCGTGTGTTAAAAAGCATTTGAACTGTACAACTGTCCCAAGAGTTTTGTCTATGATGGTAGGTTGATTCTCTATTTTCGCAGTCTTCTAGCCCTAATTATTCATGAAGAGACAAAGGAAACTGAGAATCAATCTAGGTGAAAAAAATTCAACCTGAATGTAATTTTGACCTGTAACATACACTGTATACACTGTAGTTAGCTAGCTAGTGAAGGAGACTGCTGGCCAGCATGACCTCGAGATGAACCTTGCTTAAACAGGGTGCAAAGAAAATCATTTTTACAGCTTGCCATTCAGGCAAGCTGAAGCTAGCATTTACTAGCCTAGACATCATTTCAACTAGCCCCAAAAGCGTTTGACGAGCAGAATTGATTTCACAGTTCTTCTGTTATTCAAATTCCTCAAAAAACATCACTGCCTGTCAGGCAAGTTAAAAACAGAATTCACTAGCCCCATAGAAAAATTCATTAGCCCGGGGCTATTGGACACTACTTTCTTTGCACGCTGCTAAATTATATTTAGCCCCATTTGTGTCTGTTATAGCATGGTATCAAAAGAGCTCAGATCATCCCAGTTAGTGGAGCATTCCACACCAAACTGATGGAATCTGCACAGGATCCTCTAAGGAGGGCACTGAAGTCCATTGATGTACAATCTCCTAAATGTACAGTGTACTCAGGAACAAGCTGTGAACCATTTACTACTCCTGATCACATTAAAAGGTAACATTAATGTATTAGTCAATTCCAAAAGTAACCTCTTCTCCTGGTCTGTGGGGCAAATCTCTGCATCTGACATTATTTTCCCCAGTTTGGTTGCAAATTAGCCAGTCAAATGCACCATTGGTCAGAACTTCACAGAGCATCAAATGCAAACAAAGCATTTACAGTATTAATGTTGGTTAAGAAAAGCTCTACTTTAATGACAATAATTTAATAATAATAATAATAATTTTCATTATTATTATTATTATTACATCAATCTGAGAACAAAGAACTATTAAAACAAGCACTTTGCTGCAATTCCACAATCTTCAAGATGAACTATGAAATTAATAGTTAATTTTATGATAAGAAGGAAGCCTACAACAAAATTATGAACCATTCTGAAAGCATTGCTTAAAAGTTGTAAGGCATATTTTGGTTATTTAGTGCGTTTTCAGTGAATATTAAATGGAAACATGGAACAGGATACAGGCGTAATATCGTTAGTTAACGTAACTAACGTTCTAAAATTAAAGAGTTTCTTTCAATTGAAAACTCTTCCTGCCCAAGCAAAACTGACAGTGTGTTGGCAATATGATTTATTTAAAACCTAAACTGTTGCAAATCATTTGACAGCAGTTAAGATCATCTGTTGCCGTCATCATTTCCTTGTGAAGACCATTAAATGATATCAAAACGATAACCGCTCGACAACGAATAAACACAGTAATCATATCATCTTTGAATGAATATTTATTTGTATAAGAATATTATATGTGTACTCCTAATTACAATAACATTGTCATATAATATAATAAGCAAAAACCAAATGAAACAAAATGTCCAAATTAATATAAATTAATTAGCCATGCAAATTTTTTGATATATAGATTATTTTGAATTTTTAAACACTTTTGCAGTACATTAAACGCATAATTTGACATTAGGTAACGAAGTGACAGACTAAGATAAATTGGCCACCATAATAGACGTTTTCTCGTTCATCCTTTCGTCAGACCTCAATAAGCTTGACTAATTTATTCTTATTAAGCTTTTTTCAATTCTCTTTATGCACTTTTCTCCTTTACAACATGTTGAGTTGTTGCTTAATGTGCACTGGTATTAGAACCACTGAACGGAGTTTAAAGTCAAAGTACCATAAAATTTTTCTGACCTTGAAAGAGTCTCACCCTAAAAAGATTGATTCAGTCATGTATTTTATGTATAATATTATATTTTCATCTCTATCAACATATTGAACAAAAGCATCCATACTTTGAGAATTCAAGTGTATGATTGATTTATCTGGTTGTATAGCTTAAAGAATAATGATTATGGTATTGGTATCACTCATGAAACTTAATATCTACAAATCCTATGAAATTTTTGTACTTCCTCTGTTCAGAGAAGTTTTGAATTTTTATTTTATAAAATCACAAGTTTTTATAGTGTCAGTCACAATACCACAAAATGTATACTGGTTTGCCAATAGTTTCCTATTGAAAGGGGCCACTAAAAAATTCCAGTTTGAGTGGTTTATCAATGACCGTTGTGTTAAATGATATTAGCCAGAAAATGATACAGCTTAAGTATGCTGTAGCCTTGCTTGCAATATGTGTTGATCCTAATAGGGATAATTACTTTTTTATTATGACAATATGAGCCAACATGTCTTCAGTGAGAAAGAAGCAATATTAGCCTTTTCAGCAAGAAACACATTTTACTTATTTGCATCTCTGTTTTTCCTAATCATTTGTTGCTGCAGTTTTCCTTCAACAGCCTTATAACTGTTGCTGAAAGAAGCCCTCTTTTTATCAGAGTCACGTCAATCTTTTGCAATTATTTTAATGGCCTTAAATAGTTCTTAAAATCACTCTTGGTCTCTTGCATTTTGTAGGGCAATATTTGTTAGGTGTCATGACATTCAAATCCTTTAAATATTTGTGGTTTTAACATGTACTTCAATATTACAGAATGATATTTAGTATCACAAGTCACAATTTTTCTTTTAGTTTCTCCTTTTTTAATTTTTTGATGTTGGTCTAGCGAAGTTAAGAGTGAGATGCAGTGTTTTCTGCAAAGCAGTACATCAAGAAAGTATTGAATAAATTAGAGTATTTAAGCTTTCCAGTTTACATTTAATTTGCATTCAACAAGTTCTAGGTGGACAATACCATGACATATAAGCAACAAAAGAAAACTTAATGGTTATACTAATATCAATGAGATTGTTCAACGAATACAGTAGTTTGTGTCAGGGGTCGTTATGGCCTCAAACATGCATAATTTCACCTTGCATAAATGCAAAATGAAAAATATAATAATAAAACAATATTTGGTATGAAAAGAAGGCAGAAGATACAGGAAAAATGTTTTAGAAAAGGGAATGTGCTGTACTTAGCATATTTTATTCAAATTGAAGGACTGCTTAGTTAAAGACATATCACACATATAACATTGAAGCTTAACGTAAATGTTATTTTTGCTTGGAGAAGAGAAGTCATCTATCATTTCCTTGAATTTGGCTCTTGCTGCATGTAGAGCAACCTTAATACATATTATGTCCTAAAATGAGAATTTTTTGCGTTTAAAACTAAGTACATGTTTCGATGATTTAGCCAGAATTCATTAACACAAAAGATTTTTATAACTAAAAATAACTTAGTATTGTTATAACTAGAAATACCGTAACTATTGTTTATAGGAAAGAATGGAAAGTGAAAGCAGTTAACCACCACTACATATATTTGCACTATTAATAATTTTTATTCTTGGAAGTTTAAACAAGGTTTAACCCAGGGGTTTTATTAAAATTTAAAAAAGCCAGCAGATTTGAATAGAGTAACCGACTGTATCAACAGTCCATGTTTTCAAGGGGTGTCTGGGGGCATGCTCCCTCAGAAAATTTTAAAATTGCAAAACCCTAATAAGCATTTTCTAGCATTTAGGGGACTAAACTGAGTATAAAAGAGCGAGTTTTCCTTTCGAGAAGATTTGGGTTTTAGTCAAATTTTGATTTTTTAGCCACACAATTAACTCCTGCAAACAATGAACAAATGATAATTATACTAAGTTAAATACATTTCCGCATGAACAAAGTTTGTTTTTGTCCATGACATTATTCAAACTAATTGCTTCTTCGGAGGAGGAAAAAGTAGCCGACTTCTCTGAGCAATGTAGCCGACGCGTTTGGTCGGTCGTCGGTGCTTATTGAAACGACTGTTAACCCGTTAGTTCTCTTTCACCCCAAGATAGAAATGATGGAAAAGTGTATCATTTTAACTTTTGATTCTGTGGATGAAACTCACTGGTTTTAGGATGTTTACAAATTAAAGTTTACGAGTTACATCAATAATTGAATATCTTCATATAATTATACTGCAACTGCTAGTAGTGAAAGATTTTAAGTGCTTCAAAAAAGGTGATCTTTTGGTGGAGGTGTAAGCAGGCACTTGAAAGAGGAGGGGAGATATTTGAATGATTAATAGTGGTTTTAGGACTGAATGGAGTCCAATTCAGTCTGCCGGTAATCATGCGGGTGATTAACAAAATCAGACCACTGTGTTTGGGGAGTCTGATTTGTCTAATGAATCACAAGTATGATTACAAGACGAATTGGACGACACAAAGTTCTGTTACCAATGATGTTATTAATCATATAACTATAACTAAATTTGTGACCACTGTGTTTGGGGAGTCTGATTTGTCTAATGAATCAAAAGTATGATTACAAAACGAATTGGACGACATGAAGTTCTGTTACCAATAATATTATTAATCATATAACTATAACAAAATTTGTGACATTTTACATTTTGTTTTAAATTAAAATGCTAGAAATTCTGAGATTTGCCAGCAGCGATTTGAGTGCTTGCACACAATGGTACTTACTGTCCAATTACTTTGTTAGGCATGATGTGTACTGTCACATTACACTGTCCTATTACAGTCAACTCTCTTTATTGTGGATACTGTAGGGGCCTTGAGTTAGTGTCTTCATTAGGCAGCATCCGTAATAGCAGGAGTTTATTTCAGTCAAACGTCTATAATTTATTTTTGCCTGAGATGTAGCTGCTGTCCATATTATCAACGTGGCAGTCCGTTGTAGTGGAGTGTCTGCAAGGCAAGATGTAGTGCTGAAGTCAGGACAATTGATAGCCAACTTTGGTATAGTTATGGTTATCAGATAAATAGTACGGTATCTATTTAAGACAAAATTTAATCCCGGCGGTTAGTTCTCACGTGCTATTTACTGGTATTTATACTGGTTAAATACTGCAACAGTTGTTATGGAGTTCAGGACTTGATCTATGAGACAGACATCCAATATTAATACCTTTTCTTCGCAAAAGCTAGTACCTAACTTCTCACCATAAATATTAGCCTTTTAATAGTTGACACAACTGTTGTGGAAAATAGCATTTTAGTTTGTTGTTGTGGGCAAACATTGTTTATTATAAGTAGAGTTTACTAACTAAACATGCTAGTTTGTAAGATGAGCTCTTCTTTCTGAGATGTATGTAAACCACATTACTGTGCAGGGGAAGTGGCCAAAATGTCAGGAGCACATGTAGTGTTTGTGATAGGACAGTTGTAAGCAGTCTGTATTTGTTGGAGTTTGAAAATTTTGCCTCAAAAATATGTCTTTGATTCTCAAAGAAGGTCTGAGCATCTCAGATTCTACCATTCACCATATCCCTACTTGACAGACCAGCAAATAATGCCACCTCCAGCTCATCACATTTTGTGAGAGATCTAGAGACGTCTTTGTTTTGAACCAAAACATTCTATACTGATTAATGTACAGTCCATAATCTGGACAGGAGCACTGATTGGTATTACTCTTTTTAAAACTAACATGGGCACTTTCTATGTCCCCCACAGTGTCTGTATTTACAAAAGTCGCCAGAAGAAATTTGTGTTTTCCATGACAACCAGATTAGTAAACGCTGATTTAGGTCAGCAGTATGGAATTTTTAAGGTCAAAAGGTTGACGTCTCTCACAAACGTCCGTAGTGACATAAAGCGAGAACAGTTAGTATTTGACTACCGTCACAGCTGACATAATAGGCTGATTTAGCAACAGGACGGGAACATCAGTTGACGACGGAGCACGCAAATTAAACAACTGGCTTGACCAATCGCAGAGCGGCAAATTGGGCATCGGAAGTAGCTTTTAGTCCTTTCCACGCACTTTCCCGTCGTCAACTGATGTTCCCGTTCCGTTGCTAAATCAGCCTAATTATTATATGCTGTATAGCACACACACTGACATGCTTTTTTTTCCTGTTTCAGCTTGCTTTTGCGTCAGCTTGTAGAACCTGTCAATTGGATGAAAACTATTCAAAACATCACTAAGGAGTGTGGAAATGATAGTACAGTGTTTGAAATAGGACCTGGAAGGCAGTTGAGAAGTATGATCTCTCGTATTGACAGAACACTGTTGACGAATTTCACCAATTTGGAGACATGAGTTTGTTATAAATCTCAAGTAAGCTGACTGAGTAGTGTATGAGCACAGACATGTTATTGATAGTTGACTCTATGAGGTCAAACGGAAATGGGCAATATCAGGAGATGTAAAGGAGGAATATTTCTGGTCATGCTACAAGATTATTGCTGACTATAAGCATATGTCAATTATGTCAAGATACACATGTATTGTGTGGTTACAGAAAAATCCATGACTCCCCCACAGAGGAATTTCAGGAAAGACCTCCCCCCTGTAGAATTTCCATTGTGTAAGTTCTGAGTCAGTGGAGAAAACTGCATGGTGGGATCATTCTAATGAAACTTTTGCAGTGCCTTAGTATCACAACATTTTAGTGTCTGGCTTTATACAAAATAGTTTTGGCATTTCTGTTGAAGAGTGAAAGGTTTAAACTCTTACCACCTGAGAGTTTTTTCTTATCATGACACTGCTCATTCAAACATCAAGATTGTTAAAAAAGGAAATTATCAAAAAGTGAAGACGAATTGGCTGTCAACTGTTCCTTCTCATCAGTACCACAGGAATTGGAGGATGTGAAGCAAATCAGCCAATATTAGAGTTTGGAGGATACAGATACCAGGGACCTATATCTCTGAAGACACAGTAATTCCCGGGTGCAGAAAGCTGTTTGGTTTATGTTCACAATCAAGGTTTTGCTAGTTTTGCAGATGTGATAAACTGTAACACAACAGAACAAAATGGACTGGTTTTTTGGCTAGGACTGTGCTTTCTTTCTTTAGATTTTGATTTTAGGTTTTGGTGTCAGGTCCAGAAAGTTACCAGGACTTTTGAGAAATGGGCCCAGAGGTCCAGGAACAGCTGACCTTGGGTGAATGAATGACTCGGTTTCTCATATAACATGAACATTATTATGGTTTTGGTAGGCCTTCAATTTGAATTAAACCTTACAAAGTTTTAAGCCAGTGGTTAGTTTGATATACGAGTACAATCAGGGCTGTAGCCAGACAGTAGCAAAGACAACCTAATTAGTAATAATATTATTATACAAGCATCTGTGCCCCTCTAAGGCAGGCAAGAAGTATACAGTCACAATCATAAGACAGTTAAAGGGGGCCATGTCATGACGGTTTTCATGTTTTGTTTTGTTTTTTTATAGTCACAGCTGAGTTTAAATTTGGATAAGTATTCTCAGTCATCTTGTATCATACTTGGAACTCTATAAGAATGCATAGGAATAATGGTTGGAGGGGTTACAGTGGAACCTATCTTCAGGGGACACCCTCGTGACCAAGGCAAGTGTCCCTTGAATGGTGGTTGGGCTGGGGTTTGTTAATAATTAACCAACAAACAACCATTTTTTTTTTATTTTACCTCGGAATCTGCTGTGGCCATTGTTTCAAGCAGCTAGCTAATATATGAAAATCATGATTTACTTATCTCTGCGATGTTGTGTGCTGACTTCCCACAAGTGCAGTACATCATTTATATGTGATAGTTCATGTTTTGAAAGCAGTGGCCATTGTGACTAGTGAACACTTAAACTTATCAACTACTTTTATGGTCAGCCACCCTTTGAGTGCTAAGGTGTGGAGGTTGAATCTGGGTTTTGGGACCCAGAGAAAGTGTCCCTTTCCCCTCAGAATAGAGGTGTCCCTTCAATAGAGGTAACAAATACAAAGATTACAAAAACATTTTTCTGAGACCAAATTGTGTGTCCCTTGAACAGGAGAGGTTCCACTGTATTCCAATCTAGGTTTTGTTTATGCCACTACCGATCGTCCAGATACATACAAGGGGCATAGCTGTCATGAAGTACCTTAACCCATTTTACCTGTTTAAGGTTAAGCCCCTGTAATGTCAAGATTACCCTGCGAGTTAGCTCTCCATTTGGGAGAGTTGCAAGTGGACAGGCAAGAGCCTCTTGTGAAAGGAGAATGATGCTTCATGCACCACAATATATATGAGAGCCTACTAGCAGGCTTTGTCAAGAGTGAGAGTGACACTTTACTGAAAGGAATAATCCACCAGAACTTACAAAATGTTTTAGATGATTGCTGCTGCCCCACACAACAAACCCTTGCCACTTTGCATCGGCAAAAGTGCTCATCCTTTTATGAGCAATAATTGGACACTCAACCCCACTTAACTTGGAGAACAATAAAGATTCCCCTATCATCACTTGATTTTTGTCCTTATTGGCACAATGTAAATGATTAGCTCCAAACAGACTGCAAGCAAGCTCTCTGTCTGGGCAGTAAGCGAGCTATGATAGATAGGTACTTATCTCCCCAATCCTCTGCTTATCTCTCATAACTCACTCAGCCATGACCTCTCACAATATCCCAGATAAAGAGCCTTCTTGCGTTCGTCTCTAAACATAGAATACAAGCAGTATGCTATGCTAAATTTCAGCCCCCTATTTAAGTTACAAACTCCTTGGAGATTTTTGAAAGTTTCAGCCCTTTAGCCCAGAATGAACTAGTCAAGGAGATGACTGAAGCTTGCTCCAAGTACCCACTTTTTATGGAAGACAGAATCAAAAACTTCCAAGAAGCCTTTGCTTTCAAATGGTTGCAAGTACAAGTGTTGGAATCTTATTCTCACAGTTATTTAAAGGGGGCTTTCCACTACAAACTTGAATTATAGGGAAACTACTTAATGTATAATGGCCCAGTTTTGTTGGGAGTGTGTGGATTAAACACAGAGGAAGAACTTGCTTTATCCCATGACAGGAGCCCTTTGTAAGTTAAACTACAGGCAGAAGATGCAACTCAAGTTTTGATCCCAGAACTGAAAAAATTTGCACGAAATAAAACATCAACTACAAGAAAACAAGACCAAGAGTTTAAAAATCCAAATTGCTTTAATTTATTCTTCAATAAATTAGTTTGAAACAAATCCTCAGTATTAGCATAACATTTCTCTGTCCTTGTTTTGAACAGTACTGCAATGATACATTATCATTTAAGTTTTGCAACTCATCAAATCAAAGTTCAACATTTTTATCAACAAATCTAACAACTTAAATTTGACAGTCAGTCAAAGACGTGGATTTTACAAGAAAAGTGAACGAAATTTTACAAATAATAAACTTGAAGAAAAAGTCAGTTGGTAAAAATTGTGGGACATCTAAGCCCAATAAATATATGTTCTTAACTTTGATTTCATGAGTTGCAAGACATCATTAGATTAGCAACAATTGCTTTGCCACAATATATTAATAATACACTCAATCTTTGATTTAGTGGTAAATCATCAACCTCATCAAACCTGAACTATGATTAAACCTATTGCTTTTAGGATTCAAAACATGGATCTACTTTAATTTCTGAACGGGTTCACTTGAATGCTGTATTCACTAGATGATCACACTTGCAAACTACCTTGGCTAATTTTTTTCAAATTCTTTTCGAAATCACGATATGGAAAAAAATGTTCGTTAGCTGATTTTTAGAAACCGCTCTTCACTGTGAAGTGGAAAAAGGAAAAAATTCATTCCAAGAATTTCTGTAGTTCATAACTGAACTTTCCGATAAAGGATAACTCCCTACGTTATTAAACGGGAACGTGAAATACTTATCTTATTTTTTCCAAGTTTATCGATCGTATAAAGTATATTGAAGACTTGATTGTTGAGAAAACGAGAACTGCATAATATATTACTATAAATATTAACTTCACACAATTTTATATATCATATTGCTAAGTAATGAATTTGTTAATCGAAAAATTTCCTCAGGTGAAAAATACAGTGAAAAACTAATATTAATTGTGACACGTGTTAAGCGCCATTTCACGGAACAATTTAATTTAACAGTTGCTTAACTGAAATGGAGGATGACTCGCATCACCAAGAAAATCGTCTTGTAGTTTCCTATCATATCTTAAACAAAATATTATGACTTGCACTATTTTAGGAAGAAATAATTCTTAACGCTAAGAATATACATCTTAATAATATATCTTAAAGTCGATTCGTGACAATATAATGTAAAGGAAAAATTATCTAGAATATCGTACAGTGGAGCGCGTGTTCAGTAACACTTTGGATAAAAAATATCACATCTTTTGGATTTCATTAGGCTGGGAAAACTACATGTACGACTTTATGTCGGCTGAAAACCTATTCTAGCTCTGTTTGACAGCGCGGTTGACTACGTACTAAAAGCTACTGAACTACGGTTTCTACTATTTTTATCCCAGCGCGCGGAAAAAATATTCCTATTTAAAATTCTACAACAATCTTGGTACGTTCTTATTATTCAACCAAAATTATGTACTCTTTTTAGATACGTTCGATCTCTGATAGTAATTACGCGTTGCTTACGGCAACAAACTGCTTTCCAATCGCAATCACTTCTTTTTGTTCAGCAAACACAAAACTAGCAAGTCCCTGGGGAAACTTGTGTACCATTTTCTGTAAAGGCCGATTTGTTTTTTGCAAAGATAGAAAGCAATGCTGAAAAATCCTACTTTTAGACTTTCGACTAACGGTGATTACAACTGTTTTCTGTGAGCAAAAACGGACGTTTTTGGTTGTTGGGATAAAAATGGACGCCACTGTTAATGAAACTGTTTTTATACCTTAACGTCCCACAACAATTATTTTATCAAAGATTCCAAAATTTTGGACCGGAGCGAAACAATAGCACCGGTTTAACAACAAAACAAGTCCAAAACAAATTCCGTAAGCTTTCTTGCTGCTCAACAGAAAAATGAATAGAGAATGAAGCTCTATTCAAAGTCTTCACACCTTCTCTTCTACAGGTAATGCGTCGGTCTGTTTGAATTCGGCGTCCAAATTGAATTATCTAGCAGCCTTTTAGTTTTTCTGTCAAAGGGAAGCTTTAGACAAATAATTAACTCTTAGCCTAAGTTTCCTTTTCTCGAAAAACACATTAAATAATCAAACAAAACAAATTGTTAAATACGTGAAGAAACCATGCATCGCACGGCATCAGTAATATTCTGCCCACCTTTCGTGAAATATTTTTGATGAAAAGATCACATAAATATCTCCCAGAAACACGCTGAAGGCTTCAAATAATATTTGCCGTGAGTAGTCACATTTAAATTCTTTCATAAAGTGATCAGAGCTTCTTCAGATTGCACTTCTTAGGCAGCAAGGAGTGAAATTTGTGCCCACATCACCAATGCAAAGCAAAAAATAGGTGAGAAAAATAGGATCAAACTCTTAAATTGAACCAAAACTCAATCATTTATAAGCAGTGAAAAAATTAATATATAAACAACTAGTTTAAGCAAACGAAGTAAAGTCGTTACGCAACATAAATTCGAACAAATGAAACAAAAACGAGAGTGATAAGTATCATCTCTCATGCAAATTATATTGACATGGCTAGTGAGTGTAGTAATAAACTTCGCGAATATTGCTAAATTTTGCGCAACAAAATCTAATCAAATCTAACGATGTAAGAGTTTTAGCCATGTAATCTGCTTCACACGAGTGTGGAAAACAGGGCTTCAATTATCTCAGCGTTTATTCTCGCTTTTAAAAGACTTGAATGCGATTGTTGCCAAAATCTACAACTACAATAGACCCGTCATTGCTAACGCAGATACCTGAGGGGCGATCTAACTGGCCTGGCGAGTTTCCGTGAGTTCCAAACTTGCAGAGAAAGTTTCCATTGGGCTGGAAGATCTGAATGCGATGATTCTTGGAATCGGCAACGATGATGTTTCCTTCTTGATCCACAGCGACCCCTTGTGGGCGTAGAAACTCGGCGTTCTTGCTACCCTCTATTCCCAAGAACCACGCATGCTGAAAATCGGCCTTGATCACAAGAATACGGTGGTTGTTGAAGTCGGTGACAATCATATGGCCTTCGTGATTGAAGGCAACGCCACGAGGAGAGTCGAACTCCTTCCAGTGGATCCCCTCAAAACCGAACTTGCCAAGAAACCTGCCCTCGCGGTTAAACAGCTGCACACGGTGATTGCGCGTGTCCGAAACTAGGATGTGCCCCTCGCTACTACATGCCACATCCCAGGGGTAGCTAAACTGGCCATTCTTACAACCTTTCTCGCCGAATTTGAGAATGAAAGTTCCGTCAGCGTTGAAGACTTGTATGCGATGGTTGTCCTTATCTGCGACGATAATACGCCCGTCATTGTCACAAGTTACCCCTGCCGGCCGATCAAACTGTCCATTTCTAGAGCCTGCAGATCCGAACTTGAGACGAAAATTCCCGTAGCAATCGAAAACTTGAATACGGTTATTACTACGATCGGCAACAATGATATTGCCATCTCTGTCACAGCAAACGCCCCATGGGCGACATAGTTCACCGTCCGATTCACCCTCTGAGCCGAAAAATCGAACCACTGGCCCTACGCCAGCATAATTGCGACCTTTAATGACTGCAACCTTGAACGGAGACTCAGAGATGTGGCGGCCACGAATCGTCACCGAAATTACATGTTCTCCAGTCACTTGAGGGCGATAAGAAACTGTGTAAGTTCCATTTTGCCGATCGGTCACTTCAGCGTGGTAGAAAATCCCATCTGGACCTTGAATTAGAACGCGCAAGGGGTCCCCACCGATACAGCGGTTTTCGCCTTGATGGTCTTTGGCTTGCACTATAAACATTGCGACCTTTCCACGAATACCCCGGCGAAGACCGTCGCCGGTTGCCGTAGAATACGGGGCGAAAGCACTGCTTGTAATGATCCCCAAAGAACTAATAGCCGTTTGTAGAGCCTGATCTGGAGGTGTGAATAAGATGGCGTCATCTTCGTGCGGCTGAAGAAAACCACGTTTGACTCTCAGTTCATTCAATGTTTCTGACAAACGACTTTTAGTGGCGATAAGTTCGCGATCCGTACTAAATTTGATCGATCTCTCTGAAGACTCGCATACGCTCGATACTTTTTCTAAACTAGCCTTAAGTTCATCGATTTGTAAATGCAGTGATTTGCCCTTAATTTGGCGCACTTTCTCCACGCGACGTAGAAGCTCTCTCTCGCGTTCTTCGAGGGCAGCCATGTGCCTTCTCACAGTTTGCCTAATCTCGTTTGAAACGGTTTGCGCTCTGTATTCCACTTGCTTTGCAATCGTTTGCGAAGTATTCACGGATTCTTCTAGCTTAGCAATCTCCGTTTTAGCATCGGTGATCAACTTCCCAACGATCACTTTAGTAGATTCGACGGCTTCGCGAAGATACTGAAAACTGTGGCCTCGATGTTCACTGAAAGTGCATTCACTGCAAACCGGAGTGTAGCATGTTTCACAGTAAAGCCGTAAAAGTTCATTCTCGTGTTTACTACAACGAACCAAGTCCTCAGAAGAATTTTTATCGGCAATCGCCGCGACTGGTGAGACAGAGGTTATTGGTGAAGATGCGATAGTTGCTGTGGCCATAGTTGTTTTGCTCATCAATGCCGCTTCTTCGATGAAAGTAACGATACGGTGATCTTTCGTCAATCGAACTCTCTGATGTGCACGAACACAGCTATCACACAAAAGTTCACTACAATCCACACAGCGAGCTGTAACCATTGACCCCTCGCCACAGTAAATACAATGTTGAATCACCGCTCGGATCCAGCTGCTGGTTTCGATGCTCTCTTGACATGGCACTAACACATCCAAAATATTATGACTGAATATGTTCGTTGGTAAACCATCGATTCCTGCTTCGGAGAGAGGAACATTCAGGCGACATGTCGGGCATCTCAAACGACCATTCTCCACGGCTTCCGTCAGGCACTTTTTACAACATGTATGTAAACACGGTAGAACTTTTGGATCTTCGAAGCCGTTATGACACAACGGGCAAGGCATCTTGTACGGCCCAGCAAGCTTATCCGAGCCCTCGGCCATTTCAGCGCTACAAAATAATCGCATTGAATCTGAGTAAACTGGGCACAAGCCACAGTCTTTTTGAGTGCTCCTAAGGATTTATGCAATGGAATGATTTGCGATCTGTGAGCACATGTGATTTGATGCTCCCTGTTTCACTACACTGTGTTCATTCGCTGCGTCACTTTCATACACACGGTTCCTTTGAGCTCGTAGCCGCCTTTGTTCCGGTTTAAAAACCGCCAATCACGTACGATCTTACTTGACTAGAAGGCGTGGCGCGAAAAAGCCTCACATGGCCATTTTATTCTCAACACCACTTAGCCGTCAATCAAAATTCGAGTTAACATGGTCACTGACCAATCAAAACTGCGTATTTACGATGCCTGCTGGCTGTAAATTACCAAAAACACAAGCATGTTACATCCAATTTAATGTAATTTCACACAATGGCCAGGGACGCAACAAACCTACGTGACAAGAATATTGCCCTTAACCTGGAACGCGTTGGTTTCAGCGCGATGTTTGGTTCTAGAACTGTCCTCCCGCGCATTCTTGTCTTCGTTCCATATTTTTATATCACTCATAATTCATAAAGCGATGTGTAAGCAGCAAGTTGTGTTTAGAATAGGAACTAATTATATTTGACAAGAAAGATTCGTCAAGCATGTCATGTCATTCAAAACAAATCACCATTCACATTCAACAAGAAGGGATCAACAACGGCCAACAGGTTGTTTTGCTGGCCGATTGCCAAGCATTTTTTTCCCGTTTCCGATGTAAACATTTCTGTGGTTTCCTCTTGTTACGGGCCGGTGAGAGAGGCAAAGGGCTTTTTTCAGTCACTTGAAATTCGTTTTATATCTGCATTCTTCTGCAAAGCTATGCAAATTTTGTGAACCACTTAAACGCCTCTTAAACACAAGAATGGCCAAAAAGTCGCGAGTTTGACATTTTGCATACTCCAGGCATTTTTGGCGAGTTGATGTGCCCGTGAACAAAAATTCTTAATTGTGCTGACCTTTCCGTGTCAAATTTCAGTCATTCTTTACACTGATTTCAGGTAAAGCATTGTAATAGTTGTATTGAATAGCCACACAGGTTGACAAGAAGTTTACATGTATATATGCTAATGTAACCTTGTAATCACCTCAAGCTCACCACTCACAACTCTTTTGTCCAATGAAATCCGCGTAAGCGACAATTACTTCATTTTGTATTGTTCTCTACTTGTAGTGTGTATTTTAAGCTTTTTCGGGAAACAAGAGATTTACCAGATATTCGGTACCGGAAATGGGGATTGACGTTCCAAAAAAATCACGTCGATCCTTGTTTCGAAAACTCACACCGACAGGATACAACTTTCATACCTTATGACCGAGAGAAATCATACACTTAGAAATAGAGGATGCTTAAATTTTCGATTAGACATGAATCTGAATTGAAGCAAACGCGCCGGTGTCTGCGCGAATTTTGACGGTATCAGTTTCTGGGGATACGCGCCAGTTTTTTCGAGAAGAGTTTTTTACCAGCATGATTTGACCTCTAAAAACCACGAGGTCAAATCTACATCCGCAAAACTCTTCTCTTTGCTCAAACCTGGGAAAACGAAATGCGGGCTCTGTGTGTTCAGGATTTGCAAGGTTAGTCTGAGGTTTCCACAAGGGGAGTGTATTCTTTTCTCTTTTACTTTTTATTCAGAAGACTGAAATAAGCTTCTATTACATTTCAGATGTGAATGATGTCGTACGAAATTAAAAATACTTGTGGCGCATTATCATAAAAAACAAATAAAACCAGATATCTAGTACGTTTATCTTTAAAACCGGTTTCAAGAATAGAAAAATTTTAGATCAAATGCAAATATACACAGAATCATAGATAGCTCTCTGCTTACAGTCAAAATCAAAACCGCTCGACAGAAATAACCTCTACTCAAAGTTAATACGCTTTACAGGGTCACATTGATGTTTATATTAGGGCGGCTTACAATCAAACGGTGATAAAAACTATTGCAAGAACGGCGCTGACGAGATTGTGAGGACCACAGGGGTTGTGGTTTCAAGGTCAAAACAGTTTTTTGTAGGCGACTCAACGAAGACGGTCAGTAAAAAAACACACTATGCGTTTAACAAACGCGCCGAATCGATTTTCAAGTATTGGCTACGATGAAAATAAAACCCGGCAAAAAGTATTACTGCGCTTATTAGAAATTTATGGGTATTTTAATATTCTTTTACTTCCGAGAGCTGTAAATCTGTGGAAAATTTAAAAATATAAATATCTTTGTTGAGAGACGAAGGGAGATACTAAAAGGTAAGCAAATTGCTGAAGGAAAAAAACTCGCTACCAAAGAGCTCAACAATAACTGCGAATTTTATAAGAGTTTCCTCATAAATAAAACACTCGCAGTATTAATAGCACTGCACGCAAAGGGCAAAAAATCGAACTGTCCCAGAGAGTAACTCCCCAAAACAAGTAAAACGTTCTTGTTTTTTTTTTCCGTTTCAAGTAAAACGACTCAAACAGGGCCTGATATTAAACAAGTTATCAGATTAATAACTTGGACGAAGTTATGTAATAACCTTTCTTTATATTGACCGCGTGAGTCTTAAAAAAATCAAGCCATCGATCTATGACATAAATGCGCTCTCTTCGCCAAGTTTACCACCCGTTTGTTTCAAAAAGAGAGATCTGAAATGGAAACTCTCTTCTATGGACTTCCGGCAATTTAATTATCTACCGAAGTGCTAACACAAAACACTCTTGACTTGGACCTATGGAAAACTGACCCAAACAAATCCGAAACTCACAAAGCTAAGAAACACTGCATTTTTTTCCTCTAGATGCACAACTTCAACGTTTATTTATTTTAAAAACAATGGAAAAACAAAGGCGAGAATTATTTGTACAGAGCATAGAAAAGCAAGCACCAGTTAGAAATAATAAAGCCATAAATTATGGCGTGATGAGCAGATCTTGTTGTGACAGGAGAGGAAAATACGTGTTGCGCAGTCTTTTGAGATCCTTGCATGTCTTTACTCTTTACTCACTGTTTTAACCGATTTAGTCAAGAGTAGTTTTGACTCTTTAGAACGAAGCCAATGAATTAAAACTGAAAACGCTAATCCTCAAATATAAATGCAGCGCAAACTTTGCGATAATCTACATGTTGCATGCTAGAAGCTCGAATTTACACGACTTTAATCAGAAGAGGACTAAGTTCTTATCCAAGACTACACATGTTTATTTTGATTTTACGCCAACACCAAATGAAAAACATTTGGAGCGTTTGTTTTAGAAGTCAGAGAACTGTTTATGTTGGATCACGCCTCTTCCGTAATGCAAAGAAATCCCCTTATTGTTTCGACGTTTCTTTGTTGACGTAGATTGTGTAAACGAACCGCGCGATTTTATTTTAGCAGCGTTATAAGATGGGATTGTATAACCGTTAAGTGAGAACTAGCGACAATTTTAACCGTCAGCAATCAAGGTTTTTAACTCACCGGGAATCTTTGATGAAATTTTGTTTGATCTTTGATTGACGACGCAAAATCTGTGTGATAACTGAGATGCGAGCACCCACGTGGCACGTGCCGAGACACCCCTTGTAGTTTTCCATTTTTCAAAGAGTCAAGGTAAAGGCCACTTTGAGCCAAAAGAACGAGAATATTAAGGTCACTTATTCGATATTGAGTGATAATAACGATGACAACGGCAAGGGTCAAGAAGGAATCAAATGATCACTGGATCGTTGAATTATCCTGTAACACCTTTTTTTCTGTACTAAAAACTAAGAGCCAAAAAAACATATCAAGACTAACCAGGGTTTCAGTCAGGTATTTCTGACACTGTTCTTTCTGGCCTTGCAGAGAGCGAGTAAAAGAGTAAAAACGCCAATTCTTTGAAGTTTTCCGTTCTCCTTTTTTTTGATAAAATGTATCGGTATGTAGCGTCAATGCCTGCCTTGAATAGCTTTCGCTAACTGTAGGTCCGGGGGGGGGGGCACTTTAGGAATTTCTGGGTGGGGATGTGAATTTTGCTACCCTATACCATGGTGTGTATACTAGAGTAAACTCCCCAAATCCCGCTATCCTAGAGTAGCTGTGTACCTAGTCTAGATAAAATCTTCAACCAACTGATCAGTTTCCTGAAAAATGACACCCTATTCTAGAGCCAAACTCTCTGATTCATATACCCTATCCTGGAGTAAACTGCTTGAAAACCATACCCTTTACAGCGGCACATACCTATATAGCCCATATATGGCAGTACCCCCCCGGGTGTGTATGTAATATGTATTTCTTTGCGATAAATAACGTTGCTTATACGTTGTTGTAAAATATATGAAATATTAGCCAAACAACTGAAACAATTTACAGGAGACCACGAGTGCAGTGAAGCCTTTAGTACTGAGAGCGATCAGCGTTGGGACTTAAACTGTAATGCGTCCGTCCAGGTTAAATGACTGAAGAACGCTGCAGGATAGCTAGGGACAAAGTGTCCTATTTTGGGAGTTGTCCGTCCAGTAGAAGTCTCCGATAGCTGTTTAGAGAGAGTTGACGGCCGAACATCAAGGAAACTGAGCTGAGCCATGCAGCGAAATTCGCGAGCACTGTAACGATTTCATGTGAGTGTACCCGCGTTTTTCGCTCTCTATTGTAAGCTGTAAATATTTCTTCTTAATTGTATCATTAAAAGTTGGTAGTCCTCAGTTTTATTTAGCTTTTTGGAGCCCCTGATTAAGAAAGTTTCGTCTCAACTAAATATTGGGAAATTACCAATGCATTTTGGTTTATATTTTATTTTATTCAATGTTGGTCATCCTGGTCTGCATCAAGATCCGGCCCGGATATGATAACTGCATGTCAAAGTGTTCCTTACATTTGGAGTACATTAGTGTAAGCTAGTCGGCCTGCCGGTAGGCTACGAGTAGTCCCCCATTTTTCCTCAGTGATAGTAGAGCGAACGAAACGTGAGCGCGCGTGAAAATCACCCCTTTTCTTGCGTGGGGTGATTTAGCTTGCAGGGTGCTTAGTGATAGAGAGAGTGGGAATACAAAAACGGTACAGAAAAACGGAAAGTCTGTTGGGCATCAGGCTACTCTTCTTTCTGACGCTTGCGACGTGAAGAATGAGGCTGAAAAGGTTACTGGTTCCTTCCGTTTACAGGGTACGAAAAGTGGGAAGAAGGCACAAACGAGATGGGGCGTTCTATATGGCACGCACAGCTTCGCTTGCCTTGGCGTGGACGCGTGCGGGTCAGCTTGCCATTATATTCCTCCGTCTACGAGGTACTTGACTTGGACAACTTAGTCGCCTTTAGCCCAAACATACTCGTCCGTCATTATACATCCGGCCTCAAACTTGCAGTAAGGAAGCGAATATTCCCTGTTTTGGCGCTAGCAACAGGAGCCTAAAAAGGACTCTTGCTCTAGCCCAGTAATGTTTTGACTGCTCAAGAAATGCATGATCTCCCAAGGACTATAGCTCAGTAACAGCTGATCAAGAAAATAGTTCACTGGCTGTCACTGGGCACTGAGAAAATCTTAAACTGGGTAACGGGCTCAGTCAACTGCGACCAAAGTTTACTGGCTTCACCTGTTGGGGGGGTTTTCTAAATTCCCTCGTTAGGAACCAAAAGAAGAGAAAGATCACGATGATGCTGAATTTTGACCGCGGAAAAGTGTCCTTGGCTCCGATTGTCCTTCACAGGAAAGTGGATATGATCAGACACAAATCTTCTCCATGCCTTTTGCTAGTATTGCAAAAATGTTCTGATTTAAAAGATCTTCTACTTTGGAACCCTAAAAATCAGATCAAGATTTGAATCAAAGCCGTTTCTAGCGGTTCTACTTATGCCGATGAGCGCACCGAGCCAAAGATTCCCTGCAAGAAATCGTTTCGAAAACTCCTTAAAAATTAAAGCTTTTTGACTTATGTAGAGAGAAGAAAACGGATTTCGAGATTTTTCAAGTAACTTTTCCGGAGCCGGATCATAATCTCTTATGTATTTAATGTGAGTACCAATTATAACATCCATATTTCGCCGCAACTGTGCATACACATATTGATCTCAAAGCCGGACGTAGATCGTAGAGGGGTTAGCCGATATCAGAGAAGTGCTTGGTGCCAGTTCGATCAGATCAGATGACGAAGTAAGACGGAAAAGCAAAAGTAACGCTTCCAGCATAAATCAAATTATATCGTCGTCAACGAAAAGCTTAAGTGCCGGAGCAAACGAGGCATATTTATTTGTCAGAGTGCCATTGAGTGTGTAAATCGTGATTGGACCCAAGATAATGGGGTATTGTCTTTCTCTCTCTTGTAAATACAGGATAAACTTTAGACTACTCGACAGATGTTTTACTTGAATATCAAATTATTTTCTTTTCCATTGGGGACATACTACAAAGTCATTCTTGAGAGAAGAAGGGCCCGAAGGAATCCCTCATCAATATACAAACTTCCTTTTGGAAAGTTTCCTTCTTATAGTGATAAGAGTAGGCAGATTATTAACACTTCCCTTCCAATAATGGATATGCTGACAATCCGATGTCTGAACAATTTCAATCAATCCATGAAAAGCACACTTCAGAAAGTCAATCTAAAAGAGGGATGGCCGTAAAAGCCACCAATACATCAGTAGCCTGCATAGCAAGCGTTTACGCGCGAGTTCGTCGAGAAAGTTGGGACGAGAGCACAAAAAAAAGGCTCCCGCTCTATAACTTTCGTGCTATAACTCGACTGGAAACGCTTGCTACGCAGGCTAATAAATCAGTAATACTAATTTCTAGTCTCCGCGTTTTTTGCTAACAGATTAAGAAGACTTATTTTATTGTCAAAATTCGCGGAAGAATCGATCTAAGACAACGGTTTCTATGAAAACACGATTGCACGGTCACAAGGGATCAGTTGCTGGCTCCGGCCGGATTATAAGAAAACCTTAACTCGCTCGTCCTCCCTCGCGCTTCAAACCCCTGCCAATCATGGACAATTGTATTGACCAGTTTCATCATGAGAAGTATGGAGAAATTTCTATTACTGGAATCAGTGCACTGATGAGTGGCTGGATGTTAATCTCTGTTTAATCCCAACGCTTCCTCTTTGTGCCTTAAAAGTCCCACAGGCCCGCCAACTCCAACTAAAAACGACTAGTTCTGGTTCAGCCAGAGCTCAAAATCAGACGTTTCGAAGACGTTCTTCAGTAAACTGACAAAGTTAAAAAAATCTTAATTTGAGTACTAGAGAGAGTGAATTTACTCCCCCGATGTATATAGCCTGCGTGCAGGCTCACTTGTGGGAATTCGGGAAAAATTTTTGGCGGCGAACCCCGGGAGGGTTACTTGAGTTAATATTTGCTGGGTATGTGCCGCTAGCCTCTCAGAGCCTCTACCCCATTATAGTCTATTCTGTGCCCAGTTATAGACCCCACCTTAGTCACTTTTGTGCAACAATGTAATTTTCGCGATCCCAGCTTAGTCTCTTTCTATTTTTATGAATTGACCCATTTTTTACATTGAATGAAGAACACTTTACTTTTAATATGCGGTACAAACATTCTGGTACGTTTGCTAACCGTAAATATGAAGAACTGTAATACCTTCCAAAAATCGGAAAATGTGCGACCCCATTATAGTCACTCCAGTCGTGAAAATGCGACCCCATCCAGCGGCACATCCCCATTTGCCTCTTGTGAGGGTCTTGTGAGGAAGCACCCTCTCCCCCCGCCCCGGGGGCGGCGAACCCGCCATTCCACTCACTTTTCCTCCCTGGATCGATGTCTCCGCCGCCAACTAATTTTCCCCGAATTTCCACAATTGAGCTTGCTCGCAGGACACCTGTGATCAGGCGGTCCTTCTTCCCTTTTCACCTAATCGCAGGTAAGGTCGCATGCTACCCGATGTGTACTGATTTCGAGCTCGGACTGAAGGAATCAACTCTGACTTGTTAAACTTGTTATGGAAGGTTTTCTGTATACCCGGTGCCATGCAACAGGATCTCCTGGTGTCACTTTTTATTGATAGTTTTCCTTAACCAGTTTTTGCATTAAACTGATCAGAAGCACATTTTTTTTTAAGAGGAAGTATGTGGAAACTGTATAATTTCTATTCAGAGTTTGAGTGCGTGGAAGACAGGCGCAGATCACAGGTCAATGAACATCTTTTTTCTGGAACAATTACAAACCTCACAGAATTAGCGAATTTACGCGGTTAAGGCGTTGCTAGGAAAGATCAACAATGTTTTCCGGTCTTCTAAAAGATTGAAAATACTTTTCTTTTGGCTTAATATCAATGCGCGATTTCCTTGGACGACCTTGGACCGACAGTGAAAACAGAGGAACTACCTACACTGGCCCCCTTAGTCCTGTACCAGTATTCTTTCACACTCTTAAACACTAGAGTTTGTTCCCGTGAAATAAAGAAATTAAAGAACAGTGAGAAAGAACGGCTCGCACTCTTTCTGGAAATAGCGATTTCAGCTCGTGACAAGGAAAACAAATCACTTTTTGCCCTTTTCTTAACCGCAACTACTACTGTTGATAAATCCATCCACCTGGAATGCATTTCCAAGGTCAGAATAACCTCGTGTAAATCATGTGTCTGATATATGTTACGTAACTGTTGCCAGCACATTCCAGATTTTTTACGACGTGCCGGTGCCAGCAGATCAATCTCTCAGGGTTCCACAGTCGAGTGCACAGGATAGAATAGAGCGAGTAATCATCTTACTTGTACGAGTTCGGTGGAAATCCTGGCGGCGGAGAGCAGGCTAAGCAGTACAATTTCAACATGGTGTAGAAATATAAAGATTTGGAAACTCACAAATTAAATGTCCGTCGAAATACGTTAATCTTTTGAACCCACTGAGTTGTTTGTTTATCGAGTAGCCTTTTCTTAAGACTCTTAAGATTTTCTCTGTGGTTATTCTTTCACTTCCTTTTTTTCCTTTGAATCTGCATAAGTGATTATAAGTGATCAGATATTTATGGTGGTGATGTACTTGAACACTTACATGTGGACAGTACATGACTGAACCTTGCATTTTGAAATGACATACCAAAACACGTCTAGAAGGCCACTTGTAGAGGTGAGCACTGGATGCCTTCCCTCCCCGGGGGGGGGGGAGGGGTTACTTCTTATAACAGCCTATACGGGGAGGCTTCACCACAAAGATCGAGGTACCTTTTTCAGTCTCCAGGTTTATTTCACGAGTCAAAGTATATGAAAGGGCAGGGAGATCTGCCTTTGAAAAACTGAAACGAGAAATTGAGGGCCAGTCATTGTAGAGACAAAAGAAAAGTGTAAACTGTTACCATTTTGGAATGAACTTAACATATATGATGATAAACGAGTATAGAGGCCTCCTGTGGAGTTTCCCCTTGAAGCCGAACCTGCATTCAGTCGTTCTTTCCAAAGAAGACCACCTTGATGTACCCGAAACCACATGACAAAAGCTGGCGCAAGCAAGAGTCATCTGGGCAAAACAGATGCATTGTGTTCTTTGTTTGGATACCTGTAGTTTCAAGGTGTTATCTAAATAAATATGCGATAATTAATGGTGTATTTCACAATTTTGAAATCGAGAACTCGCACCACTGGTGGACCAAGTTGGAAGGCCTTATTATAAAGTGCGGGAAAGGCAGTTGAAAGGCCCTGTCAGAAGCACACAGTAGAGTGAAATTCTAGCCTACGTAGCAGGCGGTTGGAGCACAAGAAAAAACGGGCGCGCGAGAAGTCTCCCTCGCGCGGGCCCGTTCTCTCTATCGCCCACTACTTCCAAGTGTCTGCTACGCAGGCTAGTGAAATTCCAACAAGCGACATGGCCTTAAAACAGGGACAGAAGACAAGATGAAATGGGGACAAACAACATAAAGATGAGTCAAATTCATTCGTAGATCATACGTATCCCGCCCCCTCCCCCCCCCCCAAAGAGGGCCTCAGTTAAATTCAGACTAGGGACGTACGTACCCCGCCCCAACCCCCCAAGAATTCCTTAGTTGAATGGTCTTGAATATGTTCCAACGCACTTCCAGGGCCAAAATCTCGAAAAATCAATGCTTTTGTAGAGACCCTTATCTCCCTCTGTCTATTTTCAAGCCAACACAGTAGGGAATTCCTGCACTCCTTAAAACCCCAACGATCCAAATAAGTCAGCCCCGTCAAGAACACATAAATTTCGTTCACAAAAGCTTGTTATCAAGCGAGGAGTGACAGCGGAGATAAAATTGACTAAAATAAATTTCTGTCTTAATAGAAATTAGTACATTCCCTGCTATTTGACCCATGCCTTACGGGCAAGCCAGCAACTGAAAATACCGCACGTCAGAGAGAGGAAATAGTTTAAGTAGAAGCTCTCTCTACATTTCTTTTAAGAAGCCGCAGATGTGATTTATCCTGATCACGATCTAATGTTTGGAATGGCTGAAAGGTGTAAATTAGCTTTTTTACAACGGGAAGTAAAAGTAATTAGATTCCTATTACGCCTTTTCTTCTTGGAAAGAAAAAAAAATAATTTGATACACCCTGATATCTAGTAAGAGTTGCATCTTCTCTTCTTCCGTATACACTGCCAGCAGCCTGTTCTGGATATCAAATGCGTACTATGGAACTTCTTGCTAAAAACCAGACTATATATATAATTTTAAGGTATTTTACTTTACGGAAGGAAATTCGCCAGAAACAATAGTTTTCTAGAAAACGGCCGCACAAAAGCTGGACAGGGTCAATCTTTCCCTCACCCACTCCCGACTCGTTTTCACAGTCAACTACGAATGAAAAACGCGCCTAAAAAGCTGCCTGGTACGCACGCTACTATTTATTTACCAAATCTGAGACGCCCAATTTATTCATTTCATCAAGCCACCTTAATCTTCTTCTCAAGGTTAGCGTTTTGAAAAACCGGAAAACGTTTATTCGTACATACAGTTAGATAAACCCTGGTGGAAAGCGGCACGTTATAAGTTCTTACAAGAGAGGATAAAGGGGTTGGTTCTTACCATAATTTTCGCTGCTGCCAATCTTCCACCGTGTAGGGGCCGCGGCGGAAAACAGCAAAAATTTCATGTCTTCAGAGAAAAGCGTTTCTTAAAAAAATCATTCTAGATTACCATTGAAGCCGCTGATTTCTCATTTCCGGAATCTGCAAGGGTATAAATTATTTTATTACAAGGTGAAAAACACCGAATTGGTAAGTGACATCGGATTCGTCTGTACCATGTCTATAAGAAACAGCGACTTCCTATTTTGACTACATATATGGATGAAAGCTAAAGTAAAACTATAATGTCATTTTGAAAACGTCCGGGAACAAAGAAGAAAGGCAACTTTGTGTTTTAGTCATAAATGATTGACTTATAGTTAAGGCATTGGCTCCTGCATACTATATTCAGAATCAGAGAATCAGTTAAAGAAAGTCTTACAAGTTCTCTTATTAACGTATTTTCAGTAGGCTACTGCAAAAACACGGTAAGAACAACTATATACAACGGTTTAATCAAATTTTGGATGAGACAGATACAAGTTATCAAATGCTTTCTCGTGGTATACCGTGAAATATCCAACGAGGCGAGTATCATGACTTGATTTTTCTTAGTATAAAGGCTGGAGTGTGTACCGGAGAAAATCAAGTTACGAGTGGGATATTCACGGTATACTCCACGCGAAAGGCATTGCCGATATAAACTACTTTATTCCATGCCACTCGACATGACGAGGTATTTAAAAAAAAGAAACCTCGACATCACTGATAAACTCGTAGAAGGCAACCTTTAATACTTAATGTAATCTGTAAACAACAATGCCCAAATGAGCTTGATCGACAGCTTGTCAATCAATAAAGTTCGTATTCGTCTCTGTCTTCTTTCCCCGCAATGTTTTGAATTGTTAGTCTGACATATAGGATGAAAAATTCCTCAGCTTCTTTGTCATTTGTAGTCTGTTTGATTCTCAAGTGAATTTAAGCCTGGCTCCGTAACTCATTCGTGATTTTTATGCACAATTTCCATTGTTAAAGACATCAACGAGAAATGATAGATGGAAAAGTAAACTAAACTTAAAAAATCTTATATTACTTATCCAAATTACCTGGCCACGTGAACTACCACTCCCCATGTTGTTCGAAAATTGCAATCAACGATGCCGCCCACTTGCTAAATGTTTAGCTTCAGTTTCTCTGTATCAAAACATTGACCCTACGAAATCAGCTCGGAATGGTTTGAAGCATTACAATGTGCAAGTACATTCGGTGTTCATTGACCAGTGCCAGACCTCCTCTGACTAAACTTTTCCTTATCGACCGTTTTTACATGAAGACTATTAGTAGCCATTGTTTGGACCTACAAAAGGAAAACTGTTGGCTCTCTATATAGTTGTCATTTCGACTTAAAGAATTTCTCAATAAATCAGGGCGTGGCTGGTCGCGTAATGCAGTTATAAACAATTTTTAAAATGAAATGCGTTAAATTATTTGTCATGGATATCTTGAAAACACAGACTACTTATTCAATTTTTGAAGCAAGGACCAGCTTACAAAAGCGAAGGACCGGCTCCTAATGAAGGATCTAATCAGCAATAAGTGAAAATATTGAACAAAATATATATTTTACCAATATTTCAAATTGTAGCGTCTTAGGCCGATCAATTAAAAACAACAACTGGCCAGTGGAAAACTTTAAAAAGTCACCTCAATGAGTTATACACTTGAGCCCGCGATGCAGTCAGGTGACACTGGTCAGCAGATGTCCTTTTTTGACAGCTGTCAATTGACCATAACATATTTGTTCATAAGGATGTCCACTATCAAGTTAAACACAGATTGTATATGCCTTGGACACCTAGCTAGTCAATGCCCGGTCATTACAAGAAAACAGCCAATCAGTGCGCGCGTACTATTGTAGCCATGTAATAAGTTACATTAGACCATCCCTCTCTAAAAAACTGAGAAATCTGTAAAGAACCAGGCCTTTATCTACTTGAGTTTCTTTTATAACTATGACTATTTTATAAATACGAATTTCATTTAAAACTCGGGTTTTATATTGTTTTTTAACAAATTGCTTCTGCCTGTTGCGTAGAGGCTGCAAGCATCGCCGGGATTGCCCACCGCAGAACATGCAATGGGTTTCCAACTTTCTGATTGGCTGTTTTCTCTATGGCATGGGGATAAATACACGTATACTGACAGATTAGTAATGTTTCATCATGGCCGGGGCTATTCAGCGTGGATGCTCAAAAGTGCGGTTGCAAGGCTGTCAGGCCATCTTTACGTGGCTGGGCAAGCGTGACCAGAGGGACTTTTGGTTCGTCCTTTACATTAATCAAGGTCGTAATTAGCGATAAAAATAAACAGTTCCAATGAATCAGTCAGTGCGCTAGAGTATACTCAGAATTTTCGACCAATTATGAAAAGATTAATTTTCAAGCTGGATATGGAAGACCTTGCAGCGTTGACTTCCGCTTTAACTTCCGGCTTAACCAGAATTTCTAAACTTCCGTCATACCCAGATCAGAGCGTCGAATTTAACTGTTCGTATTAGTCATAGTGCTGTCGGACCTGTCGGCCGAGTTTTCCCTGTGATAACGGCTACATTTTTATCGAGGGGGTTTTCTGAAGAAGGGATCTTTAACAACTTGGAAAAATGGTAAGTTAAGGAATCTTGCAGACATATTAATATAGTTCCTTTTAGCCCTCATTATCTTAAAGTATAGCTGTGAAGACCTGCGATGGACAGCCTTTTGTTAAGGGAAAACCCTTTTCACACCATATGCGCTAGATTGCTAGTAGCTAGATAATTTCATTGAAGCTGCCAAGATTCATTGTCTAAAAGACCTTGTCTCTTCTGATCACTTTTCCTCGCTGTTGCATGGTTGTCGTAAAGCAAGGAACGGTTTGATTTATTCGCAGCATCTACGTATACACTGGAAACTCTCTTAGCCGACACGCTAAGTAAGCGGACAGCTACACGTTGCATTTTCGATGCGTACGCTGGTCGATCAGCCCCCAAAATCACCCCACGAGACGCTAGCGTCTTCACAAGGGTAATGTCGTCATGTACACGGCAGCTGCTGGGACTTTGTTGATTTTCCCTCCCGTCAATTACATCTTAGTCAGTTGTTAGAGGCATCAATTAACATTAAAATGTTGCCAATGTTATGTGCTTCGTGGATTTTATGATGGGATCATTACAACATAAACGAGCAGATGTGAGGTTTTGAATAGAGTTTGCATCACAGTTTTAGGTTTGAACTGTTTGAACTTAGTATTACTGCAGCACAACACGATGAATGCTGGGGCTACTCTTAGGATTTCTCATGACCTCGATACTTAGCAAGTAGTCACATGAATCACGGTGTTTCTTCTGATTTAGTGTTGACTGGAGGGAGGGAGGGTGGGGGAATGGTATTCACCCTGACCACGCTGCTTACGTAGTCAACACAATTCTTCAAGGACGTTCGGTGGTTAGAGGTTTAAAATCATCATGCATCATCTACTTGGAAATCCAGGGGAAATAGAGGGTCAGTCGCCTTTGTTTCATATTGACTACCAACGTCACAAGCAGCATAAAAAGCAGTAAATTGCCCTTTGCTTATTGAATATCGAAGTTAATTTTGGTAAATCACGCAAACTCATCGGTTTGTTTGTAACTTGAACATAATTGACCCGACTCGTGATCTTTTGTCTCGATTCGCCCCATATAAGGGAATCCGGAACCCGGGAATCTTTGCCTGTAAAATGAGGAATCCTGGGTTTCGGAATCCGGAATACAGCTCGAGGAATCTGGAATCCCACCGACGATTGAAATCCAGAATCCAAGTTCCAGTGACAATGAATGTGGAATCCAGTACACGGAATTCGGAATATATGACGTGAAATGCAGAATCCAAGACGTCTTTCCTGTATTCCCCTACTTGAGGCGACTTGAGGTTCCTAATACCACAACTTATAGTAAGAGTATTTTCAAGAAAAAATAAAAAGGGGGTGCGTTTTTAACTGTGCTTTCTAATTGATTGAAGTTTGAATCTCTTTGCAGGTTTGCATTCTCGCGCTTTATTCATTGTTTCAAATCTTTCGTCTTTTTACTTTGGGGATGTTTGCAGTTTTCATGGTGGAGTGTAGTGTATCTCACAACGAAACCAGCGTCAACTGTGACATCAACTTCACCACATACAAAACCCCTGGCTGTGGTCCTTACTGCTGGAAGGGCATGTGGGTGGTATGTTCAGCCTTAACTAGTATCATCTGGCTATTTGTTCTCTGTGTTCCAGTTGCAAACAGGCACATTCAAGGCATGCGTCCAGCCTCCAATCTGCAAGTCATGCGTTACCTCGTTATCAAACCTTATTTCTGGAACCTAAATTTTATTGTTTTTCTGGTGGTCATCTACGATGTGATAATCCTTTCCCAGAAGGATCAGAAGCACGCTAGCGGATCACAGCTGGTGGAAGCCGGGGTAATAGTATCCAAGCTACTCACCGTGTGTCTGATTTTTCAACTCAACTTTACTTATCCTCCGAGTGGTAATCTTTCCCCAAGGCGCCTCATCGCATCCTGCTACTACATAACGTTACTAATTTTTGTCCTGGACTACCTTTGTAAATTGATAGAGCTTTCTATTAGAATTGCATACAAGCTGTACAGTGTGAACTCCAGTGCATCTGATAGAGAGTTGCAGGTTATCGGATTAATGCTGGAAGTTGCTGATGCTCTTCTTTATAAAAACTTCACACACTTTTTCTGGAACAAAATTTTTCGGGGAAGGAGCGATGTTTTGATGATATATGCCCCCGATTTGGCCCAGTCTCTTGGCCTTTGATTAATTTTAAACTGCAGGTCGTAAATTGAAAAGACGGGACATATTGCAAAGGCAAGTCCCCTGTGAAGATATCATTGAAAATCTCGCATAGTTTGTCCCCTCTTCATGACGTAGAAAAATTTAAATTCTGGATTTCATACAGTGTGCTGCGGGGGTGCAATTTTACCCCCCCCCCCCACCCTTGCAACATGATTTTTTTATAATGTGGGAATGTCATGCGAGAAGGCTAGCATTTCCCTGAATGCAACTTGTTCTTACTAAGCGGGTTACAAGCCCAGGAGTATGCTCAACAAAGTTTTATACCGGGAGGTTCCTCCTCGAGGTCCAACCCCTTACCGTTTTACAACCATTTTTCAGGAAGATACCCCTATCGTATACCGGCTTCTATTGACAAATGTTACCCCTACTTAAGAAATTTACATCCCTTTTACCTGCCGTAAATTCCCTGTCTTTTAATTGAATCAAAACTAGAACTGTTTTCCAGTTAGCCCTTTTGGGTCTTAAACAGACCCAAATGTACAGATTTCCCTACCCCTTCATATACCTAGTACCTCGAAAAAGGTACTTCTTTCGGGCGCAGCTTCCCCCTATAGGCCATTATGGGGAGTACCCCCCCGGGGGTTCAAACAATACACGCTAATGCTTTGCTGTAGATGTTCACCTTAATTATGCTCAGCATTTCTCCTTGTTGGAAATCGCGATGAATTATTTACTGTATTTTTTTTAACCCTAATAATAGACAACAATTTCGATTTCAATAAAGGCATTAGCGCATTGGTAGACTACGAGTAGTCCCCTATTTTTCCTCAGGGATAGTAAAGTCGAGCGAAACGCGAGCGCGCGTGAAAATCATCCCACGCGAGAAAAGGCGACACGCGGCTGGGAGAGAGAAAAATGAGGTTCATTTTTCTCTCTCCCCAGGGCGTGTCGCCTTTTCTCGCGTGGGGTGATTTTCACGCGCGCTCGTGTTTCGCTCGCTCTACTATCCCTGAGGAAAAACGAGGGACTACTCGTAGTCTAGCGCTTTGGGCACTCGATGCATGGGCTTTGGAATTTGGAAAATCCCACTGATATCCTGATATGCTTTCCTGACATTTATTTTATTTTTTTTTGAAAAATAACTTTGGTTCAGAGTTTTTACAAGGGATGTTTCTCTGTGGAACAAAGTTACGGCGTGCTCTTTTCACGTTTGCAAAATCTTATCGCCCCATGTTAGGTCAGTAATCGAAGATTGAGATTCTGGATTTTACACTACTGACTCAAGAATCCAAGTAAAGGATTCCGGACTCCTTGTAGGTGGAAATTGGATTCCGGATTACAATCGTTAGCGGGACTTCAGATTCACTGAGCTCGATTCCGGATTCCAAAGCCCAGGAGTCCAAATTCCACAAGAAGAAATTTTCACATTCCGGATTCCATGACACAATCTTTACCCAGAGTCTTCTGAGAATCTTAAAGTTTTTGTAGTAACAAAAGCTAGCGATTTCGCGATTTTCTGTCTCCAGTCGCTTCTACACAAATCCCTAAAACAATCAAGAAAAGGTGCAACATAAACAAACAACACAAAATAAACAAGCCAAGACAGAGGAATTAGAGAGAAATTAGAAGATATTTGCTAACCTGGTTAGAAATGTAAATGTAAACCCCAGTTTACCATGATGATGTACAAAAAAATTTTTGTTTAGATTCAAATTAAATGATAAGACAGTTCACTGTAATTTCAATATTTTGTTCTAATAAGTGGCAGGCCCGTAACCAGGTTTTTTTTGACGGGAAGATACGATCCAACGAGGAGAGGGACAAAACGAGGCCGGAGGCAAGTCTCTAGGGGGAGGGGGGAGGGAGTTACGTTGCCTGAGACTGCATTTCAAGAGATTTGAAGGCAGCGTGGAAAGAAAACAGGCAGCCAAAAGGCGAAATGTGGATATTTCGCAAAATGTTTGAACCCTAAAATTGATTTGTTTGCCAAAGAAACAGCTTTATGTATGCATTTTAAAAATGAGAATGACAATGGCAATGTTACTACATGTATTTGAAAAGAACTTATAATATAAAGAAAGTTGTAAATCCGATTATTCACTAGGTTTGCTGCTGATCATCATGATCTTTCACTAGTGAGTCAAGTTGGGTGCTTCTTAGCAAACAGATTAACGACTTCTTCCAGAGTAACGATCCAGGATTAACGACCCTTAATGTCTGTTAGATAGTACGTGCAAATCGTATGTCTCTTAACCTGCGATCAGGCGTTTTTTTTTACGACGTCTCCCAAACAAAAAGGGATGAAGGACACCTGATCGCGGGTTATATTTCACTGATTACTTGAAACTGGAGAAATCTGACTTAATTAATGAGAGGAAACTGATAGGCCACTCCCGCTAGGGCCTCCGCTTCCTAATGCCCAAAAATGTCTAAGTTTTCGCTTGTTTTCCTCCCTCAAGGTTTTTAAACGCAGAAACTCGGTTCTGGTAAACGTCTGCAGCTAGAATAGCCTGCGTAGCAAGCGTTTCATGCGGTTTAGGACCAAAGAACGAGGAACGAGAGTCAAAGACCGCGCGAAAAATGGCGCAAGTAAAAGAGCGTGCCGAGGATAAGTCGGACCGAGTTTGCAGTTCTTGTGGAAGGACAATGAAAACCCTTTATCAGTTGTATTCATTTGTGTCTAGCGCCTTCTGAAAACCGGGAGAGTGAAAGTGAAGAGTGATTAAAGCGCTGTCTTCCAACATCGGTTTCTTCGTCCGATTGAATTCTGCTGGATAGAAAAATTCAGAAACATGTACTTGACAGTGTAGCTGTGTAGCTTGACCGTAAAGAAGGAAAAGAGAAGGAGTTGGAAGCAACTGGAGTAAACCTTAAGAGAACCAAGTGCAGGAAAACGCTATTCTCCAGTTCCAGACGGACAAATATATGATGTTTTTGTTGGTGATTGCGATGGGGAGTAGTCTTCTACACTGCACAAGGGCACCCAACGAGAATATAGTTCAAAACCACTTAAACATAGCATTGTTGAATGTATTTTAGTATTTAAACGGTAGATATAGGCATATTTTTATCCCCTAAAAATTTTTCATCTGTTCGGATTTCCTAGCTGAAAGTCTAGTGATACGAAAATTATAGGGATCAAAACTTACTTTTTCGAAAATTTTAGCTAGAAAATAGGCTCCCGAAAATTCTAGGTGAACTTTTTAGGGTAAAAATTAGTTAAAAATGGGCAAGTATACCATTTTTTATTTGTTCGAAAATCCTAGGAGAGGCATGTAAGCAAGAAATTTTACAACAAATGTTCCGAAAATTCTAGATCTCAAATCGTCTTCCGAACAGATATTTTTCCGAAAATTGTCGTTGGGTGCCCCTGACTGCAGTATGGACGACTTTTCAAAAGTAAACGAAACGAGAATCAAAGTAGTGAGTTCTTATCCGAGCGGACACGTTGAAGTTCGATGTCCCCGTGAAAAAAAAAAAACATATCAGTGATTAATAACATTGCCCAGGAGCCCATCAAATGGAGCATCCATCTCCCATACAAGCCCTTGGAGTCAACCCTTTCCCGAGTAGATTTATAATTAGAACGGTTCCCGGGGGAGACTTCGCGCGCCGACGGTGGGAAGAGCCAATCACAACGACGAAATGACACTGCTATTGTACTTTATCAAACAGCAGGAAATTCGGTGTTGACAGGCCAAACACAATCATAAGCTAGTGAAACGTGACTTTAGCGTTTTCATCGCTCAGAGATTTTCTTTTGTTTCTTTCTGCCGGGTAGAATATACTGTGGAGAGTTTTAAACTCCGACTATGTAAACTTAATTTTGGTTGCTTGTCTCACATTCATAAGAAGCCATGAAGCTGGTCTGTTACATGCATAATGATTAACTACTACCTGTAGTCTGTAGTTCTGACAGGATTCGTTTTCTTTAGCCAATTTTTTTGAGTGTTAAGGTTCTTATTTCGGCTAAATGACTCAATATTAATCAAATTTCTGGTTTTTCAATGTTTTTTTTTTTCGAAATGCCTTTATCTGAATAAATACTTGTAGTCCCTGTGGTTGTTTTGTCCGTCAGCTAGTGTGATGATTCCCTGCTATGTTTTGTAACGCCGGGCCCAGCCATTGTTTTCTCGCAAAAAAAGTGATCTACAGATGTGAATTCGAAGGAAGGAATTGAGCCTAAACTTCTACATTAACTGCTGAGAATTGTCCTGTTAGTCAATCATAATCCTTTTGGCGCAGATACAATCCATTTTGTTTTTCTTGAGATAAGTGGGTCTTCGGACTGGAGCGCGATGTCACAAATTCCTCCGTTAGCAAATTACTTTTGAGTTAGCTTCACGGTCGAGCAACTGTTGTCTTCTGTTCAACTTTTCAAGTGCCAGTTTTATCAGGCAACTCTCATGGTGATACAAGTCGGTTGTAAAGGAAGACTGCAATTTCTCAAATTTCGGAACTGAAGCATTCCTCGTTAGTTGCTACTTAGGTATCGCTTTTGCACTCGGTGCTTAAGTTACCTGGCGAAATCCACTCCACGGTGATGACAAAAATCAAATGATCCTGGCACTTTTTCGGCGCTGGTCATTGAAAAGTTCCAAATCGTCCACAGAACGCTTAATCGTCGACTCTTTTCTAGGTGCATGCTTAAATGTGGGATGCATGGCGGCAAAAAGAAAAAGAAATACTCGCAAAGATAACCTTTCCGTGATCCTCAGCTCGCTCCCAGTCGGGTAATTCATTAACTTTTATTTCATGATACCCAGATCCCAGCGGCTATAAAGTTGTAAAAATGGACTTTAAGTAAAAAAGGAAAACGGTCGAAGGACGGGCTTCTGAGTTCGACTTCATCCAATTTTATTTTTTCACCGTGACATACGAGACTTACGGAAATATGACACTTTTCGCGGGAAACAAGCCGTTCTATTTATAAATCTACTCGGGAAAGGGTTGACTCAAGAAATTAATGGAGATGGAGGCTCCATTTGATGGGCTCCTGCATTGCCTTGATGCTGTTGCGAAAGCGATTTATAAATATATAATTCTAGCGCCCTCGGCTGTCTAAACTTACTTGACAGGCGGTTGTCACTTTTCTAATCCGCGGCACGTTTGCGGTGACAGTTTTCACGCTTTGCGGAGCCCCGGGGTTTCCGGGGTGGAAATGAAAATTTATAAGAGATCGTTTGCAAGCTCTCCTTTCCTTGGCCCCTCGCTCGCGCGTTCTCGCGAGGCTCGCTTCGCTGGCCCAAATAGGAGAGCTTGCTCGCAGGCTACATTCTACTCTCAATATCTGCTCTAAAGCCTGGTATTCATATGTCGGTAAACACCCAGACGATCGGGGTTTTACTATTTAGCAACCATCCCAGATTTTGCCGATATATCGGATGATAGCTAAAAGTCTGTCCCAGAGACGCCACGTTTATGTGTGATAGGGGTCTGGAGCGCTGCAATTTAGGGGATTGGTAATGAGCGAAATCCTTCAGTGAATGATCGTCAACCCATCGCAGAAAAACGACGCGTCGGGAAAATAGAAACGCTCCCGATTCTCCAGATTTGTCCCCATCCATCCTAGACGATCGCGGATATCTACGATTTCGTGTTTTCATTAGCCGGCAAAATCTGGGACAGTCGGGAAACAGCAAAATCCCCGATCGTCTGGGATGGCTTTGTATGGGAAACATGCGTTTACGACATGAAAATTGTTCATAATATTCGCAGTGAACATTTTTAAACTGTTTTTTGAGCTTAATTCCAATATATAAATTAAAGGCACTACTGCTATAGGGAGCAAAACCTGGCCCAGTAACTCAAATGAATCGTTAAAATCAGAAAATCGATCAAAGAAGGCCAAAGCACCGCTATGCACTGAAACGTGACACATTATTGGCTGTGTAATACTCCAAAACCGAAATTGCTAAAGAGAAAATCGAGTTTGGATGTAGTAGTAGTAAACCTTTATTTAACTAGGGTAATCCCCTCAGAATACTTAAAAGTATATCTGTTATCAATAGGAGCCCTAAATTAAGACTAATAAAAAAAGTTCAAAATAAATAATAAGAAACTAAGTAACCATAAGTTAAAAATAGTACAGTACAACAATTAAAACTAATTCTTATTTACTAAATAAATTATTATACACAACTGAGCCATTATAATAAAAACTTTTCTTGGCGGTCTCAGTTCTTACTGCAGGTAAGTATATAAAATGCTTCTTCTTGTTTCTCTTGAAATAACTTCCTTATTCAACTTAAAATAATAATGTGGTTCTCGCAAGCCTGTGACAGAATGTCTAAGGTAAAAAGCACACCAATATTAGCACAAACCGGAAATTGTATAAGTTTGTTCTGTTGTTGTGCGGCCAGGTAGACCATAGGAATGAATCCGGGACGAATACTTTAACACGGTGTAGTGCTAAGTAGCGTAACATAAGCACTCGAAAAAAAAAATTGAGCAACCTTTGCCTATAAATTTAACCAAATGCACCGTTTTAAGCACGGCTATGAAGCCCTGCTCTCAACACATTTCGACATTTCATTTAACATAATTTTATCCACAGTATTATGACGCGGCAGAAGAAATAAAACCACTCATCTGTACAGTTTTTTCCATGTTTAACGCTGTCTTGGCAAGCGTTGATTATTTTCAGGATATTTATCATCGGAACCAAGCTGGATTTTGTTTCCTTTAATGGTAAACATCTTCAAAGACGACGAACATTTGTTACCGAACGTGACTTTCCCATGCTAAACTCTTATACTGGCCAGGTCACAGCAAGGACCAGAAAATTTGTGACGTCATTAGTGTTTATTCTCCCGCGTGAGCCCACGCACATTCCTTGTGATCCTTTTTAAATCAAAATTTCTCCATACGGTTCACACTGCCTGTTGAACACCCTACTGTTCCTGGTTGTCTTAAATTTATTTAGCTGTTGGTCCTTTAACTTTTGGTCGGATTTCCATAGAGTAATACGGGATGACATTTTGAGGATTCAGCTTCTCAAAAATCTGGCTGGTTTGGAAGATTGGAAGCTTTGCGATCGGCTCTGCAGTAAAAAGATAGTACGGTACGTTAAGCAAAACCCTTTAAATCACTTAAAATTCGCCGTTTGGAGCAGTTGAAAAGGGACAACAAGGAAGGTAAGTTGTTCATCAACGGTGTTCAATTAAATGCTAATGTCAGAATTTCCACATTCATTTTTACAGTAACATAATGCAAAATGTAATGCAAGTGAACTGAAATGAAGGTTTCTTTTACTGATGATCATACTTCATGTAACTTGTCTTTATATAATTTGCTTCTAAGTGTAAAAATTACTCCTAATTTTAATTTGTATTGTGTAGTTCCCAATTGCCAAAAGGTAGGTGCAAAGGGACTCAACAACTCCCAACATTGTCGCGAGAACAATGTTGCATGTTGTTGTGTCTGTGTTTCATTGGTGTGCAAACAGATCCAACAACTCGCGACAACACGCACCAAAATGCAACAGGGTGTGCAGACGAATGCAATATGTAACATCCAACAATTAGTTGTTGGGCAATAATGAACTGCGTCTATTTGCATGGGGCTTAAAGGATGTTTAAATTTGAATTGAAAGTAGTGACACTGTGAGTGTATGCTGTTGTAATATGCGAACAAACTTCAGGGTCCGATGGGCATCCAGTGGGGAAGAGGGGGGGGGGGGGGGGAGGGGGTGACTGTGAACAGCAGTTTTTTTGTTTGCTTCTTTGTGGAAGCGAGCAAAAGGGGATGTTTTTTTTTTAAAAGCCCTTATACATTGTGTCAAAACTCAGCTAGCATTTCACCACTCTACTCGTAAACCTAGTGCGAACTTTCCTACTACCTTATGGTATGGTATGGTAGAATCTCGGGGCTGGTACTACCATAACCAAGGTCTCAGAGGTTTTACTTGAAAATAATTATCAGGGGTGGGGGGGGGAAGAGATGAGGCCTGGGACCAAGAAAAGATGCTCTCACAACTTGCAAAGCAGTCACCTTGTGTGATGGTCAGCAGATAGCTGCAGTATTTTTCCTAAAGTATTTTAGAAACAAGAAGCGAACTGGCTGAGGAAATAATTTGATGATTGAAAAAAAATAATGTTATGCCTGTTTGTTTTCCTCTCATATCCTACTTGTCCTTTGGTACTGAAATTGGAAAATGCAATCGACAGTTACTGCAACGGTGTAAATTCTTAACCGACAACAAGTTACGCACTAGACTATCAATAAAGTTTGTAGGTTACATAGTTTTTGCCGGGAAAGGACATCAGAGGATTATAGAAGTTATGGTGCTGATAAAAATTATTGCAGAAAGTGTCAAATTTATCGGAAGTATTGGTCTATTCAATAGAGCTTATAAAATTAATATGAGCTTACACATGTGAATAAACAGATTCACACTTCATAATAACAGTGATAACATTTCATTTTGTTTATTTTGATCAGTCAACTCCTTGAACTCAAAGTCAAAATTCAAAACAATCCTAGTAAACAAATCACAACCATTGCTGAAAGCTCTCTACCTTGAAGATAGCCTAACTCTTTGGTGGTTCTTATCAGCTATATGGAGCTTTATGGTGCATATTCCAAACACTGCAAAGGACAATAATTATTTAAAAGAAAAAGCAAACCACACACTTTGTCTGAAAAGTGAAATAAAATCAATTTGCTAATTACCAAAATATAAGAGTAAGACACAGTCTCGCCCTCAATTGTCATGTTTTTGCCCCTGGGATGGCCGGGGGGGGGGGGGGAGGTACTTGGGTTAATTTTTGTTAGATATGTGCCACTGGCCTCTCAGAGCCCCTACCCCATTATAGTCTATTCTGTGGCCAATTATAGACCGCATCTAAGTCAATGTTCAGTGCAAATATGTAATTTTCGCGATGCCAACTTAGTCACTTTTTATTTATGTATCTACCTTATAACTTTTCACCTACTGTACAATCATTCTGGTATCTGGCACATCCCCATTAGCCTTTTATGAGGAAGTACCCCCCCAGGATTTTGTTCCTTCATGTTCTTTGGTTTTTATCATAATGCACTTGCCATGTCCCTAGGCCTCATTATTGTGCGCAGCCAATGTGTTTCAGGTCACGTGGTCTGAGTGAGTCTTGGAGTCTGTTCATCTTGGATACGTCACTGAAATGCATTGACTGAGAAGGCCTGGGAAGACACCGCACAGGGACTAGGCAAGTTGTGTGCATGATCAGTACACAAATCCTAGTCACGGTTCCAGGGGGGGCCCGGTCATCCAGAACCTTAAATAAGGGGGGGGGGTCTGGTCTCCAATAAAAGATTTTTTCTGCCCTTTGGGCCTCAGTTTGGTTTAAAAATAAGAGTGGGGGGGGACCTGGCTCGCTCATCTGGGTTTCCTAGTCCCCCCTTCCTCACTGGTAGTGCCAGCAGTTCTCGCTCACTCTTGTGCATGTACGGCCCGTAATTGATGGTGTTAGGACATCACTATTAGAGCGTTCTGGACAGTGTAAATAGGTTTAAAAACTGGGAAAAATTGACTTGGAGGCAAGTTGTGTGCATGATCAGTACACAAATCCTAGTCACGGTTCCAGGGGGGGCCCGGTCATCCAGAACCTTAAATAAGGGGGGGGGGTCTGGTCTCCAATAAAAGATTTTTTCTGCCCTTTGGGCCTCAGTTTGGTTTAAAAATAAGAGTGGGGGGGGACCTGGCTCGCTCATCTGGGTTTCCTAGTCCCCCCTTCCTCACTGGTAGTGCCAGCAGTTCTCGCTCACTCTTGTGCATGTACGGCCCGTAATTGATGGTGTTAGGACATCACTATTAGAGCGTTCTGGACAGTGTAAATAGGTTTAAAAACTGGGAAAAATTGACTTGGAGGCCTTTTCTTTTAACAAAGAAGTATCCGTTATTACAGTGATATCAAGAGGAAAAGTGCACAAAGCCATGTCCGTTGTTGTTAGTGTTCCTACAAACTGATCAAGTGTGGCGTGTAATGTGGTCGTCTGGCATTCATTTCTGTCTGTTAAGTTCTCCAGTCAACGATCTACCTTTACCGGATAGTTATTAAACGTTAAATATGTAAAGAAAGTTGATAAGGGTTTCCTTAATACAGCCGTGGACTACTAATATCGAACTCAGGGGAGGATCTGTGGGGAGGGTGCAGGGGGTGCGCACCCCCCCTGAGATGACCTGCGGTTTTCTAATACAAATGGTATTCTGAAAAAAAAAAAAAAACTATGTGGTTTATTGGTGTTGAAGTAGAGCAAGAGACGAGTGCACCCCCCCCCCCTAAAAAAATCCTGGATCCGCCCTTGGAACTAATAGGACGCAGCCGCGAGTGAAGTCGATCTACATGGATCTACGACATGACTTCCGACTGTCTGCAGCAATTTACTCTCTCGAGTGATTGGAATCAGAAGGACAAAACCCAGCAATCTTTTGTTGTACAGGTGGTCGTGTGAGGTTTGAGGAAAGAATCCATCGAACATGAAACGTTTTAACAGGCATTCGATTTATGACTCCGATCCGTAGTTGTATTTTACCAGAAAGTACTGACAACAGCCCCTCGCGATCTTTAGCGATGTGGTTCACACGGAATGTTCCTTGTATCTTTGCTGTATGAGCGTAAATGTTTAAGAATTGATCTTTTAAAAAGAAATTGTTGCCTGTATGTTCCGTTTAATTTCTGGTTTCTTTATGTGTTGAATCGATAACGTTTGTTTTGCGTAACACCCGACACAACGACTCGGAAAGAAGCAATTGAAATTTATGCCATAGTGATGGGCTCCTGTTTATGCTTAATTTTGCGTTGTTCTTTTAGAATAATCTTTATACTTGTACGTTATGTGGCTACTATTACAGTGAAAGCGTTTTGTGATGAAGCGCTATTAAAAATTGCTTTCAAACACTGCTACGATGAGCTACAATGTTTATGATGTGCAGTGCTCATCGCGCTAGCCGGCCGCATGGCGTGGCCTATTTTATTTTAGTACTAGGAGTAATCGGAGCTTAGGAGAGTGCGTTCCCGGGGGAGGGGGGGGGGTACTCGATATATCCTTGGGTGGGGAGGTGCGGCTCGGCCCCTCATAGCCTGACCCTGTTTAAGACAAAAAGCGCTGATTTTCCTACCCTGTTTAAGACAGAATTCCGATTTTTGATACCCAGTTTAAGACATTCGTAGAACATAAGCGCAGGCTGTTTATCGTCTAAGAACAGGGTTATGGGTTCCTGTCTAAGAAAAGATACCCTGTTTAAGACAAAAATCCCGAAAAACATACCCTGGCTGGCTGCACGTCCCCATTAAGCCCTTATAAGGGAGTACCCCTCCCCCCCCCCGGGGGTGCGTTCGATATGTTTGCTAGGCGTACAGGTAGCAGTTGAGGGGGAAGGGTGGATGGTTCTTGCAATAGATAACTATGATTATGGCATATTTTGAACGTAAGGGTTGCGTACAGCGAAACCTCGATTTAAACTGTGTATGATAATGATAACGTTTTGAAGGATCAGCGTGATATCGTATTGTTCGTCTCAAGTGCTTGTTATTTGAGGAGACACTGGCCAGAGTGCTTCGGGCGTGTAAAAAGAACTTTTTGTTTTACTGGCGCAATAGATGATGTTCTACAAGGCGCAGTAATTGTTGTTCGAAGGCCAATCAGCGCTTAACCTGGGTTTCTTTTTCTTTTGTTAAAAAACATTTCTTTGGATAATTTTCTCAGTTATTTTTAAAAGCGTCCAGTCATCAACTTGTTGGCAAAATGACGCTTTCACATATGAGTTCAAATTTCGCACTAACCCTCCTCGCCTGTGTTATCTTAACCCAGCTTTGAACAACCCGGCCCAGGTACTGTTAAAAAGCAAACAGTTGACAAAGTTTGAGATGTAATCATTAGTTTTATTTAATATTGAGAATTCCACATGTAGACAATTACCGAAATTTACTACAAAATGCCGGAAACCGTTACTGGCCAGTCTTCTTAACTGTGATGATATTAAAGAACGACCCAAGACCACATTTTTGTGGTGAATGCCGGGGCACAATGATTGTGTTTGAACACTGGTTCACTTACACTACACCTCTCAATTTCACACGTTTCAAGGGAATCATCAAAGCCTTCAGTGGAATGTGCGTGCGGCTCACGTCAATAACTTTTCCAGTAATTTGGTCGCTGGGTGTGTTGATTTCAGGGGCTTGAGTGGCGCTACTGTGGGCTGGTCACGTTTTTCCGAATAAATAACATAGAGCTAAAATGTTCGTTTGTCTAGTGCCGAAAATATCACAAGTCATGATGAAATGGTGCCGCCGAGCTTCACATCTCGGTAGATTTAGTTTGTGGCATAACGGCCGCCGCCGAGCTTCACATCTCGGTAGATACTTTGTGGAATAACGGCCGCCGAGCTACACAACTCGGTAGATTTACTTTGTGGCAGTACGGCCGCCTAGCTACACAACTCAGTAGATTTACTTTGTGGCACAACAGACGCTGAACTTCACAACTCGCCGGTAAATTTACTTTGTGGTACATGGACGCCGACCTAAACAACCCGGTTTGATGATGCACCAGGAGTAGCACGCATTTTCCAAAGAAAAATATGAAGGCTTAATCAGCACACTTTTGAAAGATGAACGGTTTGGAAGATTCATTAAACACAGATCGATAGTAGACCTTCAGCAAACT
>OZ037993.1:21356252-21366252 GCA_964035705.1 Porites rus
TATTTGTAAGAAAATAATATAAAGAAAGTTGTAAATCCGATTATTCACTAGGTTTGCTGCTGATCATCATGATCTTTCACTAGTATGCCAAGTTGGGTGCTTCTTAGCAAACAGATTAACGACTTCTTCCAGAGTAACGATCCAGGATTAAGGACCCTTAATGTCTGTTAGATAGTACGTGCCGGCAAATCGTATGTCTCTTAACCTGCGATCAGGCGTTTTTTTGAACCTCGTCTCCCAAACAAAAAGGGAAGAAGGACACCTAATCGCGGGTTATATTTCACTGATTACTTGAAACTGGAGAAATCTGACTTAATTAATGAGAGGAAACTGATAGGCCACTCCAGCTAGGGCCTCCGCTTCCTAATGCCCAAAAATGTCTAAGTTTTCGCATGTTTTCCACCCTGAAGTTTTTTAAATGAAGAAACTCGGTCCTGATAAACGTCTGCAGCCAGAAAATTTTCAATTATGGCAACTTCAATTTCTTTTTGAGGTATGTAGTTATTGAAGAGAGGTATCTATTGATTGACAAAATCTGGCGGTGGCCTTTCTTCTTGCTCTTTTCGGCCCGTTTTCTCGCAACCTGTGTTAAAAATTGCTCAACTGTCCCAAAATTGAAAACTATTTTGTAATTACGTTGTAGGCCCACTATCGCTAATTCACTTTGTTTTAAATCGTTTGCTTGTGTACAGACCCCCCTCCCCTCAGCAAAAATCGGGTTTTTTGAGAGGAGGCGGGGTGTGTACACAGGCCATAAATCGTTGGTCAACAAAAAAAGTGGAACTCCAGAGCCTGTGAGGGGGGGGGGGGGGGGTACGAAACCACCCTTCGTAATCTCCCCTCCCTACGGGCCTGAGACGCAACGACGCTGTTCTTAAAAACCTCGCTCCCAGGGTCTTCTCGAACCTGGGGACGAGGTTGCAAAACAATAATTCCTTTATTCGCCCGCGTACGCCCTGGTACATTCCTTGTAGTCCTTATCAAATTTCTCCATACGGTCCATACTGACTGTTGAATACGCTTCTATTCCTGGATCTCTTAAATTTATTTAGCTGTTGGTCATTTAGGTTTTTGTCGGATTTCCATAGAGTAATACAAGATGACACTTTGAGGATTAAGCTTCTCAAAAATCTGGCTGGTTTGAAAGATTGGAAGCTTTGCGATCGGCGCTGCAGTAAAAAGATAGTACGGTACGTTAAGCAAAACCCTTTAAATCACTTAAAACTCGCCGTTTGGAGCAGTTGAAAAGGGACAACAAGGAAGGTAAGTTGTTCATCAACGGTGTTCAATTAAATGCTAATGTCAGAATTTCCACATTCATTGCCCCCGCAGGGTTCCGGCCTCTGGACCGGAACACGAGGATGCACCCCTAATTTCCCCCGCGTAAAGAAAAAGGGTCGTATCGTCGTACTGTTGGTATGCGAAAATTTTCTCGATTTTATAAAACTAGGCGCGCACGGTGGTCCCGGTTGATTTTCAGCATGTGCGCCTGGCTCAGCAACCGCGCAAACTGGGTTTGGCAACACTTGCTGCCCGATTTGGGGAGTGGAGGATTGCGTTACACAATTTGTGAAGTGTCACAGTATCACAAGTATCACAAGCACTGCTGCCAAATTTGTGGCTGCTTTTTTGCTTCCACCTTAACAATTTGTGTCTCTAAACAGGATATCGGATGCTGGCATATGCTTTCAGATATTTTGTTTCGAATTACGCACTTAGAACGATGGCAAGGTAACAACAAATGTTTAACTAGCTTTGATTACGAACTTCGCTCAAAGATTGTTCGGCGTTGCTAAAACGAGGGTAAGGGTAACATCAAGGGTGAGGGTCAGGGTGAGGGTGAGTGTAAGGATAGAGTGAAAGCGTATAAAAACATAACTGTAGCGATGATCTCGTTTCTGTTGCAGTTAAGTATTTTCAACAACGTGACCGCAAAGCGGAGCTCCACGCGCGCGGAGCCCCATTGCTAAGTAAATCTACCCATCCCAGAAAATTTGGTAATCACGTGACCGTACACCGAGCGACCGACCGCCCGCCGTCCTTCCGCACCACAGGAAAACCAATGTTTACTCTCACACTTTTAGCTAGTTTGGGAGCCCAAGAGAAAACTAATTGCACAGGCTGCACATCAATGTTGTGATCAATTGACAGCTATCAAAACAGGGCATCCGCTGACAAGTATCACCTGACCGTACCGCGGGCTCAAGTGTCGACCCATCGAGGCCGAGTATTTTTTAAAGTCATCCGCTGACAAATTACCAGTTTCAAATGATCGCAGGCTCAAGTTTATTTTTTCCAAGGATTCATATCAAATATGTTGTGTTTATGTCACTATGGCCCCGCACTATTAGGATTTTGATTTCAAACTGACCTCGGAAGCGAAAATTCATCCAGTTTTTTTAAAAGTACAGGCGGGGAAGACCTTATCTTACCATGGTCACGCGTTGGTCACGCTCTACGTCCAATTTTTATACTCTGATTGGTCAAAATTTGACAGGTGAGTTTATGCGGAAAAATTATGCAGCATCTTGAAAGTAGTTTACTTTGACAGCTGAAGCTGACAGAGTGTTGTGTCAACTTGTGATGTTTTTAACTGTCTTTTTCCTCTGGAGGTACAAAATGAAATACAGATGCTATCAAGGGTCTTCTGTTATTCATGGCTGGTTTGTTTACTGGGTTTTGGTCGAGAAATGCGTCGCTTGTCAAAATTCGGTAATTCGATTTCGGATGGCATCGTTTTCGTTTTTCACCTTGCTTAATGCGTAGGAGGGTTTAAAAGTCTCAAGCAACTGTGTCCTCCCTTGATAGCTTTCAGGAACTGAATCTCGAATGGCAAGCCTAAGTAATTATTGTATTTGATGTTTGTGTTTCATGAAGTCTTGCACAGTTCACGCTGACAGTTTATGCGGCAAGTTTATGCACGTTTGCAGGATTTGAGTGAATGATCTGACCTAGTATCAGGTTTGATATAAGCTTACAGAACTTTAAAAAGCCTTCAGATATATTTGCTTACCACGAATAGAAAGAAAACGTTCCGAAGGATATTTAGTTATAAATTTGGCTTTACGCTTAAAGACTCAGGATTTTTAGAGACACTTTAATACTTGTCTTCGTGAATGAAAATTGTTGTCTCGGTAAATGTTTCACGGAATTATATCTCTTTTTTTGATTGTTAGTAGTCTCTCTTGCAATTTTAATCGCTTGTCCGTGCCGTTTGTTTTCATCGTTCATGACCATCGCTTGCAGGAGTACTCAAAAATGTCGCGCGTATCAAACGCTTTATAAGATTACACATCGTTATAACTGAAACCATTAAGTGCTACTACGATCAAATCTTTGACTACCATTTTTTTTTGCTAGATTGGCAGTTTAGTACTTGAAGTACATGGTGTGCAAGTTATAGCTTCATACGATTAAGGAAAGTGGTATTTTTTGGTCGCTCAAAAACCATTAATTTTCGTCCGCCATTAAAACGCTATGTTCCTGTGGCCTGGTTACCAAGAACACAAGGCAATTGCTTTGTGACGTCATTTACTTAACGCAGTACACACAGCATGACAATTTCTTTCCTCCCACTTCGATGCGTTCTTGTTGAGGAAGACTCTTTCGATCTTACTACATTAGGCTTCTTATGTGTGCAGCAACCCCTTCAATCGATAGAATTGAGCTGCACGCGAGTCTGACCAACTGAATGTGAGATTCGAGGAATAGGTTTGTTTCCAGCTGACAGTTTCGCTGTTTTCTCGGTTTGATAACTTCGAAGAGTGCTGCAATAGCATTTACGGGGCTTTCAGCGCAAACCAGTGGCGGAAAATTAAACTTGGATTGTTTGCTAGCATATGGAAGAAAGATCAATCGACAGATCTTGAATCCGGAAAGAAAACTTCGCATAAAGAGGGAGCCCATGGAGGTAAGCTTACAGTTCGCAAAACTGGCAGTGAATGTCCCCAACGCTATGTTTATTTATATCGCCGGTGGTGATTTTTGCTTTTACTACTGGCGAAGTCATCGAAGATAAATTTTTTCTTAGACCTTTCTTCGACTGGAACGCGACGACTACGAAACTTTTAGGAAACTTTCAAAAAGATTTGCCCTAAGGCAACAGATCACAGAGAGCCCTCTAGTTTTGCAAACACTATTATCGCTCACACCTTGGTCTTGTAGTGTACTATTTTTTCTGTTACCACTATTAACATTCCTTTGAGCTTTTATAAAAAGCTTTAAAGCTCTATTTGTAAATTTTTATTATAAAGTATTAAAATCTATCAGGATCATGGTGCAATCTGAATGGTATGATATTTCAATATCATAGTCAATATCAAATTAGTATTTCCAACATGCTGGTCGCCATACCCCTCACTAAACAAATTAAATTTATTTCTCATTACAATGCCTGCGAGCTATTTATCAAGCATTCTCAAAACAGGGCATATAATGGGCTTGGATAAAACCTTTACTCTCCAAGAGTTTGTCTGAGTGGGAAAAAGAACATTCAGGGGGATAAACAGGCAGGATTAAACGACGGTCTAAAGTAAACGGAGTAATCCAGGAGTAATGTGAGTGTGCCAGGTGTCTCGAAAACTAAGACCTAAGACCTTATCATATTGTAAATGAAACAGGTTGAATATCGAAAAAACATACCACCTGCTCAAAACGTGAACGTAAAATGTGAGTCTGATTTGCAATTTCGTCCCCACCTGATTTCAACCAAGGCACGAATTCCTTTCTTTGTCTTCTTCTTTGTCTCTCTCGTTTTTTGGACCGCCATTTTGGATTTTTGTGGAGGTTTCCGCTGACAACTCGTTCCCAAACTTCCGTTCCCCGTTCCCCGCTCCCCGCTCCCGCTCCCCCTTCCCCCTTTTAGTAACATCCAGAATCGATCGTGCTGTGAAAAGTGTAATGTAAAGTGTATTTTAGTAGCGTTAGATTTCACGTGTAGTTTCACGTGACTTTTGATGACCTTTGTTGTAAACAAACGAACCTTCAAAGTTCGGACATTGTACTCTGCCCCCCCGGGGGGGGGAGGTACTGCCATATATGGGCTATATAGGTATGTGCCGCTGTGAAGGGTATGGTTTTCAAGCAGTTTACTCTAGGATAGGGTTTATAAATCAGAGCGTTTGGGTCTAGAATAGGGTATCATTTTTCAGGAAACTGATCAGTTAGTTGAAGATTTTATCTAGACTAGGGATTGTGGTATAAGGTTTTGTTTTGGCTAGACTGTGCTAGTGACCTCAGTAGTTTCTGGAAAACAGTAGCCTGTGAACAGGCCTTTGGTCGAGCGGGGAACTAGAGAGAGAAAACAGACAAAATGTGAGAAAATAGAAGGGATTCCCGTCACGTAACATCTAGACATGAACACCCTCAGCGCTTTGTACACTGCAGGAGGTACAAGGGCTTTGCTAACAATTTTAGCATTACCTCTAAGCAAGACAAACAAGAAAGATTCTAGAGCGAAACCAAGAGTCACAAAAAAACTGACAGTGCTTACAAGTGTAGTTAATTTTTTCACTACCAGACAAAAGGATAAGTAATGAGTTCGTTTAATTATTGGCTTGCATTAAACCTATGTAAAAATGATATTTTTTTTTAATAGTAAGTAGATTTAGTGTGTAGCATTCCTTGATATTTTTGCAAAGGCAAAAGAAGCACGAAAATTGATTAAAAATTGTGAGTTAAACCTCTATGTATCACTCCATTGCCTGTCTCACCGTACCAAAATTATCGTATCTTGGTGAGCATTCGGAAGTCAGCCAAGCGCAGTCATTCCACGCATGCTGAACAAGAATGCTATATCATGACTAAAAACAATAGAAAACTCCCAAAGCACAAACTCAGCCAAAACGCTAAAAATCTTCAATGTTTACTCAACTTTGGGCTTATAGAAGATAATGTCACAGTTTTTCAATGATCATGAAATTCAGAATCCGGATAGTTAGTTAATCAATTGTGGCCCTGAAAAAAATTGAGGGAAATAAAACTACGAATTTTTAAGAAAATGCTTTTTTCGTGAGACGGACTCTTAAACGCTGACAAACGTCAACAAAAAGCTAAAACTATAATTTGTATATGTTTGTATTGCTCGAAATTGCGCGCATTTACATGGCCGTAAAGCTTTTTTGCAAGGACCCATCTGTTACAAAGATCCCCAAAATAAAGGGATAAATCCCATAGTTTATTAGATATAATCGTGTAAAGTTTGCATATCATTTTCACATAAATTAGGACCTAAATTTGGAAACCTCTGAATTTCTGGCATTGGGTCTTTGCGATTTTGGTGAAACTCTGTTCAACGCAAGGCACTAATACGCACCATACGTAGCCGAGAGATTTTCACGAAAAAATGCCGGCAACAGCAGAATTTCGACTCAGACCCCAAAGAGGCGTGGCACTATAACCACGTAACACTTACTCCGATCGCCAAAAATTTTATGCTGTATTCTATGTTGTTCTATATGTTATCCATACTATCGTAAGTCTAACATCATCATGTTAGACTTACGATCAAAGTAAAGGTGGGGATACCAGAGAGCTTCAAAGTAGGATGGTACCCTCACAAAATAACTTGGTCGAGTCACCTTAACACGCGTTCTATTACATTTGCATTGTTGGTTGAACTCATTATGACATGTATAAAAAACAATTTTCCATCCTAAGCATGACATGTATGAGGATTCTCATTAACCCAGCAAACAAAGTGTAATAATTGAGAAAACACAAAAGAGAACAAAAGAATTACACTCAGAAACTCTAATACGAAAACTGCATTTCAAAGGTTCATAGCAAATACATGGACAACCGCATGGAGTCTTAATTCGGTTTTTAAAGGGTCGGGGGCAGATTTATTGACAACTATGACTAGTTTAAAAGAAAAAGCAAACCACACACTCTAATTACCAAAATATAAGAATGAGAGACAGTCTCGCCCTCGACTGTCATGTTTTTGCCCTGGGAAAGGAGGTGGGGGTGGGGGTGGGGGTTACTTGGGTTAATTTTTGCTGGGTGTTACTTGGGTTAATTTTTGCTGGCCCCTCAGAGCCCCTACCCTATTATAGTCTACTCTCCGGCCGATTATAGACCCCATAATGGACTTAAATCTCACTTTCACACAGACGAGATGGTCAGGATCTGACCATCAGCTGCTGATTGTTTGATAACAACAACAACAACAACAAATTTATTGTACCCAAAGTAGAATATTATAGTTATTTACAAGTTATTAAATTAATCAATTAACTAAAAAGGGTACTGACTTCCTGAAATAACTAATAAGTTAAAAATGCCAAGAAGCCAGATTCAGTAAGATAATTTCAATAAGTTTATCGTGCGGGGTACAATATGGTAGCATATCAGATTGTATACACACAAACACACACACATACACATACATACTCACAATACGCTATCACGTATTACTGTAAGAAGAGCGAAAAAGAAGGATGGAAGTTACGAAGTACAAGATAATTACCAATAGTAGTACAGCGAAAGGTAATGTTGTTTTAATTTTGATTTAAATTGAGAGAGAGAAACAGCTTTAATCTTATCATCAGTTGAGTTCCAGATCTTTGGTCCTTGAAATCCAATATTAAATTTTTCTTAATTAGTTCTAGCTTTGGGAAGGTAATATGACTGTTTAGCTGCAGATCGTGTATTGTAATGATGGATCTCACTTACTTTAGAGAAAAATGCATCAAAAGCAGAAGGTAATAAGGAATTGTTGAATCTGTACATAAAAACTGCAATATGAGATGATATCAAATCATCCAGCTTGATTATGTTCAATTTTCTAAGTATAGGACTCGAGTGTTCATGAAAACTTGTAAGTGTCATAAGGTGAATAGCTCTTTTCTGTAAAATAAAGAGAGGCTGGAGAGTTGTTGAATAAGTGTTGCCCCAAGCAATTTTTCGATAAATTAAAAAAGGATAAATTAAAGCATAGTAGAGGTTAGACAGTACATTAATATCGACATAGTAGCGAATCTTGGATAATATTCCAACACTTCTCTTTATTTTGGTGAAAATATATTGAATCTGAGATTTCCATAACAAACTTGAGTCAATGAAGACACCAGATATTTTATACACTTTTCCTGATTTAAGCGCTTGTTTTCTAAGATTAACTGGAAATCACAGGAAATCTTTTTTGTAGAGGATGGAAGATAACAAAACTTGACTTTTTTATATTTAGTGAAAGCTTGTTAGAAGGAAGCCATGCATATACTAACATTGTTTAGTTCAGTATTTATATTTTGGAATTACATCTGCAACTTTAAACTTATTAAACAAGGTTCAGTGCTAGGGGCACTGATATAATACTTTTGAGAATTTTAAGTATATTCACAGGTATACTGTATACCTGTGATATTGATCATTTTACAAAGACGCAAATCAATCAAGTTTATTGGTTCCTATATTTGGAACTACTCAGGGTAGGATGGTACTAGCTCTCTCTTAGTCGAGACGAGTGAATGACAAGAACCGAGTGCAAAGGAAAAAAAAAGGACTGGAGAGTTGCCAACCACCAGAGTGAATTTTGCCAAACAAGCTCCCTGTATGTAAAACCGCACCCGTTTGAGTCTATTTTACCTGAATGAACCATAAGGGGCTCTTATTTTTGTGGGTTTTTAATTTGCGCCAAAACACTCTAAGTGCAGAGAACTTTCTTTACAAACGAGTGCGTGGTGGAAGTTCATTATTAGAGCGGTTTTCATTTGAGTGTCGAAAAGTAATTGGTTTTGCACTTTCTACACGATGCGATTGGCTTAAAAGATTCGCGCCACCTTTTCATCCAATCAGAAGTAAAACCAAAGCCAATTGTGACGCGCTCGCATGCATTTTCCCGCGCTTTGCGTCAGCCACATGTAGTTACTTCGAGTTTTGATTGGTTCAATGTATTGTCTGTGTCCTATGTGATTGGCCAGAGTAATTACTTTGGTTTTGGTTTTACGACACTCAAACGAAAACCACTCTATGATCATGGAGTGAACATTAATAAGGCTAGAGCGATAAGACTATGATTTGTGGGAGATCGAGATTTCAAGGCTAAACTACAATGATGTTTGCTCAGTTGCAACGGTTTGAGTTTTAGTTAATTGTACTGTATATCTGGCTGCATTTTTGACTGACGTTCCCGCCAAATAGGCCTCTTCCATCAACCAGGTTTTTGACAAATTTGCCAACATAAAAACTAAGAGTGTAACCGCCCCTTTTTTCTTTTTCTCCTTTCTTTTTCCTCGCTCTTGCTATTTTCGTTTCTTTTACCTTCGTGTGATTTCCGGCCTTATCGGACGCAATAAACCTGCCGTTTACCCCGGTTCCACTCAAATGACTACAAATTTCGCTAGGTACGTTTTGAAAAATCCGACTAGAGTCAGGCTGCTCACCTGTGATTCAAATCAATTAGGTGTAGTGACAAAGTTGAACCAAGAAAATGTCAGGAAGAATTTAGCTGAAAAGTTTCTAGGTGTTTGCAATCTCGACCAGCATATCTATAGAGTCACCCCTTCAATTCAACTTTTGGAGAAAAACTGCACCAGTCTCTTGCAATTGTCCGATCTTAAGAGCATAAAAAGCAACAAAGCACTAGTAGTTCCGATGGCATTTCTGCTTGTAGCTTGGCTATTGCTGGTCTTTCAGCAGGGCTGTCTACAGTTTTTAAGTTCTATTTAGCTAATAATTTATTGCTTCCCTACGTCGTGGCAAAATGGCAAAGATTAATGCAATCTTTAAAAGTGGCAGTTAAACGGAAAATTTTAATTACAGGCCCATATCTCTTTGATCTATTCCAAGCAAGTTTATTGAAAGCCAGGTGTGTCATATTATCGATGAGCACCTCGCTGATAGCAGTGCTAAGAACCGGAATTAACGTGGTTTCTGTAAAGGTCTTTCCACAGAAAGCACGCTTATATCCATGACTGAGAAGGGGAAACAGGCTTTAGACAATGGCCTCTGTGTAGGAGCAGTGGACATGTTATAAATTATTATGGAACTTTTTAAACAA
>OZ037993.1:21371252-21411252 GCA_964035705.1 Porites rus
AGCCAGTGCAGCTTATTAAGGGCCGGTGTAATGTGAGAAAACTTTCCGATGCCAACAATAAGTCTTGCTGCTGCATTTTGTACACGCTGTAATTTAGCGATCTGCGCTTTTGGTAAGCCAAACAATAAACCATTACAATAGTCAAGACGGTTGGTTATAAAAGCATGAACCAAAGTGATTAAAGAATCTCTCGACAGGTCGGTCCCATCCTAGACGGATAATTCATGGATATTGAAGTTTGGTGTGTAAACAAATTATGAGCGAAAATTCGTCTTAACTTCGATTGAATCGTCAGAGGCCGATGATGTTCTGTAAATTCTGGTATTTGTATAAGTTGAAGCAAAGCGGCGGGTGACGGCAACAAGAGCGTCATAAAAAGCGATAGGTTCAGGCCTCGTCCACGCGTACCCGGATACGGTATGTTAAAAACGGATATTTTTTCTCTTTCATCATCTGCATGTACAGCAAGACTCAATGTCAGGACTGTTCCAAATAATAAACCAGTCTAAATTTAGGTTAGAAAGGGCTGAGATTCCGGGTACAGTTACACTAAGCATTCAGAATAGATAATGCACGTTACACATGCCTAGGTTGTTTAATAGGCACTATCATAGGGAGGCTTGATACTTGCCAACTGCTTACAATTTGTAAGGTACACGCATAATTCACCATAACCAGCTCTTGATGACCAAATCTGGAAGTGCGGCTTCTTTGCAGGTTAATGCACCGTTAACCGAGAAGTCCTGGGGACGAGGTTGAGTTGCTTTGGTTGTGAAAACAAAAAATGGCGGACATTTGGCTCGTTTCAAGACTAAGAACTAGGCGAAATAATAACTAAAAACATGGTAAGAACGACAAGAAGACAACTCGAAGGGCGACATCTGCTATTTGGAGAATATTTGCGGAGCTGAACAACCCTGAACGTGCACTATCGAAGATGAACTTAACATCGATGGAGGTAAGCATGTTTTAGCTATGTTTTTAAACTAGGAATTGTTTTGAATGAATGATAAAACAATTATTGAATTCGGCTTTTGTATCATATGAAGAATTATGGAGATCTCGGAGGGTGTTATCCGCCACGGCCTAACGGCCTCGACCGATAACGCCCTCCTCGATCTCTATAATTCTTCATAAGATACTTAGCCTCCTTCATTAATTGTTAAATAGCATCGCGAGCATATCATACGGAAAGGCTGATAAGTGGTTGATGACCTGACTGTAAAATTAATGTCTTTGTACTTGGTATTCGGTTGGAGGGTTTTTACTAAGAATTCCGAGGAAACGTTCGATTATTCTCTTCAAAGCAACCTTTTTGGTGAGTTGATATTCTTTTAGCCTGTTCTAGGGTCTCAGTCTTTCTACTATAAAACTAGATTTTGTGCAGCTTCATGTTTTGTAATAGCGATGTGGCACGTACGGCGTTTTACCGCCCACGAAGTCAAACCTGCCTTGCAACATCCAGGTTGTTGCAGGTTACAAAACGTTTTTGCAGAAAGTAGAGATTAGCTCTACTTTTTGCAACAAAATCTGTACATGCTGCACAAACTTAGGCCTAAAGCAAACTTTTTTTGCAGCAAGTGACGTAAATCCCGTATATAACGTGAATCCCGCGCAATTTTATCCAATCAGAAGTCAGTATTCAGGCAACTTGCAACAACCTGATTTGATAGAAGACAGGTTTGAACGTGAGTGGTAAATAAAGCAACATCGCTTTTCAACATTTTTTTTCAAGCAATGTTGCAAGGCAAGTTGTACCTTTTTTTTCTGTTTTCCAGGGCTTTTCCCTTAAAAAATGGGAAAAGCCCTGGGGACGAGGTTGTTCAGAGGTTCGAATCGAAAACCACACAACTGGGTTACTAAGGAACTTACTTCGTAAATGTATGGCTCGTCACCACGGTCTTGCTTTATTATGTTGCTGACTTTTCGTGGCAAAGTTCGAATCTTTTTGTTTTTAAATAATTAAGGATAATAGTCTTGTCTATATCCATCTATTTTGTTCTCTACTCTTGGGCTTATTTTCTTTCACTACCTCTGGGCAGGGGGCTTATTACAGGCGCCGAACTAGGATAAATACTGACCGATTTCCTAAACAAACGTCGAAGGTCCAAGCTTCTGGGGGGATCCAGGGGCATGCTCAGCCGGGAAATTTTTTAGATTTTAAATCCTTAAAATCTCTTTTCCTGGGATTCTGAGTCATTCAGGATACTGATTAACCAGTTCCATTCATTCTGGATGAAGCCTTAAAAATATATCGTATCTATAGTGAAAAATCCCTTAAGCCGGTGTGGATCCGCTCTTGTATTCGAAGAAGGAAGGAGTGGGAGGCTTGATTGAAGCTTAGGGATTTTCATTTAAGGGAAATTCAATTTATAAGATTGTCTTAACAATTTCAAGCAAATGCGCATAGGACTCGTGCCTCTATTGCCATCACGAGTGAACATCGAGACCAATGTGGGCAGGGTCTAGAAGGGGTTTCGCGTGATCCGTGAATTGACCGGGAAACAGAGTGTAAATCGGAAAAACTCATGTAATACTGTCGCGACGCGTGACCCTTTAACATGCATTGTAGTCCGTCAATCGAGATTTCTACCGATAAAACAGATGTAAGTGTTGTGACGAGGGTTCAAAGTTAAATCATGTAAAAGTGAAAAATTGTTGAGCTTCGATTTTTAGCAATAAAATTCATTGCCAGTCAACTTTGTAGTGGTCAAACAAAAAGCAGAGAATAGCCAGTTTGATCCGCACCACACTTTTCGTTTCCTTCCCATCACGGCGTCATTTAAGACCAACTCTTGCCTTTAGTAGTCCAGAAACCACTAAGAAAAAAAAATTTGAATGAATTGTCAGTTCGTCACCTAATCACGTGATTTGTGAGCTGACTCTAAAAGGTAACGTGATTCATGAATGTACAGAAATTTAACCCGTGATGAGTGATCCTGACCCCCTCCTCCAGACCCCGCGTGGAACGATCTGACGAGGTCTTTGCCTTCGGTTTCCAACGGCCACCATCACGTGCAAAAATCAAGAACAAAGAAACACATTAAAACAAAATGCGTTGAAATTAATTTTTGATTTCTTTAGTTTATCTTCGTTTTCATATTCATGAATAAATTTAAACAAACATCCATGAATTGTGACAAGAACTGATCTTATTGGTTGATTGGAGTGCACTCTACATGACGATGCACGAATTTGTAACTCTTTAACACGGGATCACATCCCGTGCCTTATAAAAATCCCTCACCCACTAAAAATTTATTTGTCATTCTTGCCACCAACTCGATCGATCACTGCTAAGAAGGTTCTTCCAGCATTTCAGGTTAGTAAACTAATGCTACGTATTAGCAGTCGAGTTTAAGGGGACAGTGAGGCATTATTTTTCGTTGATTTCCACTCAGTTTGTCTTAAATATCTAGCCAAGATTTCATTCAATCCAAAAATGACTCAATTAAGTTGCAGTCCTTAATTCAAGAATTTTTTGAGAAGTTTTGGTTGATTTTTCGAATGCTTTTAATGTATAAAAATTAGTGGGCGGGTAGGGGGGGGGGGATGTTTAAATTTTGGAAAAACTGGAAAATTTTGGATTTGGGGGTTGTTCAAAATTAAAATATGAAGTGAATATAGTACAGAAATACCAGATAGTCCACCACCACAACAAGGTGATTCTGATCCCATTAGCGGACTTACTGGTTTATGTGTATACCTTTTCTACCCAAATTTATTTCCTTCCTAAATCAACTTTATTCCATCCCCCGCCCCAAAAAAAACAAAAAACAAGAACCGTGTTTTCTATTTAATCGACACTTCTCTACATTTAGCAAAAGGCTTTTTAAAATCGATTGTTTGAAATGAGGATAAAAAGATAAGAAAAAGGGCGCCACTTTCTCAACTACACTATTTCGCTTTGGATCTACTCCGCAAAACGTTAGTGGTACTTCGCTGTAAAACTCTAGCCTGTTCACAGTCCTTTACTTTCTTTTTATAGAGCTCGTCAAGCGCGCAGTTTGAAAATGAAAACCGCGGGTGATTTATTGACATCTAGCGCAGGGTGTTGGGGAAGGGTAAATGAGAAAATGGACGATCGTTTCGTTTCTTTCTTTGAGTTTCTCTTTTTTTTTGTTGTTATCGTGCTTTGCGTCCGTTCTCACCTTCTGTTCTCGTCAAATTCGCCTAAAACAACCAAAAAAAGAAAACTGCTGTTGGCGGACGAGAGTAAAACCCTGATTGTCATGATGAGTTTTAAACTTGCTGAGCTTTTGTTATCATCTTCTCTCCAACATCTTGAAAATATAAAAAATCGCATAGGACTGACATGTCTCTTTTGAAGGCAGTAAAGGCATGATCAGTAGTAATGTAAAATCTAAAACTGATCTTGTGATTAAAGTATTATTGACTAATTGCCTTAATCTCGCTTCTGCCTCTGGACCTTGAATTCAGTTGGTAACGGATGAGTGGCATGAGATATATTTTCTTTTGCATATAGTCCCCATGCAAGGGATATAGTACACTCGTGATGGTCATAACTCCGCCCATTTGGTAGCCTCCCCCGAAGGCGTTTTAAGGGGAGATCGTAAAAACGCCTGCGGGGGGGTGGCTACCCATTTGGGTAACTGTCAATAAACTGGCGGGTTACAGGTAAATTGAGGTTATTTTTAAACCAAGGAGTTGGACTTCGTTGGACTGCTGTTGCAGTGACTTTGCCAATATTAGCAAAGTCAAGTATAAATAAATACTTAATCTTATTGATGGATTGATTGATTGATGGACTTTTTCTAGACTGCAAAACAGTCCGTATTTTTGCGAAATCAAGCACGCGCGAGCAGTCAAATCTGAAGCGAGGGTGAAAACTGAGAGCGAGACGGGAGAAAGACGGTCGTGTGAGGCTCGCGCGCCTCGCGCGTGTGAGAGTCAAGCTACACCGATTTTGAGAAAAAAACTGACTGTTCTGCAGTCTAGACTTTTTCTTACCCATGAGTCACACATGTTTTGCTCATTTACGTTTACGCTTTGCTCATGCGTTAGAGCAAGCCCTCCCGGGGCTTTCTGGCTGTACCGTAGCCCCGAGAACCCCAGGAGATCTCGCTCGCAGGCTACTCATGACTCATGCGTGTGCTTTGAGACTAAGGGCCTGTTTACATGGAGTGGGGGACCCCGGTCTAGTGGGGTTGGTTTCTTTTGTTTTCACGCTTTGGGGGACACAAAGCAACAGAAACCTACCCCACCTGACCAGGGTCCCCCACTCCATGTAAACATGGTCTAAAAAGCACGTGAAGACAGTGGTATAAAGTTATCCTTAAGGGCACCCTATTCTTGTATCTTTTACGGGACGTTTATTTGACAGATATGCAGCGTATATTGATGAATTTTGCCCAAACTTTCTGCTCAACAGCTAGTACGATGCAGCTTCTGTTCTCTATATCTCTAGTGTCGGTTTGTCTGTTCCTGGTGACGGCTCGTTTTGTCCACTTTATTCATCGTCAGGAAATCGTAGAAGATCTGAATGCGAGAGATGATCCTGCGGTCACTGGCTTATTTGATATGCCCTCTAGATCCTCAAGCAAGATATACATCGCTTCATGTGGCTTTCCCGGGATGTATTGCTTAAAAGATAGCCAATGCTGTAGCCATCACTGTCTTTTTCCAGGTCTTCCTTTGTGTCGGTGATGTGTGTTTAGCTTACAACCAACTGTGAAGATTGATTCCTTGCGAAAACCATAGACGGAAGCATAAATGGCATTTAATAGCGTTCATAAACAAGAAAAAGTTATCCCTTGAAATATTCAAACGGAACCAGTGATTCTACTAAATATTTTGAAAGGGTAATGCATATTATTACTAGTAATAGTTGACACTACAGCTGCCTCCGTTCTGTATATTGTTTGTCAATAGTATTCTTGCTCGTTGTGTAGCTCTTTGAAATATACCGATTCATAATGAAGATTTTTACACATATTCCATAAAATAGGTGAGATAAATACAGGAAACGCAAGGTTCCATGCACAGTTTCAGCTCGATTTACACAGCTTTGATCAAAACATTCGCTGTTTCGAGAATAGTTTATTCTAAACCATAAGAAAAGATTTAATTAGAAGTTGAATTTTTCGCCATTTATCTTTCAGTTTTTGCATTAAGTTCATTTTATTTGCCGGAAAGTAAGCCGTAGAAATTAAAAGGACGTTTGATCGATTCACTCTTGCGCATTCTAGTCTTATTTTAAACTTTATAACGGACGGACATCTGGGAGGAGGGAATAAGTTAGCACAGGATTTGATTGTCGGCGAATTTCTGTAATCGTCAATCGTTCTGCTAGTGATAAGCTAGCCGTTGTTCACTCGTCTTGCTTGTTTGGGGCTGAGTCTTAATCCGGTCAAAGAGAGAGGAAGAGTGTCTGGCAAGGTTTCCAATATAAATCAAAGATTTATGACATCGTGTCTAGCAAACTCTCCAAGTATTTATATATACACAGTTAAACGCACCTTATAACCTCATCTGCGCTTAACGAGTGTCTTTTGGTCCATAATTTTCAAAACAACTGCTCCACAGAATGTCACTGCGTAACGCGAAAGAGTATCGAAGTATGACTGCACAATAAATATCACAAAATCTACCTGAGCTGTCCCTTAGGGATTTTCTGTCTTTACGTCATCCTAACCATTTCGTACTTGCGGGCGCAAACAATAGAAACTTCATCATTACCTACCGATTCCTCGCGGCCCCTGTTCAAGCAAATCGAGATTTTTTCTATATTGTCTTAGCCTCCCACGAACACGCAGGCGTTTTTAGGGGAGCTCGTATTTCTTCCCTCCCCACAAACGCCTGCTCAACGGAAAACAACATTCCTTTCCCATTGTTTTATTTGCGTGGTAAGTGACCGATCAACAATTGTGCAATAAAGTGTTGACAGGCTAAACACGACTGAACGTGACCCTAGAGTTACCGTTTTCCTTCTTTTCTTTCCTTCGCTAAGCTTATGCTGTGCACGGAGTATTCTGAATTTTGACTAAATCTTATTTTTGCCGCTCTGAATCTAACATTTATTACAGGTCAGAAAGCTTTCCCGGTGTTTAATGCAGATCGAGTAATTATCAGATTACCTTGCGGTCAAGGTGGGGAGGGAAGAAATACGAGCTCCCCTAAAAACGCCTGCGTTGGAGGCTAATATTGACTGTATGACTGTATATTTCAACTGTAAGTACTTTCCTTAATATACGCGCGAGTTACTAGAGTGCCTCCTCGGGATTTCGCCTTCTGGGCGAAATCCCTGCCGGGGCAATTATGCTAATATCATAGGTGACGAATTACTCCTTAATTTTGCAGCGAAATTTCAGCGATAATTTGTAATTTCACTTGTGAAATTACAAAATTGCCATGGCAACCCTCCGTAAGTCTCAGTGTCAAGATGGCGACGAAGTTTTAAAATGTCATGAATGAAGATGACAGGGCATATAAAGACGCTTTAGAAAACCTGAACTCACCAAAGAGCACATCAAGAAGGATCCTAACAGGTATTTTGTCGAAAAATTCTAAACTTGAGTCAAATTTAAGCTCTAAACGTTCGAGGGAATAAAGTTCTTGATCGATACGATCCAGGATAAACATGTCAAAAATCCAAGATTGCTAACGTAATTCGTCACCCATGATATTAATAGATAATCAAATGGTATACTCGTGAAATTGGAGAATAATTTCACTTGTGTTTTGTCCAAATCCTAATAATTTCCCTCGCCTAAAGGTTCGGGAAATTATAAGGATTCGGACAAAACGAAAGTGAAATTATTCCCTAATTTCACTCGTCACAATTTGATTACACATACATATTTTTGAATCCGAAAATTTTAGGTTTTTTTTCTCTACGAAAAATAGCTTAACCTGGCTTAACCTGGGCTAAGCGTACCCTCTGAAATAAGCCCTCTCCTTCTAATAAGCCCCCCCCTTTTCAGGGGAAGAAAGTTAATAAGCCCCCTCTCCTCTCTCCTAATTATCCTTCACTAATAAATGATATAGACTGTATTAATCAATCACGACTGTAGAATTTCGTCTGGACGGATCCGGGAGGGTTCATTTACCAACTGGAAGTTTAGATTTGATTCTGATCCTCGTCTGCATGACCTCCAACTTCTTGTATTTGAGCTTTTCCACTTTGCATTCTATTTCTTTATGGAGAACTGATACCATCGTCGTTTCTAAATTTCATAAGCTCCTCCTTCTCAAGTAAGCCGCCCCTCAAATGGACTTGAAATAAATAAGCCCTTCCCCCCGGGGCTTAATATAGGATTTACGGTAATAAACTTCAGACAATCGTAGGGAATTTACTACCCGACGTTGCGTAGCACCTAAAGTCGTAATCATGGTCCCAGGCGTTCCTAGCGACCGTGAATATTGGGGATAAGAATCGTGACGACTTTCATTGTAATGCAAATGAGACTCGTGATGAGCATGCGCCTAGTTGATCACGTTTTGGCTTTTTGGCAATGATGTAATTTCCCGAATCGAGTCCCTTGATTTTCTAGCCTGCGTACCATAGCGGTTTTGGATATCCCTTATAACAGGTGCTTTATGAGCCAAGCGAGGCGAACGCAGCATTTTTCGTGAACCGCGAGGCTAGGGAAGGCGAAAAATAAATTATTTTTCTCCTCCCCTTGTTTCGCGCTTCGCACTCGCGAGAGCTGCTTGATGAGATAAAAAGAAAGTACTTCATTAACAGAGGAACTAGACTTGATCATATTCCATTCAAAATATACTTGTTTTGGTGTACCAAAGAAGCTAGCAGGTAGAGCGCACTTTTTACCGATTTATAATATATACCAGAGACTAATTATCCGTCAGTGCGTGAGATGCAAGTTACCGGCCCCATCCTAGACGGATAATTCATGGATATTGAAGTTTGGTGTGTAAACAAACTGAGTTCGTCTTAACTTCGATTGAATCGTCAAAGGCCGATAATGTTCTGTAAATTCTGGTATTTGTATAAGTTGAAGCAAAGCGGCGGGTGACGGCAACAAGAACGTCATAAAAAGCAGTAGGTTCAGGGCTCGTCCACGCGTACCCGGATACGGTATGTTAAAAACGGAGATTTTTTCGCTTTAATCATCTGCATGTACAGCAAGACTCAATGTCAGGACTGTTGCAAATAATAAACCAGTCTAAGTTTAGGTTAGAAAGGGCTGAGATTCCTGGTACAGTTACACTAAGCATTCAGAATAGATAATCACGTTACACATGCCTATGTTGTTTAAGAGGCACTATCATAAGGAGGCTTGATACTTACAAACTGCTTACAATTTGTAAAGCACACGCATAATTCACCATAACCAGCTCTTGATGACCAAATTTGGAAGAATTTTGCGATTAATCAACCGATGATGTCAAAAGTGCAGCTTCTTTTCAGGTTAATGCACGGTTAACCGATAACTACAGCTAGGGGACGAGGTTGAGTTGTTTTGGTTGTGAAAACAAAAATGGCGGACATTTCACTCGTTTCAAGACTAAGAACTAGGCGAAATAATAGCTAAAAAACATGGCAAGAACAACAAGAAGACAACTCGAAGGGCGACATCTGCTATTTGGAGAATATTTGCGGAGCTGAACAACCCTGAACGTGCACTATCGAAGATGAACTTAACATCGATGGAGGTAAGCATGTTTTAGCTATGTTTTTAAACTAGGAATTATTTTGAATGAATAATAAAACAATTATTGAATTCGGCTTTTGTATCATATGAAGAATTATGGAGATCTCGGAGGGTGTTATCCGCCTGGGCCTAACGGCCTCGACCGATAACGCCCTCCTCGATCTCTATGATTCTTCATAAGATACTTAGCCTCCTTCATTAATTGTTAAATAGCATCGCGAGCATATCATACGGAAAGGCTGATAAGTGGTTGATGACCTGACTGTAAAATGTCTTTGTACTTGGTATTCGGTTGGAGGGTTTTTACTAAGAATTCCGAGGAAACGTTCGATTATTCTCTCCAAAGCAACCTTTTCGGTGAGTTGATATTCTTTTAGCCTGTTCTAGGGTCTCAGTCTTTCTACTATAAAACTAGATTTTGTTCAGCTTCATGTTTTGTAATAGCGATGTGGCACGTACGGCGTTTTACCGCCCACGAAGTCAAACCTGCCTTGCAACAACCAGGTTGTTGCAGGTTACAAAACGTTTTAGACTGTTCACAGTCCCCTATTTTTTCGTGAGATCGTTGAGATATAGCGCGTCTTACCGTTAATAACGGCCATCTTGATTTCCAAATGTACCGAGGGGGCGGGCGTCGGGGATTATGGCTCTAGGGGGAGGTGGGCGAGAAAAATGGAGGGACTGTAATAACATCACTGCAGTTTGCGTTCACGGAGCGCGTTGTAGCAGCAACGCAGACGTTTGATTGGTCATTAGACAATAGGTGTTAATTTGCGTTGACAACGGGTTTAGTTTAAGTTGCCGACACTGACAAGTCGTTGACAAGTCGTCGTTTCTGCAAAACGCACGCTTTCATACCATAAAGTACAACTTGCGCAAACACACGAACGAGTTTTGGCATTTTGCGGATAAATCACGTAAACATGCTTTGGAAGCAGCCCGGCCGCGGGAATGTTGTAGCACAGTTTCTGCCAAACGAATTGCAACGCCGACGCAAAAAAGATGACCTGTCAGAAATGCCTGGCTTTTTATCGGGACGTTTTCACCATTTTAGTCTATGGTCAAGCGAGCATGCTTAGCGATTCGATTAGGAAAATGTTTCTCTTGTGCCTGTTTGCCGATTTGTTTTGTAGGAATGGCCCAGAAACATTATAAAATCACTGTTTCGAAAGGAGGTATTTGTAAACACGCGTAATATATGCTAAATGTGTCTGGCATGTTCTTCATCACCAGCGGAGTTTCTTAATTAATGAATCGTAAAAGGCGTGAAATTCCTGTCACGCCTCCTGAACGCGAGCTGCAGTGATGTTATTACAGTCCCTCTATTTTTCTCGCTTCCTCCCAAACAACCCCCTGCCCCCTAAGTAGTTTTGACACTCATGCACGGATGCAGCCCGAAACGCAGAGCGCTCGATCTCGACGATCTTATGGAAAAATAGAGGACTGTGAACAGTCTAAAAACGTTTTTGCAGAAAGTAGAGATTAGCTCTACTTTTTGCAACAAAATCTGTACATGCTGCACAAACTCAGGCCTAAAGCAAACTTTTTTTGCAGCAAGTTGACGTAAATCCCGTATATAACGTGAATCCCGCGCAATTTTATCCAATCAGAAGTCAGTATTCAGGCAACTTGCAACAACCTGATTTGATACAAGACAGGTTTGAACGTGAGTGGTAAATAAAGCAACATCGCTTTTCAGCAATTTTTTTTTCAACAATGTTGCAAGGCAAGTTGTACGTTTTTTTTTCGCGTTTTCCCGTAGCTTCAGAGATCAACCTCTTTCCCGACGCTTTTCCCTTAAAAAATGGGAAAAGCCCTCGGGACGAGGTTGTTCAGAGGTTCGAATCGAAATCCCACAGAACTGGGTTACTCAGGAACTTACTTCCTAAATGTATGGCTCGTCACCACGGTCTTGCTTTATTATGTTGCTGACGTTTCGTTGCAAAGTTCGAATCTTTTTGTTTTTAAATAATTAAGGATAATAGTCTTATCTATATCTATTTTGTACTCTAGTCTTGGGCTTATTTTCTAGATCTGTCACTACCTCTGGGCTGGGGGCTTATTACAGGCGCCGAACTAGGATAAATACTGACCGATTTCCTAAACGAGCGTCGAAGGTCGAAGCTTCTGGGGGGATCCAGGGGCATGCTCAGCCGGGAAATTTTTAGATTTTAAATCCCTAAAGTCTCTTTTCCTGGGATTCTGAGTCATTCAGGATATTAACCAGTTCCATTCATTTTGGATGAAGTCTTAAAAATATATCGTATCTATAGTGAATCCGTTAAACGGTGAAAACGGGTGTGGATCCACGCCTGTATTCGAAGGGGGAAGGAGTGGGAGGCTTGATTGAAGCTTAGGGCTTTTCATTTAAGCGAAATTCAATTTATAAGATTGCCTTAAAGTGCTACTACGACGAAAATTTTTGTTTTTGTTTCCGAGTTTTTTTAACATAAATCTTTTGTATATGTTCAAAATTATGCAAATAGCGAAAAATTGGAACGATACTTGCGTACGGGGACTGGAAATTTCCCACTGAAAAGTGCGTAAATACCGTCCGCCATTACAAAGTTCGCAAAACAATAGCCCGCGAGATCTCCGCAAAGCGGTCGTGCGTTTGACCACGTGATTTATGCACTGTGACGTAGAAACATCAACCAAAAGATTCGCATTTGGGAAAAGTTTGTGAGTTTAGAGCCTTTTAACAAGACGTTTAAGATGTCATCTCCGTCGGATTCCTCTTCCTGCACATCTGAAAGTGATCTAGAAAGTTTTACAGTTGACGAAGTGATTGGGGAATTGTCTGAATTTGCGCCGTACGACGACAGTTGCGAACCCCTTGCTACCGAGGAAGAAGCCGCGGACTACAACGAAAGAGTTCATCGCGAAGAAGAAGAGGAACAACAGTTTCAACGAAGATATTCGGGAGAGGTGCCAGCGAATGAATGGTATGGTATTATCATGGAATGTAGATTTATATGTTTATTTTCCAATTTCAACATACCCGTCGTTAAATCGTGCGCGTGACGAACGCGACTATGTGTTTTGTTTAAGTTTACAATTTCGTTGCTATGTGCTTAGCTGTAGTCCTGATTTTATGCGGTAGTTTCATTGAAGAGGTCAGACAATTAATAATTTTATACAGACGTATTTTGCTTGTGTTTGACGAATTTTTCACATTATTTTGCAGGTGTTCGTGCTCGAACTGCTCTGTCAGCCTTGTTACAAAAGCGCAGGAGTGCATTTGCTGCAAAGAGATCGATCGCTGCGAAGAGGTCATGGCTTTTTAACCCTCCATCCAGGGTTTGAAAGCGTCTGCTTAAACCGCCACGTATTAGAAGTGGCTGCACTGGGCCTAAAAACATGAGCTGGAAAGTCGTACACAACTGTTCGTGGGCAAAGCAACAAAAGTGATGATGAGTAAGTTGGGGTATTGTTGACTTTGTATCGGAACGATCGAACCTTACATAGCATTGAATAATTGATACATCTAAGCTTATCGCCGTGGACTGATCTCATAGAATCACATTTTTTTATTTTCTAAATGGCTTTATTGCCCCAACTGCTTATTTTTAAAAAGAGTATTTATTTATCTCCATCCAATCCTTCCTTGAATTAACAGTGATCTCATTTCTCTAACTAGATTCCTGAGGTCTGTGGCCTATCGCCAATTTACAAGACTGCTGTGGAGTTATATTGGTAGTTCCAGGCGATACCCCTTGCCCTGTTGTGCCTACAATAAAATCAGGAAACAATTTCTGAGTCAAAATGGCCATTATTGTGGATTCGAAGATGAAGAAAATGAATAATAAATGCACTGTTTGTTCTTGAAGAGTGTCATGTATGCTATTGGGGCCAAGAAGGACCTACAGTAGTTGCTTGAATACTTGTCCGTAAGCAATTAATTTTATGGGCCAGACTTCAGAATTCTCAGCCACTTACTCGCTTTTTGTTGAATGACAAACTTGCCCACTGTGTGAAGCCCTGTTCTTCTAGCGTTCAGTTTAACTCAAGTTTAGTGGCTGGGAATTCTGATGTTGCTCCAATTTTCATGTACACAAGTAATAAAAATTAAATCGAATTCAGCCTGAATTTAATTACAGTTTTAATGTATTGTTTCTTTCTTTTCACTCAGCTCACAGAGCACTGCAAAACTTAATAGCAGGTTACCTGCTGGAAACTTTCCTAGCAGGTCTGGTTGACTCTTCCAGACTTTTGTCTGGCTACAGTTTCTGCAGAAACTTTCTACGGTTAACAAGATACCTGTCTGTGATACAGAAAGTTTGGGTTTTGAAAAGAAGCACAAGTGGCACAACTGAAACAAAAGAAGAAGTTTGGAAAGGAAAACAATTCCCTTCGCTTCCTCTCGAATGTTTTTTCCTTGTAGATCCAACCTGTAAAAAATGATTGAAAGGAAATACTCATTTAATCACAGCATCTGAAATAATAAAATAACAATAAAAAAAATGATTATCATTTTTATTGTTTTTATCAGGGTGTTGCCAGTTTTTCAACTTGTTGTAAACCTGGCTAATTGTGGGTTGGGATTTTATTCTCACATACATCCTGAAAAATGCTTTTTTATAATAATTCTGTTTATTGCACACATGACAACTTTGAGCCCTTAAGCTATCTAGCCCACCCCAACGATGCATAATTTATTACAAGTGGTTGAGTGGACAAACCAAACATTTTTAGGCCTGGGACTTCCAGTCTATGGGCTGGCTATGCCTCTTTTTTTTTTTTTTTTTTTTTGCAGTTCTTATCTGAGTAAATTAAAAAACAAATTTCAAGTACTCTTGTTTCTAAATAAAACCTCTCATACTGGAAGTTAGTTTTAGGCCTAAATCACTTCCCGGAGGATACTTAGAGCTAAGATGTTAAAATGCAATAAATTTTGCATCTTTGTACCTTGGGTTCTGATGAGTCTTCACCGAGTCATCATCTTCCTTTAGTTTTTTATATGCATCTTCGATTTCTTCAGGACTCCATGTAGGGTCTTCATCACACTCAAACTCCTCATACGCATAGTCCTGGATTTCCTGCTCATCTTCTGATTCATCCTCTAGCCCTAACTCTGTCTCATTTGTTACTGGCCATAGATCAGTTTGAATAGCTTAAACAAATGGAATTTAAAAAATTCTATCAACATTGAAATTTTAATTATTATTAAATAATCAAATATTGATAAAATATAATAAAAATATACAGATAGGCAGTTATGCCTATATGACTCATCAACATCAATTATTGTTGACTCACCAGGATTCACCATCAGCAACTGCTTTGGCTCTTGTATGCTCTTAAAGGTTTCAACCCACTGATCTTGATTGGAGATTAACTTACTCTTCAGTCTTGTGACTGCCCCTTAACTGAGTTACCTCACTCCTCAGGGTTTTGCATGTTCTGCAATTCCCAGCATGTCCAGTTGGAGTATCCTACAAAAAACAAACTTTCAACATTAATACAGGCTGTAATAACAAGACTTTAGAATTTTTGTGTTTTAGTATTGTTGTAAAATAACTGCACATGTAGTTTTCCATTGTTATGATAATACAAAGATGCAAATAAACATTAATAATTAGAGTTATGCGACTACCATAGAAACCTGTTCAAGTTCAGGAATCGTTAATGATTCATCAATCTGCATAACTTCATCCATATCCTGCACTTTTTCGATTCCCTGAGCCTCCAGGATCTGCATTGTCTCAGTAACCTCATCAGTGCCTGAAATCCCTTGGCTCTCGAGAGCTGTCTTATCACCAGGAGTACCTAGGACCTCTGAAGCCATCTCAGCATCAACACTTATCTCACCTATCTTAGTCTCAGGGATGCAGCCCTCCTTTTCAGGATTTACCTCAAGCAAAGAACCCTGACTTGTATTCAGAAAACCCTCGACTTCTGGAGACTCCTCAGGGTTGAGATTGGGAGCCCCCATAGTGTCAGCACTCTCCTCAGGTGCAGAACTTCCTTTCAAAGAGATCACCTCTTCTTCAGGATTGTCTTCTTTCTCTGTATCCTCATTAGTAGTTTGACCAGCCAGAATTTCATTTAGTAGCTAAAAATGAAAATAGGTACGACCATTTTTTATATCTCCCCTTCACAACAAGTTGAAATTTGAGCTTTATGTCGATGTTTTCAAAACTAGAAATGGAAGCAAGGTTTAACCACATCTTTGCCTTAAAATGTATGCATCATTTGCTGACAGTGAAAATAGAATTAAAATACAAACGAAAAAAAAACCCCGCAAACAGTAACTGAACTTATAGAATGTAGAAATCAGACTAAGCCCATTTTTGGTCGTTTTAAAAGACTCGCGTGTAACTCTTAATTCGCTGTAAGATTTCTTGGAGGGAAGTTTGGAGTACTGTAAAATCTCAAAGTAACAGCAAGATAATCTCTCAAAAAATAGAGAGCCGGATTTCTATGTAGCTTCACTTTTTCTAAATTTTACGCTTGAGTGGAAAGGTCTGGGAATTGGGGAATTGACTTCACGTCCACTCAGCGCAAATGCCCGTTTTACTATAACTGTGAGAAGAAAGCAGAAAAGTATGAAAACACATGCAACAATATGGGAAGTCCAAATAGTCAGAGCATTCATTACACGAATATTGAACAACGATGCCAGAAAAAATCATGTCACAGGTAAATGGGGAAATAAATATAATGGTGATAAGCACAGCGCAAATATATTGTAATTTCACTCACCGATCGTCGACTCCGCTTTGATAGTGTTTGAGAGGATTTTTTCCAAATGGTTGGAAACGTCCCCTTCTTCAAATTCCTTTTCATGTCTTTAATCGGAAAAGCAAGCGTAAAACAATCCCTTGTAAAATGCTCCGATCACACAGCAAATTTTCCCACTGGGTTGAAATCCTTCCGATGAATGGACACAAACCTTTTCCACTTTAATCTAACGCTGCCCGAATCAGGTGAATTATGAATAGAAATCCCCAATTCATCGTTCTTTACGTTTCCACAGTCCTGAACAACACAACGTCTACCAGGCATACCTTCGCTTTAAGTCAAAAAAGCGAAGAAAGAACCTCCAAAAGCTTCCAAAAATATCTCGTCCTGCATGCGAAATTAGCCACGTTTGTTTGCCTTGTTTTGCGCGTTGATGTTTCTACGTCACATCTCGCCCCAACTCCTTCAAATAGTACTCCCGGTCATTTTTTTGAATCGAGTAATGGCGGCAAGACATTTACGAAAATTGCCGTGCAAATAAACACACTTCCAGATCATATTTGGACTCCAAACTTGGCACGGTAAGTCACTTTTACATACATTTTCGAAATATGTAATAAAAAACAAATTCCCAAATTTGATCGTAGTAGCACTTTAACAATTTCAAGCAAATGCGCATAGGACTCGTGCCTCTATTCCCATCACGAGAGACCAATGTGGGCAGGGTCTAGAAGGGGTTTCGCCTGATCCGTAAATTGACCGGGAAACAGAGTGTGAATCGGAAAAACTCATGACTCACACGCGACTCAATCGAGATTTCTACAGATGTAAGTGTTGTGACGAGGGGTCAAAGTTAAATCATGTAAAAGCGAAAAATTGTTGAGCTTTGATTTTTAGCAATAAAATTCATTGCCAGTCAACTTTGTAGTGGTCAAACAAAAAGCAGAGAATCGCCAGTTTGATCCGCACCACACTTTTTGTTTCCTTCCCATCACGGCGTCATTTAAGACCAACTCTTGCCTTTAGTAGCCCAGAAACCACTAAGAATTGTTAGTTCGGCACCTTATCACGTGATTCGTGAAATGACTCTAAAAGGTAACGTGATTCGTGAATGTACGGAAATTTAACCTGTGATAGGTGATCCAGACCCCCTCTTCCAGACCCTGTGTGGTATGATCTGACGAGGTCTTTGCCTTCGGTTTCCAACGGCTACTATGACGTGCAAAAATCAAGAACAAACAAACAAACTAAAACAAAATGCGTTTAAATTAATTTTTGATTTCTTTAGTTTATCTTCGTTTTCATGTTCATGAATGAATTTAAACAAACATCCATGAATTGTGACAAGAACTGGTCATATTGGTTGATTGAAGTGCACTCTACGTGACGATGCACGAATTTGTAACTCTTTAACACGGGATCACATCCCGTGCTTTATAAAAATCCTCACCCACTAAAAATCTATTTGTTATTCTTGCCACCAACTCGATCGATCACTGCGTATGCTAAGAAGGTTCTTCCAGCATTTCGATTCAGGTTAGTAATATTACCTATTAGCGGTCGAGTCAGAAGGGGGCAGTGAGGCATTATTTTTCGTTGATTTCCACCCAGTTTGTCTTAAATATCTAGCCAAGATTTCATTCAATCCAAAAATGACTCAATTAAGTTGCAGTCCTTAATTCAAGAATTTTTTGAGAAGTTTTGGTTGATTTTTCGAATGCTTTTAATGTATAAAAATTAGTGGGCGGGTGGGGGGGGGGGGATGTTTAAATTTTGGAAAAACTGGAAAATTTTGGATTTGGGGGTTGTTCAAAATTAAAATATGAAGTGAGTTTAGTACAGAAATACCAGATAGTCCACCACCACAACAAGGTGATTCTGATCCCATTAGCGGACCAACTGGTTTATGTGTATACCTTTTCTACCCAAATTTATTTCCTTCCTAAATCAACTTTGCCCCCCTCCCCCTCCTAAAAATATATTTTCAACTCGCTTCATCAAATTACACTTGTCGAGTCATATTTCAAGCTCGACCTTGAAAATTTTCAACACGACTTCTGAATTTTCGTTCACGCTTCAGTGCGTTGATCAAGACCATCTGTCGGGGGGTGGGTCGTGGCTGGCTCTTTAGACAATCATGCTTTGCGCGTTTTGTACAAACATGGCCACGGCGTTCGCACTTGCTGTTGTACAAGAAACTTTGGAGCGTTTAGATTCCTATCTGGACGTTGATTATAGCGGAATTTTGCTTCGATTGGAGTATTTAAATCGTATTATTATAAATTGTGGGGATTTATCCGATTCTATCGTGGCTGGCATAGGATCCGCCATTACATGTTTATCGAGCGCACAGAGATAGGTGGAAGGTGTTTACAGGCCAAACACGACTCATAAGCTCGTGATAGTGTGATACGTGACCTTATAGTTTTGCTCTAACGAGGATATATCCCAGCGATTTTGCTCTTTTATATGAAATGATGGGAGGCTCGTTGTATATTTCTCTCATTAGTGGTTGATCTTAATGACATCTCTCGCATGAAAGACAAAATAGAGAGCTCCGGACAATCAGTCATTAAACTGAAAAGACACATGGAAAACGGCACTCGTCCGCCAGACCTGCGTTACGAAGCAAAGACGAACATTTTTCTACTAGACGAGACTTTAAGTCCGACATTAGAGCCATCCGAAAGGAAGGCTGAGCAGTTAAGTTTCACAACCTTCGCATCGACCGCAACCAGGCACAATTGCGAAAAGCCAAATCTTGTAATAAGAATACATCAGTTTAAGCAGGCAAAAGTCAATCTGTCTCATGTAACATCCTAAAACAACCAAAAAAAACTTCAGTTGGCGGACGAGAGTAAAACCCTGATTGTCATGATGAGTTTTAAACTTGCTGAGCTTTGTTATCATCTTCTCCCCAACATCTTGAAAATATAAAAAATCGCATAGGACTGAAATGTCTCTTTTGAAGGCAGTAAAGGCATGATCAGTAGTAACGTAAAATCTAAAACTGATCTTGTGATTAAAGTATTATTGACTTATTGCCTTAATCTCGCTTCTGCCTCTGGACCTTGGATTTATTTGGTAACGAATGAGTGACACGAGATATATTTGCTTGTGCATATAGTCCCCATGCAAGGCATACACTCGTGATGATCATAACTCCGCCCATTTGGGTAACTGTCAATAAACTGGCGGGTTACAGGTAAATTGAGGTTATTTTTAACCCAAGAAGTTGGACTTCGAGATTGCCAATTGATATTACAAGAAATACTGTACCAAACTGTAATTACAGATAGGCGTATTGCCGTATTTCCTAAACGAACAAAGGTTTGTAAAAAGTACAGATTGCAATTCTCTTTATGGACCTAGCATAAAGGAGGTTTACAATATACAGTTGTGAATAATAAATACTTGCATTCTGGCACTGTATATTTAACCACCAAACTCAAGTCTCTTTAATTTTCTGGTAGTCAAAAACTGAGTATGATATTTCCGCCATAGAAAGTAAGAACCTACTCAGTCTAAATTGCCAATAACTACCCCCAAATAAACGAACCTTTTTTGCCAGACCTGCTGTTGTTGCAGTGACTCTGCCAATATTAGCAAAGTTAAGTATAAATAAATAAATGCTTTATCTTATTGATTGATTGATTGATTGACTTTTTCTAGACTGCAAAACGGTCAAAATTTTTGCGAATTCAAGAACGCGCGAGCAGTCAAATCTGAAACGAGGGTGAAAACTGAGAGCGAGACTAGGGAGAGACGGGTGTGTGAGGCTCGCGTGCCTCGCGCGTATGCGAGTCAAGCTAAACCGATTTTGAGAAAAAAACTGACTGTTTTGCAGTCTAGACTTTTTCTTACCTATGAGTCACACCTGTTTTGCTCATTTACGTTTGCGCTTAGCTCATGCGATAGAGCAAGCCCTCCCGAGGCTTTCTGGCTGTACTGAAGCCCCGGGAACCCAAGGAGGTCGCGCTCGCAGGCAGTCGCAGGCTACTCATGACTCATGCGTGTGCTTTGAGACTAAGGGCCTGTTTACATGGAGTGGGGGACCCCGGTCTAGTGGGGTTGGTTTCTTTTGTTTTCACGCTCTGGGGGACACAAAGCAACAGAAACCTACCCCACCTGACCAGGGTCCCCCACTCCATGTAAACATGGTCAAAAAAACGCGTGAAGACAGTGGTATAAAGTTATCCTTAAGAGCACCCTATTCTTGTATCTTTTACTTGAAGTTTATTTTACAGATATCAGTGCAGCGTATATTGATGAATTTTGCCCAAACTTTCTGCTCAACAGCTAGTACGATGAAGCTTCTGTTCTCTATATCTCTAGTGTCGGTTTGTCTGTTCCTGGTGACGGCTCGCTTTGTCCACTTCATTCATCGTCAGGAAATCGTAGAAGATCTGAATGCGAGAGATGATCCTGCGGTCACTGGCTTATTTGATATGCCCTCTAGATCCTCAAGCAAGATACACATCGCTTCATGTCGCCATTTCGGGATGCTTTGCACACACGATTACCAATGCTGTAGCCATCACTGTGGTTTTCCTTCTTGTCTGTGGTAGCTTAAAACCAAATGTGAAGATTGATTCTTTGCGGAAACCATAGACAGAAGCGTAAATGGCATTTAATAGCATTCATAAACAAGAAAAAGCTATTGCTTGAAATATTTAAATGGAACCAGTGATTCTACTAACAGTGACATTTAATAATAAAATTTTGGAAGGATAATGCACTTGTGGGCAAATAGCGAGTTTGTAGTTATTAAATACGTCAAGTGTTTTAGTTGAGGTTTTTTTAAACTGAACTGAATAGTCGTTCGATAAGGTATTCAAAAGTACGGCTCAACGCAGTTTTAGTTTTCCTCGTGCGACCATAGCCAATTATAATGTCGAACTGGAAACAACCTCGTCCCCAGGGCTTTTCCTTAAAAAAATGGGTGGGGCGGGAAAAGGCCTTGGCATCGGCTGGTCACGTGTCTCCTCGTACACCCTAAAATGCAACCTCGTCCCCAGGTTTTGAGGGAAAAGCCCTGGGGACGAAGTCGAACTGGAAAGAGAAAACCACGGCTCTTTGTTTTCCATGTGACGACCCATGGACCAACCTCGTTCCCAGGTTCTCTTTCCTACCCCTCTCTCTCTCGCACCGTAGGGACGGGTAGGAAAGAACCCTGGAAACGAGGTTACCCGTGGACGAGCTGCCTACTAACACCGCTCATGTGACTAGGTCCTTTTTCTTGGATCACCCACTTAAAACCCCTAAGGCCGGGGTATTCCTGGGAATTTGGGGTGGGGCTGTGTGTTGACTACGTTTCAGGCCTCTTAGGATGCCAAGAACCCGAAAAAAACAACGCATTAAACAGTGCCTAGGAGGTCTGAAATGCAGTCAGAATACAAAGAAAAACAAGAAGACGCTAACGGTAAGCTTCAAAGCGATATTCAATGTACATTTTGCTAATTTAGTGAGCAAAGAATATTTCTCCATACAACGTCTTATAATTTTCTTGCTGTATAAATAATTAATTAGCTTGATGGGTAGTGTTGTTTTCGGGTTCTTGGCATCCTAAGAGGCCTGAAATGCAGTCAACACACAAATAAATATAACAAAATATTAAAAGGAAAAATTTAATGTACGTTTCGCTCAATTATGGAGAAATAGGATAATTTTCATACAACGTCTCATAACTGTTGTCGTATGAATAATTATTAACTAAGTAGGATAATGTTGTTCAGGGCTCTCATAGTGAGCTTGGGCTACCTGTGCTTAGATTAGAATTCCAACAAAAAGATTTCTTATAATCCATTTCGAATTCGCATATTACTCTTTCTTTCTTATTTATTTGGAATTGAAACGACACAGGCCCGTTTCAAACGTCGTGCTACTGCCGTGCCGCACTCAATTGATCGAATTAAATTCGACTTTAGCACGGCAGTAGCTCGACTTGGTTTCAAACGTCGTGCTACCGCCGTGCTGAACTCAATTCATAAATTATAAATACATTAGAATACATTTAAAAGTTGGCTAAATCGTTTCTTTGTTTTTGTGTATTGTTTTTGTCAATCAGCCGTTCTATTCGCCTGAATTTAATTCGACGTCTGAAACCAAGTCGTGCTGCAGTCGAGCTACAGTCGAGCCAGCTTAGCACGGCAGTAACACGACGTTTGAAACAGGCGAAACACGTTCATGCACTCCCGATCATACCCGAAGTCAGACCAAAATAGGCAAAATCTATACCCGTTTTCAGACCAAAACGGCGCAAAAACCATCCCTTTTGGGGCGGCACATACCTCGAAGGCTAATACAGTTGACTCCCGATAATTCGAACCTTCAAGGGAAATAGAAAAAAGTTCCAGTTTTCGGGAATTCGAGTTATCGAGAATAAAACTATATAGAAAACGATCTGAAGGGAAATGTAAATTGCTTTGAGTTGGCGGGAGGTTCGAGGGTTCGAGTTACCGGGATTCTACAGTATAAGGGAGTACCACGCGGGCTTACAGTTAATTTTTATTCCTGCTAGGAAGGTTATTCGAGCATTCTACTATAGTAAAGAACCAGTTTCTGTTATGTTACTGTAAGCGAATGTCCGCCCTCGACCATTCGCTACATTTTAACTAAGCCATGTAAATTTTTTCGATTGTTTGTAACGGGGACAAATAGATAAGAAAAGTGGCATCAATTTCGTAACTGTATATCTCGTTTTGTCTCCACAAAACGTTTGGTCTCCTTCGCAGCTGCCCGGGCTGGAATTGCTATTTTAAAAACTTCTCACTTTCGTAAAACTGTAAGGTTTTACGAAATTGAGAATTTTTCTGATTCCTCTCTCCATCACATTTTTGAATCCGAAAATTTAAGTTTTTTTTATCTACGAAAAATTGTTGGTTTTCACATGACGTCACTAAAATTCAAACAACAAAACTATCGATCTTACTGAGATTCTACTTTCATGGTGTATTAGAGCAGCTGAAAACTAATTTTCAAACAAATTTTCGCTTCAAAGGGGTTCTTGGTTTTGTAATAGAGTACGCTTGAATTTCTAAGCTTTTGCGTGACGCAGCATTTACATGACGGCCGAAAGAGCTGTCATTTAGGTTAAAAAAGCGACTTTTTTCGATGAATTTTGCTATCTAAACAGTTCAAGTGTTAGAAAAAGTATTACTTTAATGTTTATGAGTTCCTCTAGGAGTAAATTCACGCTTTTGTAGCAAAACTCGGTAACAGATGTTTCTGTAGGTTTCCGTCCGCCATGTTGGAGCTCATCTCATCAATGGGGTGGTGGCTTTTACGGTTATCGGCTAAAATTTTGGCTCTTTTACGGCTATCAGTTATTTTTTGTCAGTAACGGTTAACGAGAAAGTTAAAAATTAACTTCTTTTGTTCCAAAAAGTTAAATATTAATTAACCCGTACTTTTTTTGTATCTAAATCCAAATAAAGGTCTTCGAATCATCTCGGGATGAAATAAGCTATTCTTTTGAAAATTTTTAACATTTAATAGATCACACTTTTTATAAAGTATTCCACTTCTAATATTATTTTACACATAGAAATGTCAATAGTCAATTGTGAAAAAGCAAAAGCAGACACGCAAACGCCCCACTCAAGGCCGGGGCGCGACATTCATTATAACAGAAATGGCCGTTTTCACACTAGAGAAGGATTATTCGTGTGAGACGGGTTATCCGTTTAATGATTCGCGTTAGATAGGCAGTACGTCTTAATTTGAAAATAGAATAATTTTAATTTTGAATGAAAAATCCGCCTGACTTTTGAAGACGGGATTATCCGTTCCAGATAGCCGCTGTACAGCCGCCCGCTCCTCCCAGAAAAAATCGGAGAAGGGGTGTCTGTGGGGAGGGCGCGACTGTACACAGGCTAGTCTCAGAGGGATGATCCATTTCTAGCTCTTCTGTGAAAACGGTCAATAACAAAATTCCCGTGTCCAGTGTTTTTAATGATAGCGAAGGACTGTACGGAACGACTGTCTGCCGCTACCTTGTCCGTATTATTCCGCGCGGCTAATGCGTTTCGGGTCACGTGGTCCGAGCGAGTTCTCCACCGAAATGCCTTGACCGAGATCGCGTGGGAAGACGCAGTACAGGGACTAGGCGTAATGTCTACCGTAGCGTCAGAGAAAAACAAGGAAATGTTGTTTATGGGTAACGTGTTTTTTGACATCTCTGCGTGTTGTTTCACTAGTGTTTCGAGGGCACGACCTCCAGAAAATTGCAAATATTAATCCCCAGCAAGAAGCGACACTTTCGCTATAGAAAAAATTAGTTCCCCGGGAGAGCGCCGGAAAAGGAGCGTAAGTCTCGCACTAGTAAGGAAAATAAAAAACGCAACCATAAATGAGTTTAGCACCTTCCTTAAAAACTCTTTTTTACCCTATTTACGGCTAACGGTTAAAATTTTTAAATTTTTACGGCTATCGACTAAATTTTTGGCCGTTTTACGCCTATCGGTTAACCCCATTGAGACCCTCTGTTAATGATATGGATAGGGAATACTGTAAATCACCTCTGAAGTAAACATTAACATTGTTCCCAAAGAAAAATAGAAGCTGGTTATAAAAAAAAAAAACAGTAACATCCAGGGTTTTTGTTTAGCCTGAGGTAAGTGGATAAGGGCTGGAAAAAATATGACTGTCTGGTCACATTATCATGTTGTTTAAAACAAAATTCATTCCCCAAACAAGTACAGGTTTATGTTTTATTAATTTGATTTAGAGTACAGTTTGGTATGGTTTATCATCTACAGGTACACTGTTACTTTGTGTCTCTAAACAACCGAATACAATAATAGTGCTAATCAAGTCCATCTTTGGTTTGAAAAACAATGATTCAGATATAGACCGCTTCAGAGAAGAACACTAACCAAATCTAAAACACATGACTCTGTAGCTAATACTTGCAGTGACCCTCAAACACAGCTAATTTGTCTCAGTCGGAAAGAAGAAATAAATACACTTCAGAAGTGATGAATAAAGCTTAAAGCAAGTTCTGATCGTAAATAAATTAGATGCCACCTTCTGGCTCTCATGCATGAGAAAAGCAACTTTGCTGCTGTTTAATACAGAAAGATTCATTGATTTGTGCCCTCTCAGAAGAGTACTTGACCACAATTTTATTGTCTTCATTGACTAAACGTGTTCAGCAAATCCTACAAGAAAGACAAACAAAAGGAAAACTAAAACAGTGTTTAAAAAATAACAACAACACTTAGGAGCCTAAACGGAGGCCAAAAAATGTCAGTAGGTGCTTTCGCATTCATGCTACAATTATCAGTTTGTGTAAGAGAAAAGTACAAAAATTATTCGAGCCTCTTCAGTGCCTTCGAATAAAAGCTGCAAGGGGCGACGTGAGGCGATTGTATTTCACAGGATATGTAATTTAGTAGTTTTATTTTAAAATCCAGCTAAATATGAGTGAAATTAACATACTGCTTTAAAACAATTACCAGGGTTAATCTAGGATATTTATACTTAAGTGAAACAGTTCTCAACACAAACTAGTCTGCCGATTGGAACTTTACACATCGTGTGCGTACACTTGCTCGGCGTCAGCTCCGAATGTAGTTAATTTCAGCCATTTTCAATCGAAATTTATGGCTGGACAATAACAGCACTCAGTCTGTAATTATGCCTATGCCACAATTCCATCCTTAAAAGATCTGACAGTTGTACGGTTATGAATAGAAACAAGAAGGAACCTTCATAAAAAAGGCGTCCCAAAACAGTCACCTAGTCTACCAAATATGGCTCTGGTAAGGTCAATTTTTGGGACGCAATTTTCTCAAAAACAAGGACAAATAACGCAAAACAACAACAAGAAGTGCTTACCTCGAAGGTTCAAATGTAGATTTGAAGGGTCGCCATCGCGGTAAGACAACAAACGGAGGGAGAAACATACACCAGAAATTAAAGTCGCACTAAAAACTACGAAAAAGAAAAACATGCAGGCAAACAAACCCTACATTTCGACTGGTTTGCGCCACATTTTCGCCATCGTTTCGTCACAAACTTCAACTATGATGGAGCCATCCAACGCCATCTTGGAACACGAAACAGCCAATCGGCGATAAGAAATCAGCCCACGTGACCTAAATTTGGCATTTTTCTTGAAGCGCTAAACGAGTACGAAGCGCGAGGCTTGGGGAGGCGAAAAATAAATTATTTTTCCCCTCCCCTCGTGTCGCGCTTCGCACTCGTTTGGCGCTTCGCGTAAAATGCCGCGTTCGCCTCGCTTGGTTCATAAAGCGCCTGTTATGCAGGCTAGTTTTGGTTGGGTGCGCAAACAAGCCAAGCTGGGTGAGGGCAGGTAAACTGCGGGGAGATTGGGGCGGGAGCAACGAGAATTTTTTTCGCGGCTTCGCCGCTCAGTATTGCGCCCTAGAAAACCGCCATCTTATGCAGGCTATTGATTTTCGTGTATTCATACACGCGTGTTCTGTCGTAATTTCTAATAATTGTCGTAATTTGTAATAATTTTGTTGTGATTTGTGATAAACTTTAATCAGATGATGTGACTTGTAGAAATCGGCTGGACTCTAAATGTAGTCGCTCTTGCACTGACTTTTTTTCTTTTTCTCTCTAAGAGAAGATGTTTAGTTGTTTGCACCCAATTTGTTTAAATAATATACTTAATAATTCCTGGTGTGTTAAGAAAGATTGGCTTTGATAACATGCTATACTTAAGAAGGTGAAAATGGTATTATAAAATAAAACTGAATCGTTTGTCAAGTGTACCTTTATTAGCCTTGCTAACCCTGCAATTTTAAAAGCCCATATACATGTTTACCACCTACTCGTAAACTTAGTGCGAACTTTCCTACTGCCTTATGGTATGGTAAAATCTCGGGGCTGGTACTATTTTTGTCCCAGAGGTTTTGCTTTACGTGTAAGGAAATTATTGCGTGTTTGTGCCGGGAAAACTCGTCACGTGATCTGACAACTGAACTTTGTACAGGAGTCTAGGATCTGTGTAGTCGTTCGGAGTCGTGGAGCTGATCGAGTGTGTGGATTGAGTGTAGATCATCGAAATTTTACGCGAATTGATGTCGATGAATCCTTTAAGTGTAGAACAGGGTACAGAATTCTAAAATATGAACATGTGAAGAAATATACTTTCAAGGGAGTGAAGAATTAAAGCTAAATAGAACTGGTTGCATCACACATAATTTGTGACAAGAAGAGGTCTGGGACCGAGAAACGATGATCTCACAACTTAACTTGCAAAGCGGTCACCTTGCTTTTATTGAAGTGCAATGGACGGTAATTCCGGACGTGAAGTGTTAGAAATATTACTATGAATGAGAGAAATTTCTTTTAAACCCGCCACCAATTTGTCAAATAATTTTAAAGATTTTTCGCAAAATGATCACGTGATGTATCACGTGACTTATTGTTACGTTAAGGACGATTAGTTCTTTATGTGTGCGAAATTGTGACTCAGCTCCATAATCTGTGTCTAAGTTATGGCCAATAAATCATTTTCCACAGGTAAACCTATTAGACCCAGGCCTACGAATCAGACCTGCCTTGCAACAACCAGGTTGTTGCAGGTTATAAAAAGTTTTTGCAGAAAGTAGAGATTAGCTCTACTTTTTGCAACAATATCTGTACATGCTGCACAAACTCTGGCCTAAAGCAAATTTGTTTTGCAGCAAGTGACGTAAAACCCGTGCATGGCGTGACTCCCACGTAATTTTATCCAATCAGAAGTCAGTAGTCACGCAACTTGCAACAACCTGATTTGTCGCAAGACAGGTTTCACCATGAGTGGTGTGTCAAACAACATCACCTTTCAACATTTTTTTTTTCAGCAATGTTGCAAAGCAAGTTGCACGTTTTTTTTACCCGTTTTACCGTAGCTTCAGAGATTGGAAGCGAAATTCCGCATAATAACTGGGTTACTCAGGAGTTTACTTCGTAAATATACTGCTCGTCACCACGGTTTTGCTTTATCATGTTTCCGACTTTTCCTTCCTAAGTTCGAATCTTTTTATTTTAAAATAATTAGGGATAATAATCTTATCATATATCAATCTATTTCGTCCTCTAGTCTGGGGTTTATTTTCTTTCACTACTTCTGGGCTGGGGGCTTATTAGAAGGGGAAGGAGTGGGAGGCTTGATTGAAACTTAGGGCTTTTCATTAATGGAAATTCAATCTATAACATTGTTTTAACAATTTCAAGCAAATGCGCATAGGACTTGTACATCTATTCCCATAACGAGAGAACAAAGAGACCAACGTGGACCGAACAAATGAGTGGAATGATCTGACGAAGTCTCTTAGCCTTCGGTTTCCAACGGTCACCATCATGTGTAGCGTGCGTAGTAAGCAGTTCCGTTTGGTTTCGGAGCAAAGAAAGACCGAGGGAGGGGACTTTCGGTTTTGACCGCGCGAGAAATGAAACGAGAGTCAAAAAAAAAAAAAAAAAAACCCTAACCCTAACCCCACCCCCTCCCCGCTCTTTTACTTGCGCCATTTTTCGCTTGGTCTTTGACTGTCGTTCCTCATTCTTTGGTCCTAAACCGCACAGAAACACTTGCTACGCAGGCTACATCATGTGCAAAAAACAAGCAAGCAATCTAAAACAAATGCGTTTAAATTAATTTTCATTGATTTATTTTATCTTCGTTTTCTTTTTCATGGACAAAGTTAAACAAACATCCATGAATTATGACAAGAACCGGTCATATTGGTTGATTGGAGTGCATTCTACGTGACGACGCACGAATTTGTAACTCTTTAACGCGGGATCGAGCTTGTCAATCACATCCCGTGCTTTATAAAATTAAAAATCACTTACTCAATAAAAATCAATTTGTTTTCTTGTCACCAATTCGATCAAGAAGGTTCATCTAGCATTTCAGGTTAGTAATGTTACGTACTAGTAGTCGTTCTTGTAAAAATTATGGGGGAGATGTTTAAAATTTTGGAAACATCGGAAAATATTGGATTTGGTGTTTGTTAAAAATTAAAATATGGAGTGAGTAATTAGCAGGTAAATGCCAGATAGTCCACCACCACAACAAGGTGCCTCTGATCCCATTAACAGACTTACTGGTTCATGTGTATACCTTTTCTACCCTAATTTATTTTCTTCCCAAATCAACATCATTTCACCCAAAAAACAATCGTAATGCCCCCTTAAGAGACAGTTTTGACACTTCACTACATTTTAGTAAAAGGCTTTTCAAAATCGATTGTTTGAAATGATGATAAAAAGATAAGATAAAAGGCGCCATTTTCTTAACTACATATTTCGCTTTGGATCTATTCCGCAAAACGTAAGTAGTGCGTCTCTGTGAAACTCTAGCCTGTTCATAGACTTTTATTCTCTTTTTATGGAGATTGTCGAGCGCCCAGTATGAAAATGAAAATCGCGAGGGATTTATTGACAAAATGGGCGATCGTTTCGTTTCTTTTTGTCTTTCTCTCTTTTTTATATCGCTCTTCGCACTCGTTCTCACCCCCTATGTTTGTCAAATTCGTCGAAAACAACCCTCAAAAAGAAAACGTCTGTTGGCAGACTAGTAAAACCCTTGTTGTTTATATGCACGTTTGAGGGCAGCATATCGTAACGTTTCAGGGTTAATTGTCATGAGGAGTTTAAATTTGCTAAGCTTTGTTATCATCTTTTCTCCAACGTCTTGAAAGTATGAAAAAAAAAACGCATAGGACTGGAATGTCTCGTATGAAGGCAGTAAAGGCAGTAAAGGCATGATCAGTTTTTGGTAGATTTTGCGATGGATGAAAAGTTAGACTTTCCTGCGAAATAATGTAAAATCTAAAACTGATCTTGTGATTAAAGTATTGTTGACCAATTACCATAATCTCGCTTCTGCGTCTACACCTTAAATTCAGTTGGTAACGAGTGAGTAGCACGAGATATGTTTGCCTGTGCATATCGTACCCTCGTGATGATCATAACTGCGCCCCTTTGGGCAACTGTCAATAAACTGGCGGGTTGCAGGTAAATTAAGATAAATATTTTAACCAAGGAGTTTGACTTCGAGATTGCCAATTGTTGATATTACAAGAAAATACTGTACCAACCTGTAATTACAAATAGAAGTATTACTGTAATTCTTAAAACAAAAATAGGTTCATAAAGAGTACAGATTGTAATTCTCTTTATAGAGCTTGCATTAAAGAGGTTTGCAATGTACCGTTGTGAATAAATACGTATATTTGAGGACCAAACTCAAGTTTCCTTATTTTTCTGCTAGTCATCAGCCGTATATCTCCTTCATAGAAATTAAGAACCTAATTAGGAACGTACTCGGCCTAAATTGCCAATAACTACCCCCAAAAGAAACGAACATTTTTTCCAGACCTAAAAAAAATGTAGGTTCTTATTGTGTACTGTGTCTAGTATCTACTGTAATTCGCTTTATGCGCTGTCGTAGTGACCCTGCCAATTTTAGCAAACCTAAAGGATAAATAGAAACTAAATGTTAGTGATTGATTGATTGACTTTTTCTAGACTGCAAAACAGTCCCTATTTCTGTGGCCTCCTATGCAGACGTTCTTAGGGGTTCGTCACGCGTTCTGACGAACCCCTAAGAACGTCTGCGTGGGAGGCTACTATTTTTACGTAATCAAGCACACGCGAACAGTCAAACGAAAGGTCTGGAGCGAGGCTGAAAACGGATAGCGAGACTGGGGAGAGACGGGCGTATGAGGCTCGCGCGCATCGTGCGTGTGAGGCTCTTGAGCTACGCTAAACCGATTGAGTAAAAAAACCAACTGTTTTGCAGTCTAGATTTTTTCTTACCTATGATTCACAACTTACGTTTCATGAAGTTACGCTTTGCTCATGCGTGTGTTTTGAGACTACACCAAAAAGCACGTGAAGTCAGCAGTATAACTTATATCCTTGAGGTCACCCAATTCTTGTATCTTTTACGAGAAGTTCATTTGACAAATATGCAACGTATATTGATGAATTTTTGCTCAACAGCTAATACGATGAAGCTTCTGTTCGCGATATATCTGGTGTCGGTTTGTCTGTTCCTGGTGACCGCTCGCTTTGTGCACTTTATTCATCGTCAGGAAATTGTAGAAGACCTGAATACGAGAGATGATAATGAGGTCACTGGATTCTTTGATATGCCCTCTAGATCCTCAAGCAAGATACACATCGCTTCATGTCTCCCTCGCGGAGCGCGATGCCGCAGAGATAGCGATTGCTGTAGCTATGCCTGTGTGATTCACTGCGTTGACTTTAACCAACTGTGAAGATTGATTCCTTGCGAAAACCATAAAGGGAGGCATAAATGGCATTTAATAGAATCCATAAACAAGAAAAAGGGAGAGCTTGAAATATTCAATGGAACTTATGATTCTAGTAACAGAGACATTTAACAATATCAATTTGAATGTAGTCGATCATGAGCGCGCTCCAGAAAGCAATTTCAAAGTCAACTGTCAGAACTGTCATTGCGTTAGCGAATAGGAAGCAAGGTCAGTCGTGCACGTTTGAACCTTCGACAACTTTTTTTGTACCTTGTGCTTGTTTTTACATTTGTTTTCAAACTTTTTTACATGTAAACAAGCTTCACACTAATCGTAAGGATAAAAAGAGGTATTTCAGTTCTATTTTATGGAAAACTAAAACTGCGTTGAGCCATACTTTTGAAGTAGTATATTCAAAACGAGTGCGAGGGTTTCGTCAGGGGTACCAAACGCCGAGAAACAGATGAAAGGACGAGGCCGCAGGGCGAGTGCTTTTATTATTTCAAGGTGTTTGGAATCCCTGCGATGAAACCCGAATACGAGTTTTTGAGATGACTGCTCAAAAGAAACAATAAAAAAAAATATGCCATTTGCTATTGTCCTCCCCAAATGGAAGAACAATAATTTATGCAGCGATTCAATCTTGCCATATTACGTAACATTACTTCAACATGCATGATTAATTGTTTGGTGTAGTTGGTGTCTGACCGTGAGAGAAGATGGAGACGCAAGATTTAGGGAGCCAAAAACGGTTTACAAAGAACGCGAGTGAGTCGAAAAAGCCATTCCCTCGTCAACCAAATATAAGAACAAAAAAGCGGTAACAATTTTTGGCGAATGGCAAATTGCTCTGTCGGTTCAGTAGCTCCTGTTTTAGACAGGAAGGCTCTTTAAAGGCCATGATTTATACAGGTCGCACAGCTTTCTACCAGCATTAAAGAAATGGATGCAGTAACCTTGAATTGCTAGCTTAGCAAGTTTGTAATGAAGGTGGCCAAGAGGTCGGGGGAGAGATATCCACCGAATACCGTTTATGGAATAGTTTGTGGTGTCCAACGCTATCAAGGTTAATAACATCAAATAATAGTCAGGTCATTTTTGGAATTGTTGTTAACGATGTATTAATTATTGAAAAATGCTCATTAAAATGCAACTGTTTGATCTGAGATCAAAACCATGTTTGATCTCACATCAAAACCGCATAAGATTTTCATCTGAGTGATCACTGGGTATCAAGGCTCATGCATGTGACCCAAATATGCCTCATTTATTGGCTATTACACTCATGAATAATTAATGAGTTTGAGAATGCCCTAATCTAACGAGTATTCAGTTAAAAACTCAACTAAAACCTCAGCTGTTTGCCTTACAATATGCATTACTCTACATCGCCTCATGTCTCAAAGGCGGAGCGCGATGCGTAAGAGATACCCAATGCTGTTACTGGATCTGTATGATAAGTCGGATATGCCTGTTACCAACCGTCAAGATTGATTCCTTGTGAAAACCATAAACGGAGGCATAAATGGCATTTAATAGTATTCATAAAAATGAAAAAGCGAGAGCTTGAAATATTCAATGGAACTACTGATTCTACTAACAGAGACATTTAATAATAACATTTTGAAAGTAGTCTAGAGTAATGCATATTGTAAGGCAAATAGCGAGTTTGTAGTTATTAAATACGTTAAGTATTTTAGTTGAGGTTTTAACTGATTTTTTCTCTTTCATCATCTGCATGTACAGCAATACCCAATTTCCGGACTGTTCCAAATAATAGACCAGTCTAAATTTAGGTTAGAAAGGGCTGAGATTCCTGGCACAGTTACACTAAGCAATCAGAATAGATAATGCACGTTACACATGCCTATGTTGTTTATAGGCACTATCATAGGGAGGCTTGATACTTAATAAATACTACTGACAAATTGTATAAATATCTTCGAAACATCTTGTGACTTAACTCAGAATAACATCGCGAGCATATCATACAGGAAGGCTAATAAGTGGTTTTATTTTTTTTCTAAGCTTGCGAGCGGGCGGAATCCTCCAAATCCAGCAATCTGATTGGTTCCGAGGGCGGGCGGTTTTTTACGATCTTGCCCAGGGCGGATAAAGGTTGGCTTGCCCGCTAACTCGGGCGGAATCGTTAGCAGCTTCAATCACAAGTTTGTTTGTTGTTTGTGAATGAGCAAAACCGGTGATTTTTAACCATTTTTCTTTTAAAACTTGCGCTATTATTAGCGTTAGCTAGGGAAAAGTGAATTTTGTTATTCAGACAAAACATCTGAAGGGAGAATCAAGCAAGTCAGCCAGGAAAACCGCTAAAGTAAAGCAAAACAGGCGGCTCTTGTGGCGCTTCACTAGCTTTTTAATTTAACCTACGCTGTAAGCACTGCAATCTTGCTCGTATGCACCGTTTACTCGACATTTTTCCTCTGTTTGTAGGTTTGTTTTCCATTTTTGCAGTCTGAATCTAGATTCTGCCGTTTTTCATTGAATTTTGGCTCGCTAGTTTTCTGCTTTTCAGGAAAGGTTGTTGTCAACGATTGCATTTGACTTTCAATCTTGAATAAACAACACGAACAACTTTTCCAGCAGTCAGTTATCGCCGTTTTTATTTCTTTGTTTATATAATTGTTTAGTTACCCAAATCGCCTTCTTTTATTCGAATTCACTTCAAAACCCTAAGATTGGTATGTGTAATTAGCTCTTTTTATAAAGCCTTTGTGCAGTCTTTATAATTATCCCGCTCGATTGAATTAATCTTATAAATATTTAGCCGAAGAAAATCTTTGCTGTATTTTCTTTGCCGTGGCTTTTAAGTTCGTCAATTCTTTTATCCTTCTGTGACACTCAGATTATGAATTGTCTACCAAGACAAAAAAAACCTTTCTTTATTCTAAAGAGATCTTAATTGTGATAATATAAAGTACAAGTTAAAAATCATGTTGTAATGTTTTGTTTTGGTTTGCAATCGATCACGCGCTTTGAATAACATCAACACGAACGCGCCCTTTTTTAACACACATAGGTTGGAGGCTGAAGTAAAAATTTCCTGAAACTTTTAAATCTCAGTAGGAAAAAAAAATAAAAATGTTATTCACGGGCTGGGAGGTCCGTATTGGGAGAAACTGTGCCCGAGGTCTTGGGTACTCAGACCGAGGGCACAGTTTCTCTCAATACGGACCGACCTAGGCTGAAGGGGTTTAAGGCCTGGGTCAAAGGTGTGTTCTGGGCATATGATTGATTGGCAATATCTCTCGCTAGGAGACCAAGAACAAAATGAAATTTTCCCCAAAAGTAAATCTTGAGGACTTCTTGTACCTTAACGTTTAATTATGGTCACATGATCTTTCACGTGATCAAAAGTTGAAAATGAAGATAATTGGTGAATTGGTGTCGAATTTACTTTGTTCGGATAAATAAATTTGCGTTTCTGATAGAAGATAAACATACCTAACTTTCTACGTTTGGAGTTAAATAATTAAAGATTAAATTTTGGGCGTTTTAGATGATGTTTACCTTCATAATTTTTTATTGAAGTGCAATGGACGGTCATTCCAAATGTCAGGCTGTAAATGTGAAGTGTTAGAAATATTTAATATGAATGAAACAATTTTTTTCTTAAATCCGTCACCAATTGGTCAAATATTAAATAAGATTTTTAGCAAAATGATCACGTGATGTATCACGTGACTTATTGACACAATATTTATGCTTAAAGATGTTAAGGACGATTAATTCTTTATGTGTGCCAAATTGTGACTCAGCTCCATAATCTGTGCCTAAGTTATAGCCAATAAATCATTTTCCACAGATAAACCTATTAGACCCAGGCCTTAAACTACTTGAGCGTTTTATTACCCACGAATCAAACCTGGCTTGCAACAGTCAGGTTGTTGCAGGTTGTAAAAAGTTGTTGCGAAACAGCGAGTATTTCTACTTTTTGCAACGATATCTGTATATGCTGCACAAACTCAGGAATAAGGCAAACTTGTTTTGCAGCAAGTGACGTAAAACCCGTGTATGACGTGACTTCTGCGTAATTTTATCCAATCTGAGGTCAGTATTCACTCAACTTGCAACAACCTGATTTGTTGCAAGACACGTTTGAACGTGAGTTGTCATCGCCTTTCAACATTTTTTTTCAGCAATGTTGCAAAGCAATTCCCTCCCCCCTTTTTCTACCCGTTTTACCGTAGCTTCAGAGATTGGAATCGAAATTCTGCATAACTGGGTTACTCAGGCATTTATTTCGTAAATATATTGCTCGTCACCACGGTTTTGCTTTATTATGTTTCCGACTTTTCCTTCCAAAGTTCGAATCTTTTTATTTTAAAATAATTAGGGATAATAATCTTATCATATATCAATCTATTTCGTCCTCTAGTCTGGGGTTTATTTTCTTTCACTACTTCTGGGCTGGGGGCTTATAAGAAGGGGGAAGGAGTGGGAGGCTTGATTGAAGCTTAGGGCTTTTCATTTAATGGAAATTCAACTTATAAGATTGTCTTAACAATTTCAAGCAAATGCGCATAGGACTTGTGCATCTATTCCCATAACGAGTGAACAAAGAGACCAACGTGGACCGAACAAATGAGTGGAATGATCTGACGAAGTCTCTTAGCCTTCGGTTTCCAACGGTCACCATCATATGTAGCCTGCGTAGCAAGCGTTTCCGTTTGGTTTCGGAGCAAAGAAAGACCGAGGAAGGGGACTTTTGGTTTTTACCGCGCGAGAAATGAAACGAGAGCCAAAAAAAAACTTTAACCCTAACCCTAATCCTCCCTCTAGCCCCACCCTCCCCCCCTCTTTTACTTGCGCCATTTTCCGCGCGGTCTTTGCCTGTCGTTAGTCATTCTATGGTCCTAAATCGTACAGAAACACTTTCTGCGCAGGCTACATCATGTGCAAAAAACAAGCAAGCAATCTAAAACAAATGCGTTTAAAATTAATTTTCATTGATTTATTTTATCTTCGTTTTCTTGTTCATGAACAAAGTTAAACAAACATCCATGAATTGTGGCAAGAACCGGTCATATTGGTTGATTGGAGTGCATTCTACGTGACGACGCACGAATTTGTAACTCTTTAACACGGGATCAAACTTGTCAATCACATCCCGTGCTTTATAAAAATCACTCACTCACTAAAAATTAATTTGTTTTCTTGCCACCAGCTCGATCACTGCTAAGAGGGTTCTTCTAGCATTTCAGGTTAGTATTGTTACGTATTAGTAGTCGTTTTTATAAAAATTATGTGGGAGATGTTTAAAATTTTGGAAACATCGGAAAATATTGGATTTGGGGTTTGTTAAAAATCAAAATATGGAGTGAGTATAGTAGGCAAATACCAGTTAGTCCACACCACAGCAAGGTGATTCTGATCCCATTAGCGGACTCACTGGTTTATGTGTATACCTTTTCTACCCCAATTTATTTCCTTCCCAAATCAACATCATTTCACCCAAAAAACAACCGTAATGCCCTCTTAAGAGACAGTTTTCTATTTAATTGACACTTCTCTACATTTTAGTAAAAGGCTTTTCAAAATCGATCGTTTGAAATGATGACAAAAAGATGAGATAAAGGGCGCCACTTTCTTAACTACATATTTTGCTTTGGATCTATTCCGCAAAACGTAAGTAGTGCGTCTCTGTGAAACTCTAGCCTGTTCATAGACTTTTATTCTCTTTTTATGGAGATCATCGAGCGCCCAGTATGAAAATGAAAATCGCGAGGGATTTATTGACAAAATGGGCGATCGTTTCGTTTCTTTTTGTCTTCCTCTCTTTTTTTTATTATCGCTCTTCGCACTCGTTCTCACCCCCTATGTTTGTCAAATTCGTCGAAAACAACCTCCAAAAAGAAAACGTCTGTTGGCAGACTAGTAAAACCCTTGCTGTTTATATGCGCGTTTGAGGGCAGCATATAGTCTCGGGGGGGGGGGGGGGGGCTCCCCATATGAAAGGGGTGGGGATGCTCGTCGGATATTTTGAATTTAAGTCCTAAAGGAGACCGATCTCCGCTTGGCCCAAGCTTTTTTTGACCCCTTAAAGAGACCATGTTAAAACACAGACAAATAAGAAAACTTGGAGTATGTGAATGGAGTAAATAAAACGTAGTAAAAATATACATATCAAATATATATTTTCACATTTTTTCGCGTGCAACCCTAAACGAGACCTTCACGGCTAAATATGATGGCGTTTTGCCCAGAACGCCCTAAGTGAGACCAAAATCCGAAATTTACACCCCTAAGCGAGACGACGAGCATCCCACCCCTTCCATATGCAGAATCCCCCCCGGGCATATCGTAACGTTTCAGGGTTGATTGTCATGATGAGTTTAAATTTGCTAAGCTTTGTTATCATCTTTTCTCTAACATCTTGAAAATATGAAAAAAAACATATAGGGCTGGAATGCCTCTTATGAAGGCAGTAAAGGCATGATCAGTTTTTGGTAGATTTTGCGACGGATGAAAGTATTGATTAAAGTATTGTTGACCACTGATTGCCATAATCTCGCTTTTGCGTCTACACTTTAAATTCAGTTGGTAACGAATGAGTAGCACGAGATATGTTTGCCTGTTCATATCGTACCCTCGTGATGATCATAACTACGCCCCTTTGGGCAACTGTCAATAAACTGGCGGGTTACAGGTAAATTAAGATAAACATTTTAACCAAGGATTTTGACTTCGAGATTGCCAATTATGGATATTACAAGAAAATACTGTACCAACCTGTAATTACAAATAGAAGTATTACTGTAATTCTTAAAACGAAAATAGGTTCATAAAGAGTACAGATTGTAATTCTCTTTACGGAGCTTGCATTAAAGGGGTTTGCAATGTACCGTTGTGAATAAATACGTATATTTGAGGACCAAACTCAAGTTTCCTTATTTTTCTGCTAGTCACCAACTGTATATCTCCTTCATAGAAATTAAGAACCTAATTAGGAACCTACTCAGCCTAAATTGCCAATAACTGCTCCCAAAATAAACGAACATCTTTTGCCAGACCTAAAAAAAATGTAGGTTCTTATTGTCTACTGTGTCTAGTGTCTACTGTAATTCGCGTCATGCGCTGTCGCAGAGACCCTGCCAATTTTAGCAAACCTATAGGATAAATAGAAACTAAATCTTATTGATTGATTGATTGATTTTTTCTAGACTGCAAAACAGTCCCTATTTTTGTGGCCTCCTGTGCAGACGTTCTTAGGGGTTCGTCACGCGTTTTTGCCGCCTGACGAACCCCTAAGACATTTGCGTGGGAGGCTACTATTTTCGCGTATTCAAGCACACGCGAACAGTCAAACGAAAGGTCTGGAGCGAGGCTGAAAACGGAGAGCGAGACTGGGGAGAGACTGGCGTGTGAGGCTCGCGCGCTTCGTGGGTGTGAGACTCTTTAGCTACGCTAAACCGATTGAGAAAAAAAAGCCGACTTTTTTGCAGTCTTGACTTTTTCTTACCTATGATTCACACCTGTTTTGCTTATTTACGTTTCATTAAGTTGCGCTTTGCTCATGCGTGTGTTTTGAGACTACACCAAAAAGCACGTGAAGTCAGCAGTATAACTTATATCCTTGAGGTCACCCAATTCTTGTATCTTTTACGAGAAGTTCATTTGACAAATATGCAACGTATATTGATGAATTTTTGCTCAACAGCTAATACGATGAAGCTTCTGTTCGCGATATATCTGGTGTCGGTTTGTCTGTTCCTGGTGACCGCTCGCTTTGTGCACTTTATTCATCGTCAGGAAATTGTAGAAGACCTGAATACGAGAGATGATAATGAGGTCACTGGATTCTTTGATATGCCCTCTAGATCCTCAAGCAAGATACACATCGCTTCATGTCTCCCTCGCGGAGCGCGATGCCGCAGAGATAGCGATTGCTGTAGCTATACCTGTATGGTAACTCGCTGCGTTCGCTTAAACCAACTGTGAAGATTGATTCCTTGCGAAAACCATAAAGGGAGGCATAAATGGCATTTAATAGAATCCATAAACAAGAAAAAGGGAGAGCTAGAAATATTCAAGGGAACTTATGATTCTAGTAACAGAGACATTTAATAGTATCATTTTGAATGTAGTCGAGAGTAATGCATATTGTAAGGCAAACAGCTGAGGTTTTAGTTGAGTTTTTAACTGAATACTCTACTGTTCCTCTGTGTCCACTGTTCCTCTGTGCCCACTGCCTACTGTTCCTTTGTGCCTACTGTTCCTCTGTGCCCTCTGTTCCTCTGTGCCTTCTGTTCCTCTGTGCCTACTGTTCCTCTGTTCCTACTGTTCCTCTGTTCCTACTGTTCCTCTGTGCCCACTGTTCCTCTGTGCCCACTGTTCCTTTGTGCCTACTGTTCCTCTGTGCTCACTGTTCCTTTGTGCCTACTGTTCCTCTGTGCCCACTGTTCCTCTGTTCCTACTGTT
>OZ037993.1:21416252-21423752 GCA_964035705.1 Porites rus
TTTCATTCATTTTACCACTGGGTCTTAGTTTTCCGGGTCTTAGTTTTCCGGGTCTTAGGTCTTAGGTCTTAGGTCTTAGGTCTTAGTTTTCCGGACACCCGTCGTCAGACCTGCCGGAGGCAGAAATTAAGTTATTATTACTTAGATTAGAACGCCAGCAAAAAAGATTTCTTAAAATCCACTTCGAATTCGCATATTACTCTTTCTTGCTTGTTCATTCGGAATTGAAACGACAAACACGTTCATACACTCCCGTATTCCCACAAAAACCATACCCGATTCCCGACCAAAATAGGCAATATCCTAACTACCGTAAAATTCCGAAAATAAGTCCCGGGTCTTATATTTTTCAAAGGCCTATTTTGAGGGGCTTATTTTTGGAGGGGCTTATATTCGGAGGGACATGTATAGGGAGGAAAATTTGTGTTTCAAAATCGATCGGGCTAGCATTATAGTTGGAAGGAAATTTACCGTTTTTGCTTTGTTTTACTTTGTATTTGAGGGCAATTTCCAAGTACAAGACCCCCGGGGGGCATATATCGAAATTTTACGGTATACCCGCGTTAGGGGCGGCAAATATCTGCAAGGCAAATATACTGAATAGAAGGGAGTGCCCCGGCGTGTAAAATTTATTTTTATTCCTGCTAGGAAGGGTATTCGAGCATTCCACTATAGTATAGAACCAGTTTCCGCTACTGTAGGAGAATATGTCCGCCCCCGCCAATTCTCTACTGATTTAAACTAAAGTATATCCCGCGGGACGCTCGCGAAGCGAGCGACCTAAGTTTTCCTACTGACCACCTAACCAGCAGAAACCGGAAGTCAGACGGAAGCGGCTTCAAGAAAGTCTACCTCTGCAACTGAATCTGTGCTCGTGCTTCGAGTCGAGAGTTCAACATCAAATGTTACGTATCAACATGCAACTTCGGCAATTAACATTGGTACTGACCATAAAGACAATTAAATTGGTCCCTTTCTCTGTCAAAACCGTAAACTTTCTACGCCAACATAAACAATGTTGAGTTGGGACTGTGTACCATTTCCGACAAAAAAGCAGGACTCTGTAAAGGGTGGAACAGCGGTCGGCGGACGGCGGACGACGAACGGCAGAAAATAATAATTAAATTTGTAAGATAGATGTATAAGATAGATGAATAATTTAAAAGACAAATTGATAAATATATCAGTATTTAAAATGTTAAGAATATAAATAGGAGTTGTGACATCTTCTGATATAGACACAGTAGCCGAGGTATGTGGCTCCCTCGGATGTTGGTTCCAACTAACTCGTGGCCGGGGAAAAAGATTTGTAGTCTCTGTCATCTCAGTTCGAAATTCTTTTGCTGTAAGGTCCTTTTGCCTAAGAAAATTGTGTCGAAGAAAATAGACAAGAGAAGCTATGCTGATGTATCTGCCACGCGTACCCAGACGGTCTCTCGTTGAAATTTGGGCGCGGTCCCTTGCGCTTCGTCACCAGTCACTCACGTTTTGCGTTCGCCTCTTTGCGAAACCATGCCTGAAACGAAGCGCCTGAGGAGGGGACTACTGATGTATCATTTGGCCGGTAGGTACCCCAGTTTGCTTAATTAATTTTGCAGTACCATAATTTTTCTTGTTTACCGCAGCTTATGTCCACTACCTTTAATGGATCTCAGGATCAACTGACTCCAATTGAATAGCAAAAACCAGAAACTCATAAGGGGTTGAACAACCCATTATCAGTTTTTACAAAAGCATAAACAAAACTTTAAAACTAGATGGAAGTGCGGGTTAGGCTTCTAGCCTAGATTCAGGTCTTTTGAAGAGGGGTAAGCGGACAGAGCTAAAAAAAGATGGCTGAACTTTAAAAGGTTACTTTTTAAGTCTCAGCGTTCAAAGTGTGCATATTTGTTTAGTTATTTGCTTATTTATTCATTTTTCATCTAATTTCAAGGATCGAGCCACGATGCGAGAGAAAGAGTTGCCGGGGCCAATCGGGACACTCGTGGGCATCACACTTCGAGGACTTTGATTTCTTCAAACTAACTAGACAATCTGCACAGCAGGTTTTGTTTATACTTAATTAAAAAATTCACGTGTTTATCTTTAGGAAGAATTTCTGTCTCTCATGGCCAGCCTGCTGAACACCTTGTGCGAGCCTTGTTACTTATCTTTCTTTGAATGCTCTGTTATCTTCTTTGTTGAAAATTAACGGGAAAGAATTTTTTCTAACACCTTTTTCCGTACAAACATTGACATGTTGAAAGACCATGTTGAAGCTTTTTTTTTTTTCAATATAAAACTAAATTTATCAGATATTCCTCACCTCTTAACCAAAAAAACCGGTTTCGTTAACTAATAATAATCGTAGGTCTTGTTCTTCCTGCATCTTTATGCAGCCGGAGTATCAAACGTGTCATCGTGATCAAATTTTCCCAGAGATGGAATATTCTTCGTGGTTTAAGAAAGCACGAGCAGTATGTTGCATGCATGGGTGAAAGAACTGTGGCACATTAATCCCAGCGTCGACGAGATTCGTTTAAACTTGAGAGATTGTTTGGAAATAAATGAATAAATTTTAAAAAATATGTCTTAAATTTTGTCTTTTGAAAAGCATCGAAACAAAAATGACTAATCTTGTGTCTGATTTGTGTATTTTACTGTATGATCGCTTATAAAGCTATTTCGAAGCCGCAATGTTTTGGTAGTGAGTTCGCTTGAAGGGGGCAGGTGTGGGGGGGAAGGGGTGGGGGCAGTGATGTTGGGTGGGGTTCCTTTATCAATATGACGGAAATGCTCGTCGTCTCACCTGGGAATATAAATTGCCGATTTTGGTAGGAAGGAAAGCCAATATTTTTACTCATAAAGGTTTCTCTTAGGGTTGTGCGTAAATAAAAAATTTACACAAATGCCTTTACATCGTGTTGGAGTATGATCTCCTTCAGGGGGTCACCGAGCCATGCCCAGCCAATTGTTCTCAAATTGAGCCATTCCCAAATGCCCATTCTTTTTTGTTCACTCCTCCGATCTCACCCCTCTTCAAAAGGCCTGAATCTAGGCGAGAAGCCGAGCCCGCTTTTCCAACTAGTTTTAACTTTTTGTTTGTGTTTTTTTTATCGGAGTCAGTTGACCGGGAAGAAATCTAAGGCAGTGGACATAAGCTGCGCCAAACAAAAATATTATGGCCAAATAATACATCAGCGTAGCCAGTTCTCTTGTCCATGATTTTCTTCAACATAGGCAGACGGACCTTACAACAAAAGAATTTCGCAAACTGAGACGACAGAGACTACAAAATAAATCTTTTTTCCCTGGCCACCAGTTGGAACTGACATCCGAGGGAGCCACATAGCTGGCTACTCTCTCAGTATATCAGATGTCACAACTGCTATTTATATTTTTAACATTTTAATTACTTATATATTTATCAATCTGTCTTAATTATTCATCTATCTTATAAATTTATTTATTAATTATTTTCTGCCGTCCTTCAACCGCCGTCTGCCGTCCGCTGTTCCACCCTTTACAGACTCCTGCATTTTTGTCGGAAATAGTACGCAGTACAACTCAACATTGTTTATGTTGGTCTAGAAAGTTAACGGTTTTGCCAAAAAAGGGACCAATTGGTCAATACCAATGTTAATTGCCGAAGTTGCATGTTGATACGTAACATTTGATGTTGAACTCTCGACTCGAAAGTTGAAGTCTCAACTTCGATTTATGGCGGGATTGGTACGCCTTTGGTAACTCAACAACCAACTTGGTGATTCAAAGTTCATCTTTCGCGAAAGGCGCATGTATCGAGAGCAATGTTGATTAGTGAACTGAATGTTGATGGACATAGTTTAATGTTGAACTCTCACTTATAAAGTTGAAGTCTAAAGTTTTGACGATTACGTTAAGAACTACAAAATTGAACTACAAAGTTGAATGAACATTGATCTTTGTCAAGTCAAATGTTACACTCTCAAGTTGAATGTTGTGATCTACTTTGATTTTTGGCGGGGATGGAACTCCATACAAGTGAACATCGAGACCAATGTGAACATGTGTGGAATGATCGGTTTCCAGCGTGGTCACCATCATGTGTAGCCTGCGTAGCAAGTACAGTGAAACCTGTTTTAAGTGGACACCGTATTAAGCGGACATCCTCTATTAAGCGGACAGTAGCCGAAGACCCAAAAATTATTTCCCTTATTAAACGGACGCGGACACCTCAAACGTGCCTCGAATAGTCATTTCTATCGTTACCAACCTGTATTAAACGGACACTTGTGATCAAATTCCACCACCCAACATTTCAGACACCGGAAATGCGAAAGAATACCTCGAATTGCCACCCAGAACTTTTTCAATTTTTACATTAAAAAACGTGACTTGACGAACTTATTTGATTAGTTTCCCAGTACTCGTTTCACTCATCTGATATCTTCAAATTTGAATTGCAATCTATGTTTATGCTACTTTGATCAATTAGTCCACTTTGATAAAGAAATTAATGCAAACGTATATCGTGCAAGTTTCTAGGAGTATTTTTAACTTTTTTACTATTCATTTGAATTGACATTTGACGTCTCTTATGACGTTATCTATTGAAACCTGTATTAGGCGGACACCCTGTATTAAGCGGACACTACAGCATTCCCCGAGGGTGTCCGCTTAATAAAGGTTTCACAGTATTTCCGTTTGGTTTCGGAGCAAAGAAAGATCGAGGAAGGGGACTTTCGGTTTTGACTGCGAGAGAAATAAAACGAGAACCAAAAAAAAAAAGAAAAACCCTAACCCTAACCCTAATCCTCCCTCTAACCCCACTCCCTCCCCGCTATTTTAATTACGCCATTTTTCGCTTGGTCTTTGACTGTAGTTCCTCGTTCTTTGGTCGTAAACCGCACAGAAACACTTGCTACACAGGTTACATCATTGCAAAAAAACAAACAAACAAACTAAAACAAATGCGTTTAAATTAATTTTCATTGATTTATTTTATCTTCGTTTTCATGTTCATGAATAAATTTGAACAAACATCCATGAATTGTGAGAAGAACTGGTCATATTGGTTGATTGGAGTGCACTCTACGTGACGACGCACGAATCTGTAACTTTTTAACACGGGATCGAACTTGTCAATCACACCCCGTGCTTTATAAAAATCGCTCACCCACTACAAATTAATTTTAATTATTTTCTTGCCACCAACTCGATCACTGCTAAGAGGGTTCTTCCTGCATTTCAGGTTGGTAATGTTACGTATTAGTTGTCGAGCTCATAAAAATTAGGGGGAAGATATTTATATTAAAATTTTGGAAAAACTGGAAAATTTTGGATTTGGGGATTGTTAAAAATTAAAATTTGGAGTGAGTAATTAGTAGGCAAATACCAGATAGTCCACCACAACAGCAAGGTGATTCTGATCCCATTAGCAGACTAACTGGTTTATATGTATACCTTTTCTACCCTAATTTATTTCCTTCCCAAATCAACATCATTTCACCCAAAAAACAACCGTAATTCCCCTTTAAGACAATTAAGAGAGTGTTTTCTATGTAATTGATACTTCTCTATATTTTAGCAAAAGGCTTTTTAAAATCGATTGTTTGAAATGAGGGTAAAAAAGATAACATAAAGGGCGCCACTTTCTTAACTACATATTTCGCTTTGGATCTATTCGGCAAAACGTTAGCAGTGCGTCGATGTGAAACTCTAGCCTGTTCATAGACCTTTTATTTTCTTTTTATAGAGATCGTCGAGCGCGCGGTTTGAAAATGAAAACCATGGGGAATTTATTGACATCTGGCAAAGTGTTGGGGAAGGGTAAATAAGAAAATGGATGATCGTTTCGTCTCTTTTTTTCTTTCTCACTTTTAGTTTCGTTATCGCTCTTTGCGCTCGTTCTCACCCTCTGTGCTCATTAAATAAGTCGAAAATAACCAAAAAAACGCCTCTTGGCAGACTAGTAAAACCCTTGTTGTCTTTATTTAAGTTTGACAATTCAATTCCAGCACCATATCAGCATATCGTAACGTTTCAGGGTTGATTCTTACGATGAGTTTAAATTTGCTAAGCTTTGTTATCATCTTTTCTCCAACGTCTTGATCATGATAATATGAAAAAAACGCATGGGACTGGAAAGTCTCTTTTGAAGACAGTAAAGACATGATCAGTTTTTGGTAGATTTTGCGACGGATGAAAAGTTAAACATTCCAGTGAAATAATGTAAAATCTAAAACTGATCTTGTGATTCAAGCATTGTTGACCAATTGCCTTAATCTCGCTTGTGCGTCTACACCTTGAATTCAGTTGGTAATGAATGAGTAGCACGAGAAATGTTTGCCTGTGCATATGGTACCCTCTCATGATCATAACTGCGCCCCTTTGGGCAACTGTCAATAAACTGGCGGGTTACAGGTAAATTAAGATGAACATTTTAACCAAGGAGTTTGACTTCGAGATTGTCAGGATATTACTAGAAAATACGGTACCAAACCAGCACCAAACTGTAATTACAAATAGAAGAATTATTGTAATTCTTAAAACGAAGGGGGTTTATAAAGAGTACAGATTGTAATTCTCTTTATAGAGCTTGCATTAAAGAGGTTTGCGATATACCGTTGTGAATACTAAAAATACTGTATATTTCAGGACCAAACTCAAGTTTCCTTATTTTTCTGCTAGTCAACAACTGTATATCTCCTTCATAGAAATTAAGAATCTAATTAGGAACCTACTCGGCCTAAATTGCCAATAACTACCCCAAAATAAACGAACATTTTTTGCCAGACCTAAAAAAATGTAGGTTCTTATTGTCTACTGTGTCTACTGTGTCTAGTGTCGACTGTAATTCGCTTCATGCGCAGTCGCAGCGACCCTGCCAATTTTAGCAAACCTATAGTATAAATAGACACTAAATCTTATTGATTGATTAATTGATTTTTTTCTAGACTGCAAAACAGTCCCTACTTTTGTAGCCTACCACGCAGACGTTCTTAGGGCTTCTTTACGCGTTTTTGTCAGGAACGCCTGACGAAACCCTAAGAACGTCTGCGTGGAAGGCTACTATTTTTGCGTATTCAAGCACGCGCGAACAGTCAAAAGAAAGGTCTGGAGCGAGGCTGAAAACGGAGAGCGAGACTGGGGAGAGACGGGCGAGTGAGGCTCGCGCACATCGCGCGTGTGAGACTCTTTAGCTACGCTAAACCGATTTTGAGAAAAAAACCGACTGTTTTGCAGTCTAGACTTTTTCTTACCTATGAGTCGCGCCTGTTTTGCTTATTTACGTTTCATTCAGTTACGCTTTGCTCATGCGTGTGTTTTGAGACTACACTAAAAAGCGCGTGAAGACAGCAGTATAACATATATCCTTAAGGTCACCCTATTCTTGTATCTTTTACGAGAAGTTTATTTGACAGATATGCAACGTATATTGATGAATTTCGCCCAAACGTTCTGCTCAACAGCTAATACGATGAAGCTTCTGTTCGCGATATCTGTGGTGTCGGTTTGTCTGTTCCTGGTGACGGCTCG
>OZ037993.1:21428752-21463752 GCA_964035705.1 Porites rus
GATGATGTAATTATTCCTCCTTTTGCAGTTATTGCCGTGACAGTTGCTAGCCAGGGAGCAACATTAATTTGAACTTTGTTTTCTTTTGGTGGCGAGAGCTGTATAACTGTTTCTGACTGGACGCAATTGTCAGGTCCGGTTTCAGGGATTGGGAATTCTCGCTTTCGAATTGGTTGTTACATGTAGGCAGCCAGTTACAAAGGGTAGATCTCGGATCCACTTGCGCTTGAAGGAGATAAAAATATACATTCTTTTTGTGTGTGTGTAACCCTTTGTCTTTGAGGATAGTTCAAAATATCTGCCGTTTTCTGTGGCAAAAAAGTAATACTCCCTACAAAAGAGAGGCTCTCTTCACTGGCTCTTATGTACATCCACTGTCAAAGAGACATTAATAAACAAGGCGCTATGGAGCGTACACTTCAGCGTAGTGGTTGTGTAACTGACTAATTGTAAATGCGGAGGAATAGTAAGAAATGAAATATGGTAAGAGTAAGGTGTTTAATTTTTGAAATTATGGGATTTGTCAGGATATTCTGAAAAGAGCAACATCCAAGAGGCCTACCTGCCAAAAACTAGCATTTCGGGGCAAATTGTCTCTGAGATATTAGCCCAGTTATGCTCTGATGACTCCATACAAATCCTTCTAAATTTCACTTGGGTCTAAACGTTTGGACCTAAGTCAAATATGAGGTTACTGGCGGTGAATAACAAGTCTAACAAAACAAACAGTGAAAAAAGAATTCTCTATTTTTCTTAGTCACATCAGACCTCAAAAACAGCATAGCAGTCTCATGTACTGATTAAAGATATGTAAGGCATGGGTAAGGAGTCAATTACGTTGAACATGGAATTGGCTAAAACTCAATGTTACGAGTTCAAATGTTTTGAGGATAATTATTCATGATCACTGACTATCAGCACGCAGGCATGTCGGATTAATACAAGGTAGATAAATACGAAAAAAATATAGTCTTTACTCAGCTTTAAAACACAGCATCCGCCAACACAAACTTGACTTGAACTTAAGTAAAACTAAACAGCCTCTGCCGATAATAACAAACTCTCACTTGAACTTCAGATATCTTACGGCTTCCGCCAACTTGTGAACACAGAACTTGAAAATCGACCTTCGTAACACTTGACTAAACACAGCAGTCCAGCTCTTGGGTAGTTCGTCAAAAGTACTCTGGAACTTGTATACCGTTTGACATAAGGTTCTACAAGTACTAAGCAGGCGAATGGTAGTAGCTTTTCGACATATTTTATGATTTCAGTAACTGATGCAAATCTGTTGACTCATGTTAAAATGTAATTATGCCTTATTTAATCATTCATGAATAATCCAAAAAACGTAGAGAAGGTTCGAGAAAGTCACACAACGCATGAAAGCAATTTTACTATGTAACACTCAACAAAGACAAAACGTCTTTATGCAGCATTTTGTAACTTTAAATTCATCATAAAACATTCGAAACACTCGTGAAATGTTTTTCAACACTCGAAGAGAAATTTTGTGTCTCTGGGCGAACATGTAATATCCTCTATTTATTCCTCGAGGAAATTAAAGACTAAACTCGAAGTGATCTCAAGATATCACGAAGTAGTCCGGTCTCATTTCGTGAAATAGCCGAAACAAGCCGAAAAGTCACGAACTTGCGCGCCCAATCTTGTCCCGAAACTAATGCATAATTTCATAGCTATTTTTCATATTTCGAACTACCTTGGGTCGCAGTAGATCAATCAGCTGATCCCTCAACTTAGAACCCCCTCTGATCTGACGGGTCACACAGGTGAGTCGGTTCAAACCCCGGGAAAGCCAAAATACTAATTCTTTCTCCCTCGAATAAGTTAAAGAATAAATCAAAGAAATCGAAGTGATCTCGAGACACTTCGAACTAATCCGAATAAAACCGAAAACCTACAGACTTAGCGTGTCCAATCGTGTCCCAAAAATATCAACTTTGATACATTCCTGGGCGTCGCGAATCCTTTACTTTGCGCTCCGTCGAAGTAAAAAGTCAATTTTGAATTTCAAAACCTTGAGAAATATCCATGTTTTTCAAAACGTTCGCTAATACAGTCTCAGACAACCTAGTTACCCCCCCTCTTGAGATTTGTGTCTCGGGTCTCGTTTGGTTCGCCTCCTCCTTGGATCGCACTTCCCCATTAAAAACCTGGCTGCAGGCCTGAAATGTAATGGTATAAGGAGCATCATTCTCCAGGAGAGTTTTTTAAAGAGGGACTTCATCTCGAGAATATTGGTGTTTTAGGTCAATTCTGTGCTGACGTCATTGCTTAGTGCCTTTAATACCCGTAAACAAAATGCTCCTGTAGGGTTATGCGGGAAGAGGCCGTTGAACAAATTTCATGAACAAATTTCGAACAGGGAGTTTTGGTGAGTTTTGTAGGCATAGCATAAAAACTTGAAAAACTGAGTAACCGTAAAATTCCGAAAATAAGCCCCACCATGTATAACCCCCTCCAAATATAGGCCCCCTAAACTCGTAACGCAAAAAACCCTCCGTTAAATCGCCCCTCCAAATTTAATAAGCCCCCCGGGGGGGCTTGTATACTCCGAAATTGCCTTCAAATACAAAGTAAAACAAGGCAAAAACGGTAAATCTCCTTCCATTTATAAGGCTAGCCCAATCGATTTTGAAACGCAAATTTCTCTCCGTAGATAAGCCCCTCCAAAAATAAGCCCCTCAAAAAAGGCCTTTGAAAAATATAAGCCCCGGGGCTTATTTTCGGAATTTTACGGTATCCCATCTTTTTGAATTTTCAATCCAAGTCCATCCTTGCCACCGTACCAACAGACGACAGAAAATAGTTTCCATGCCTAAATTTAGTTTTAATAATAACAAAACTCAGGAGCATTATGTTTGGAATTCAATTGATGCAAAGACTCCATAGCCTCTTATAGGAAATAATGTGACATAGCCCCCTTTTAAAAGCTCATGCAGTTTCTCAAGAGATCTGAAATTGAAAATAAATTAGACAACTGATTGCCTTTTGTAAATTTTAATAATGACCGTTTCTTTAAGATTGCACAATTCATTGGATTTTGCCTACATGTCGGTTTATGCCTATTTTGCTGTGGTTTCGGTTTTCAAGCAAGCTCTCAGTAAAGATTCTTGGATCTTAATATTTCGTTTTCAGTTAGGCATCAAATACAACTGACTTTTTAATACAATGTTTTATACAATCTCCTCTTGCGTTTTAGAAATTCCCTAGCTGCCCTGTTTTTACTCGTCCTGACTTTACGAGCAAGCAGATCTTTAATGTTTGTAGATCGTTCTCCAGGATTTTCCCTTTTTCTCCACCGATCGCATTCTCCCCCATCTCCATAGCGACCACAAACCTTGTCCGGTTGAGCGTTGAGCACAACACAACAATACATTAGAAGAAACACCAGGGCCACTTTCTTTTCCATTGTTGCATTAAACCTCTTTCGGATTATAGATACTAAAAACAACATAATAAAAACCGTATTTATTAGTTATGGGTTCTCTTTTCTTTTTATAAGAATGTTGTTTTTCTCGCCCAGGCTGAATATTCTTATTCTTATTTTTCTGCCGATTTTGGGCTGAAAATGTTTGGCTTGTATTGTTCTTAAATTGTAGCCTTTGACTTTTCCGTTTTAGAATGTATTAGAGTATATTAATTGCAGTTTAAATAGCAATGGCACGTTGTTTTTCTTTTTGGTGACTGGTTTTGCTGTTAAGAGAAAAGAATAATTTCACACTTAAGTCAGAAGTTGTGTTACACGATACTTACACGATCCCAACTACAGGTGACTTATAAAGAGATGGAAAACCATCTGCTGGACGAATTAATGGAATATAGGATGCTGCTCTGGTTCTGGGAAAAAAAAGTCCGTATGATGGAACAGAGAACTAAAGCTAACTAACTCTAATGTGTAACACTGGACGAAAAAACGGATTTACCTGTACAGCAAATTTGGGGCAAACCATCGGCAAATGCCACATTTGCTCAATTTTGCTAGATGAAGTAGGATCAAATTTGCCATAATTTTGCATTGATTGCAAAGGTGGTAAACGCCGCATTTGCCTCAAATTTGCCCGGTGTGTAAAAACAAGGAAAGCTTTTACTTTTTCAAGGCATTTACAGGGGTGACAAACTTGATTTTGAAACTGATATTTGTCAAATGGGCAATTCGATTGAAAGCGAATTTTTGAATTCTTTTGCTCCCTATAGCAAATTCTATCGAAGTAGCAATTTTCCACATTTTTTCTCGATGTAGTAAATGTGACCAAAAATCATTTTGCCCAAGATAGTAAATCTGAGCAAAAATAGTAGTTATCCACACTTTTCCTCACTGTAGCAAAGTTGGTCAAATGTCAGTTTTTCCATATTTTTGGTCAGAATGGCAAATTAAATATTTGCTGAGGTCACACTTGGGCTTTTTTCACTATAGCGAAGTAAACTTTGCCATAGTTTCAGTCTTTTTTAATGTGACCAGCTTTTCTCACTTTACTATGGTAAACGTCCGTCTAGTCTGTCGCGTTGGTAACGGCGGCAGGATAAAAGCTAAGTTTACTATAGTAAATCGACCTGAATCGCAGTTCGTTAATCAGACGTTCATCAAAACTTTGTTTTTTTAGCTGACAAGTTGTCAGTATTCTTGATATGCAACTCTTTGATTGCGCCAGCTCTACGCACATGCTTTCTGCGCATTTGTAGGGAACTGCTACCATGCAGAGAACAGACATGTGAGACAACTATTCATTTACCTCAAGGTAAATTTTTATTCAACATACCATAAATTATTATATTTCTGAATAGTAAACACACAGTCATATAAGTACCGCTGATTTTTTTACTCTAAGTTATGTTTTGACGTTACCGAGTGACTTGTACATGTTGACACAGGCAGCCCAAGCTCACTACAGGAACGCGGACGTGACACTTGCTTGCGAGCTGTGTTGTGTTACAAACGGTTATTTACAAAGGCTTGTATGGGATGTGAACGGTTTTTCTTAAAAGAGAGAAAAAATGTTATGTTTTTAAATAAAATCGACTTACCTTATTGCCTTGTTGTATTCTTTGTTGTTTGCCCGTGTGTCAGACCGTTTTGAAGCGTTTTCGGCGAATTAGCGCTATTTTGGTGCCAAAATAGCGCTAACTCGCCGAAAACGCTTCAAAACGGCCTGACACGCGAGCAAACAACACAGAATAGAACAATAAAAACACAATAATCTTTTCTCTCTTTAAAGAAAAACCGTTTATATCCCATTTAAACCTTTGTAAATAACCGTTTGTGACACAACACCGCTCGCAAGCAATAGTCACGTCCGCGTTCCTATAGTGAGCTTGGGCCGCCTGTGATGTGGACAGCACATTTCAAACCTTCTTTTCATTCTTTTCTTTTCATTTCAGAGCTCCACCATTCCATAGTTTTATTATTCCCCCTGGCGGTTATTTAGACGATCGCCCAGTCTCTGGTGGACCGTACAGTTTTGGTCGAGAGAACGCTTCCCCGTCTGCGAATTATCCATACGTGGGGCCAAGCGAAACAGCTCATTTTCCAATCTCGGTTGAACAATTCAGAAATATCGAAACTGCTGAGCTCTTAGAATGGCAAAAATCAAAAGGAAAAGAGCCAAAATCGTCGCAATCACGCTCTCAGATTCCATGAGCCAAGAATATACTATCGGCAATCATGCACACGGCAAAGGAATGTCTGTATTTATTCGCATCTGTCACCAACTTAACATTTGATTGACTTAATTGAATCACGAAAAGCACTGCAGAAAGGTTAAAGTAAACAAGTCCGATTTACCATAGTAAACTTTGCCTACCTTTTTTTAACCATAGTTAAGGCTTTTTACTACATACTTTGCCCAGGTAAGCAAAGTTGATTAAATGTCATGTTTGTCTGTCTTTTGTCAATAAAATGAGAAAAATGACAAAACTCAGACAAAAATTGCAAATTAGTCACTCTGACGTCATTCGCGCGCTACGCTATTAATTCTGCTTTCAATTAGTCTGATGTGCCGTCAAAGAATTTCGAATGATTTGTAATGGTAATTGAACTGAGTGGAGTGCAATTTAGTATGAAATCATACCCCGCGATTTCAGATACTCGATTTGAAATCACAAGTATGATCTCAGACCAAAATAGCTCGACACGAAGTTCAATTACCACTTTATTGCAGCCATTTTGAAATCGCAGAATTAAGAAAGGCTTTTACATCTCATTTTGTATTCGAAACAGAAATGATGCGATATAAAACAAAAATGGTGCGATTTAAAACAGACATGATACGATTTAGAACATGAATGATGCGATTTGGAACAGATGCGATTTAGAGCAAACTGAATGGTGCGATTTGGGAATAAATCACACTGCTGAGAGCCAATCAGATTGCACGGATCGTCAGTGATTTCAAAGTGGATGTAATAAAGCTTCAAAGTCGCAACGGAAATACGACGGATTGAAATATTTTTGAGCGCGCGCATAGAACCTTGAAGGACTGGGCAAAGAAATGACCTGTTGCGAATATTTAAAGAGCGCGCAAGGAACGACTTGAAAAGCTATTAGATTTAAGTTTATAGCGCAAATTTAATTTTGTAAACTCTTACCTTAAGGAAATAGAACGAGGGAGGTTTCTCTTCTTTGAAAGTGATGGAATCTGTCCAACGCTAGCCTGTCAACATAAGAGCAGTACTGTTTAGAAAAATACTTACCAAAGATAACAAACGAAGCGAAGAAGAAATAGCGTCGCAAATATACCACGAATGGCACTCTCGAAAGGCAAAAGCTACCTTCAAGGGGACGATACACGCGTGGGTATTCACTTTTATACGACTATACTAATAATTCACACGTAGAGAGCTCGGTGAACATTGTTATTTGCTATACAGTCGTAACTGACTACTGTTTATTATGCAAAAAGTCATATGCCCTTAAGCGTTGTCGAATAACTATTCAACGGAACGAGTATTGCTCAACAAATGGCAAGAATTATATTTCTAGAAATCGTTTGTTCGGATAAAGTTCGTGTTATTATCGTAGCTTATCAACGCGTAACCAACTCTGGCCCTGTTACGACAGCGACTATACCGTACATCAGAGGCATCTCTGAAACTATTGCAGGTATATTACAACCTTACAATATACGTGTTACACACAAACCAATAACCACTTTACGGCGACTTCTTACTAATGTCAAGGACAAAGACAAACCGGAGGACAGACAGGGAGCATTATACAAGATATAATGCTGCAACTGCTAGGCTTCTTACAGTTGGGGAAACCGGCAGAAACCTAAGCACGTGACTGACCGAATACAGAGAGCGACGAGGAATGGTGACGTCAACAATCACATTGCTGAGCACCATTTACAGACGAGGCATCACATTGACTGGGACTCTGCGACAAGTATGACGTATTCTACAGACTACTATCAACGTCTTACTTTAGAAAGCTGGTTTACTAACTTAGGAACAAACGCCACTGAATCGTAGCCAACAGTTACCTGCGCCGAAGAAACGACTTATTGACGAGATCAAGCAAAACTAAGTACGAGAGAACGACTGGAGAACTGACAATTTGACCAACAATAGAAGACTGTTTAACTGTGACAATAGACGGATCGAAACGCACCCACCAATTACTGATTACGGGTCTTCATAGCCAATAACTTCACGGCTTAACTGACAGACGACCAATAACATCGCGACGTAATTGACCAATCAGATCAATAACCAGAGTATAGTACCATCAACTGGCGTGATACAACTCACTTTGACTCTGAAGATGACTATCGCACAGGTTGTCGAAAAGTCAGTCACTGTCAGGACTACGTTCACCCGGACGATCAAACTCAACCTACTTTTGAAATGACTCCTGGGTTCAAACCTTTCACAGTTCAACGCGTATTATCGTAGTTTTTGGTGTCCGGTGTTAAACACGCAGTTAGGCCATTCGCACGATGGTGTCATTTTACTACTACGACCAGAATGCTTCAGGGTATTGCTTTCTTGTGCAAATTAAGGCTTTTGCTAATTAACTCTTTAAGCCCCAGTATCCACATACAAATTCTTCTGACCGATCTCTGTACATTTCTTTAAAGAATTAGTTGAGAGAATTCGATAATAGATCAAGGCATTTTCTCTTGGGTGATCATTTTATCACTTCTCATAACTAATCTCTTGACTATGTATGGATATTGTTAGGATATAATTGATGTTGGTAACTATTGGGACTTAAAGGGTTAAACCTCACTGGGACTACCAAATTTAAATATGAAAGAAAAAACGAAATGAATTCTGGTCTTAGTAGCTAAAAGACGTCTTCGTGCAAATGGCCCAGAAATTCATTGAAATAAATGAAGCTACCTGACCATAGAAAAGGTTTTTTTTTTGACCCATAGAAAAGGTTACTAAAGCCTTAATTTGACCAGAAAACTTTTCACCAGCACTTTAGATATAATATTTTTGAAGATAGCAGACTTCGTGTTTCTGTCTTAACTTGCGGCTGTGCAATTTTGTGAAAATTCAATTAATACAATATTCAATATACTCAATATAATTAATACTCCCACTAAATGTGCGCGAAAAAGCAGAACTGAGGCAATATTCCAGCTACAGACTTACCTTTGAAAGCTTATAAAATGTAGTCTTCGGAAAGAAAGATTGCTTATCAGCTGTGAAACGTTCGCGATTTATTACTGTTCAAAGAGGCAGTATATTTTTTCCAGTAATTATTTTCGGCGTCAGTTTTAAGGTGTTTCGATACAGTTTTTCAGAGAGCATACCGATATTTTTCAATCGCCTTAAAAGTGGTTTTTTCCTTGTCTGATCACTATAGAATTTTCACCGGTAATTGGCTATGGATCGAAAGTTGTTTAAAAATGTAGTTTTAAGTGAAATCGATATTGCTATGACAACAATAAACAAAAATCTTTGAAATTGATAAACGCCTAATTTTGCGCGATCTAGATCAGCTACTGAAAATCCAACACTAGGAACTTAAAGTTTGGTAAAAGTTTCCGTAAATTGAAAAAATTCTGTATGTTTGAATTCGACTAAAACGAAAATATATTTCAAACCTTAAATTTTCAATAGCCGTGATAGATTATTTAATAAAAACGTAATAAATGACTCAAATCATTATTAAGTAGCGTAAGAATGCTGCTTAATATCGTATCTTGATGCTAGGAAATTTTGGTGTATTTTCGTTCTTGCGATCTTAAAAACTAACCCGTTTTCTCACCACATGTTTAAATTCAACTTCATTTCAAAATTTGGACTTTTAGGGCTTTATTGTACATCTCTGAAACGACTCGAACGAATTTTTTCAAAATCTCGTCACATAATATTCATAATGTACAATTATAATAATGTCTGAAACTTTCATTAAGATTGATTCACTGCAACACCTTGAAATTTCAAGACAAACCTATCCTACGAACCGGTCAAAAATCCGCGCTACAACATTCACTGTTTTGACGTTATGCTAATTTTTCTAAAATAATGCGCACTATATATACCTCCATGACTATTTATCGCATCTTTTGAATGTAAAATATTGACAATACTCAAGCTGAAATGCACTAGTCATGGATATATGTATTGTCCGCGTTAGTATAGGTAATAGCATGATTTGTAGTGATATTTGGCATAAATACCACGAGTGATATTTCGAAATTGTTATACGTAATTTCACGAGTTTTCACGAGCCGTTAGACGAGTGAAATTAGGCGGGTGAAATTTGAGACAATTTTGAAATATCACAAATGGCATTTATGCCAAATATCACTGACAAATCATGCTATTATTTGTTTATAGTGCTACCCACAAAAGGTTTGTAATTTTCACTTGTAGGTATTTTAAATTAAGCTGAAATACCACTGTTCTAAGTCAATAAAATTGCGGAAATTTCTCATGTAGTAGTGTAAACTTGGAAAAATCAACGTCAAAACAGTGAATGTTGTACCGCGGATTTTTGACCGCCCCCATAAGGTTTTCCTAAAGGATAAAACATCAGCTCCTAGCGTTTTCAGTAGCTGTTCGTTCATCCCTCACACAGATTTTGAGACAAGCTTATTGATGGTCAGTTGCTATGGTTACGAGATATGACGTCATAAGTAGCAGGTGGTCAAGCCAATTTTCGGTGAAAATACATGTCTTTTTCAACTTCCTTTAACAATAAAAGTAAATATTGTGGCTAAACTCATGCAAAGTTTTTATTATTGTGTTATTTTTCATGTAAAGCACAAAAAATTACCATTTATCGTGGTTTTAACCTGATTTCTAATTCTTGGTAAAATCCAAGGTGGCGAACATTGTTGGTGACATCACAGGCCTCCAGCAGCGCCACCACCCAGAAAATATACCTCATCTTGTTAAGAACATCAAAGGCTTTCCACTAAAGGTGAAATCGTTTCAAAATACTGCAACATATCAAAAACTCCGGGGAGGAGCTCCATCCACCCCCCCCCCCCCCCCTTTAAAACGGTGGGGTATGATTTTGCATTCTGACGCTATTTAACAATAATTGGAGTCATTTATAACGTTTTCATTAAATAATCTATCACGGCTATTGAAAATTTAAGGTTTGAAATATATTTTCGTTTTAGTCGAATTCAAACTTACAGAATTTTTTACTTCTTGCGGAGGTTATTTGCTAAACACCAAACTTTAAGTTCTTGTTTAAGTTCCTAGTGTTGGATTTTCAGTAGCCCGTCTAGATCGCGCAAAATTAGGCATTTATCAGTTTCAAAGTTTTTGTTTATTGTTGTCATAGTAAAATCGATTTTACTAAAACCTACTTTTTGACAAATTTCAATCTATAGTCAATCATTGGTGAACATTTTATAGCGATCAGACATGGATAAAATCACTTTTAAAGCGGTTGAAAAATATCGGTATTGCCTCTGAAAAACTCTATCGAAACACCTTAAACAAGCAGTATATATTCCAGAACATAATTTGAAGTTCATTAAGGAATGAAGCGAGCAAGTTGACAATAGAAATGGTTTACTAGAGCCTTTAAAAGGCTTGAAAACTTTTAATCAGAACTTTAGATAGAATATTTTTGAAGATAATCGACTTCGTATGTTTTGGTGTTAACTTGCGGCTGTGCAATTTTGCGTAAAACTCACTCGACTTATACTCGGACTTCATGTGCTCGAAGAATCATAACTCAGCCGATATTCTAGCTACAGGCATAGTTCTGGTCTCTTTTGAAATCTTCTGAACTCTATTTTTCAGAAAAAAGAAAAGACTGGTTATGCGCTGTGAAATGTTTGCGAAATATTTATGTTCAGAGAGATTTGGCCGTAATTATTTTCCGTGTCCGAGTTTAACACGCAGTATATTTTGCGTAACAAAATTTGAACTTCATAGAAAGAAATGAGACTACTCCACTAAAAACGGTTTACTAAACCCTTTAAAAGACCACAAAACGTTTAATCAAGACTTTTGATAGAAAATTTTTGAAGATGATGGACTTCGAGTTCGAGTTTCTGTCTTAATTTTACATTGTGGCTTAAATTTTTCCTTTTGGATAACTTGTACTAATAACTCTAATAACCTACTAACGGTCTCATCAGTCGCTCCACCCTAGGGGATTTCAAGTGATCGGGATGATCAAAGGAGTTTTTTGGGTTTGAAATTTTCAATTCTAGGATTTTTTGGGTAGGAAAATTTGTCTGAGCACCGGCCATTAATCCTAGCCTTTTGTCCAGCGCTAAAGAAATGTCAATGTGGCAAATCAAAACTGAGAAATTAGTAATGAAAATGCTCATTCAATCAAGACTTCACTTCTAAACTCGGGAGCCACCATGCTGTTGTGGTCTAAGAATACAACACTGTAAGAACAGAACTACTCTTCTCAGTAAGACTTACCAGTTCAATGATCACCAAGTGGATTTTAAATCAGTTTCTGCAGCTTTCTCTTATTTCTAATTAGAATTTTACAAAGGAGAAATTGAATTATTATGTTACACTAAATTTAGCCTGGCTGGGTTTTTGTAGTTACTATGAAAGTATTGTTGAAGAACCCGAATCGCATGAAAAAAAGAAGCAATGAAAGTCATGAACTTTTCGCTAATGCGCAATACCGTATTTATTCGATTAACCGCCCTGGGCGCTTATTAAATTTTTGGACCTTGAGGGTGGGCGCTTATTAGAGGTGGGCGCTTATTCGAGGCTGGGCGCTTATTAAATTTTCACCATTTGAAGCCAAGTGAAGTATGTTTATTTTGCAACAAAACAATAAATGCTAATAACAAAACGCGAGGAAGTAACAAAGCAAGGTTTCTGTAAAATACTCTGAAGAAAACTCCGTCTTCGGGAAAGTCTCTTATTAGAATTTATTCATTCGAGTGGGTGGGGTGGAGGTGAGCGCTTATTTGAGTTTGATTGGGAGGAGGAGGGGGTGACCGCTTATTAACTTTTTCGGCCTTTAGGATGGGCGCTTCTTCGAGGTGGGCGCTAATACGAGGTTGGGCGCTTATTCGAATAAATACGGTATCTCACTCTTGGTGAATTACCATCGGAGTTGCAATTTGACCTCATGAAAGCAATCTATATTAGTGGAAATAGAAATAAAACCCTCTTTGTTTTTCTATAAAAAACTGTAAATTTTGAAAACATGGCTGTCAAAATTCGGTTACCATGGTAACGTCAATATTGACGTGTACGTCAAAATTAAAATGTCCCTTGCAGATAATTTTTAGGAAAAGTTGCTAACTTTGGTGGTCGTAGCTTAATTGGTTTTGAAGTTATTCAACTTTTTCGTGATTGGGTGCTAAACCAGTCCGCGCGCTGAATAGATTATGTGGTTTTCAACGTCTTGAGTCTCAGACAGGATATACAATGCTCCTTTTTAGCGTGTTGAATAGAGTGTCTTTTTGGACTGGACCGGAGCAGGGAAAGCTTTAGAGTGTGAAGGTTAGCGATGAAAGGTCTACAAATTTGGTTTTCCAAAAAATTCCTCCAAAAAAATTATCATTCCACGATGTGACTTTGAAAACGTTAATGAATTCTGTATACGAAACGAAATGAATTAGGGTCATGACGCATTAAGTTTTCATATCTTAAACACTGGGTAGCGACATGAACAGCTTTGGTGGTACGCTACTCAAACTTCATAGCTAAGTTTCAAAATCTGCACTTGCCACAAACTGGCGCGGAATCAAAAGTGGCCTATCATAATTATTGCGCCTACCCTAACTAAAAGTATTGCGCATGGAAAGTTACTAAGAATAGACTAACCTTAAAGAGTCAGAGGTAGCGAAAAACCTTAGCAATAGCTTCCACAAAAGTATCTGATATGTAATAATTTGGGCCTAATACTCGCCTTTATATACGGAAGAAGAGTGATCGAGTTTCAATAGATGATCAAATTTTCTTTAAGAACTGTTTAAACAACCATGTAAACCAATGCCACGCTAATATTTCATTTTTCCATTTGTTTCCCTTATTACTTAGTATTTGGTGTTATTCAGTTTGTGATTTATGTTTTTTCGAATGTTGCCTTTTTAATCTACATCTCTGGCCTGGGGAAAGCATAATAAGCGCTTGGTTGAATAGAACCTTCAGTACTTATCAAAGCTGTCTGTCGTTCTGCGGGAAAAATAAATTACCAACAATGGACAAAATTCTTCATAAAAATATATAAAAAAATAGGCCGTGTGATGATTGCCAGTGTAAATTTTTCATTAACTTTCTACTAATGATAATACGAATTTAATTGAGATAACCTCAGCGCATGATACGAAGGTGAAAATTTCTTAACCTAGCCGTTGATCACCAGTTTTCTTTGTCTCTCAGGGCTAGAGGGTAAAGGAAATTGAGAATCGAACTAGGTTAAATAAAATTTAACCTGAAATCAAATTTGACCAGTAACATGAATACGAATCAAATTTTAAAAAAAATGAGCGAGTTAACCCTCCCTCGGAGTAACCAGTTTACTTTTGAGACTGTGTCAAGTCTTATTTTATTATATGAATTTTTATGTCATGAAAGGAGTATTAGAGTCAGCGTTTTTGACAAGCGCAACTGACATGATTACAAAAACGCTTGGTGACATTTTTCCCACTGTAAGTTTTGTTGCCAGTCACTTTTGATAATTACTTGGAAAATTATTTTCCTGGGTAAGTTGTCTTTGAAACGAAAACACTTGACAGATAGCTCTAATGAAAAATATTGCATGCTTTGTTTACTTTCTAGGGCGTTGCCAAAGAGCCATTAATTATCTTTTGTACTCGCGATCGGAGCTAAAGAAATAATCATTTGGAAGAAAACCAGGTATCTTTAGTGCTTTTGGTAGTAGGAATTAGTTTTTCACAAATTGTAGGTGTTAATTGACAATCATGTTTTTACTGATTTTGCAGTGAAAGCTTAAACATTTTAAGAACAATAAAATGCAAATCTTCACATCAAAGCAGCCTCCGATGTATTGATATAGACAGCCCTTCCTTCTTTCCTTACAAAAAAATGCCAAGAATACACTCAGGAGGAATGTTTTTTTTGTTGTTATTTTGTACGTAAGATAGCTGCTATTTAAATTTGATATTTGATCCTCTTATTCACTGATGTACAAATTATAAATGGCAGTTTTTTTCTTTCTGGCAATGAATATTCCTCAATTTGTTAACCTTTGTTTAGAACACAAGCACAGCTTCCTAATCTTTTGAAAAGACCGAATACCTTTTTAAAACCACAAATAAATGAAAATTTAGCAGATTTAATTTTTAAATCGCAGAAAACCCATCAGTAAGAGATAAAAGAGTAGAAGGCTTGGTATAGCCTGGGACCTGGCTTAGTAGTGGGGGAAAAAGGCAAAAAATAGGGTCGCTCGGCTCGCTTCGCCCGCCGATGTTTTTTCTGCTTTTTCCCCCAATGCAGAGCCTGGCCCCAGGCTAGTCTTGGTATAACAGCGCCTACGGACTTATGAGTTCTTACGTAGTTTATTTAATTAGTAACCGGTTAAGTTAGTCGGTCGACCTCGTCGCATGTGTCTGCAACAACAAACTTACACTTTTCATATAAACTGCTTTGAATCGATTTAAAGATTATGCAACAAAAAAGCTTTTGTTTTCCGTTATTCGTATCACTTCTTTTAATACCTCTTTTTTGCACTTAGCTTTTATCTTTTTATTATTTACTGGAGTTCTTTTGCTCAAGATGTCTTTCCTCACAAGGAAGTACATTTTCTTCTTGGTGGCAAGTTTCATGAGAATCAAATTAAAGACCAATTTTTGAAAATAATGCCGTCTCTTAATTCACTGAAAAGTTTAACCTTTGAAAGTGTTTGAAATGCAATAGAATATTGAGTAGTTTATTTCCTCTGATTTTACACAAAGAAAGGAACATTTCTGACATTCAACCCTGTGAAAGTACAGCATAAACATGGACCGCGATAACCACGCCCTGATTCATCGATGGCACAAGAATTTAAAGTACAATATTCTTTTTTTTGGAAAATCAGGTCCCATGCACTCTTCAGTAGGGAACGTTTCTTTTATTGTGTTCAAATAATTGCTAATTACATTGTACAACGAGAAAGAGTCTAGTTTAATTTAAATCGTAATTGAAGTTTTGATCACTATAACCAACGGATGGAAGCGTTTATTTGGCTTTTCTACGCAAAATGACGGTTAATTTCTCATAAGAAATTGTCCGTGTCGGTGAACAAACAATTCTGAAGAAAAAATGAGTTGGTTTGAAAAGGTTTAAGATCTTCCATCACTTTAATTAGGCCTTTTACTAAGACCTTTCCGCGCGGGGTAAAAAAGGCTGAAATAGGGTCCATCAGTCAGGAGATTAGACAGTCATACCGCGTTTATAAGTCGTTATATCAATTCTGACACCCTCTATTCAACAAATGGTGGCTGGATTTACAAATAAGGGTTGAAAATTATCATTTTTTATGCCTGACGACTAAACTTTTGGGCTGTTTTACAGTTAAATGGTAACCATATCGAGACCTGTCAACTGGTTGGAAAGATTAGCCTGATCAATATTTGAAAATAGCCAATTGAATGCAGGGTACTGATCATCAGTATTCTTGTCGGTGCGTGTTACAGACCTCGTCATTCCCGATTATTTGGAGTATTCTCTAAAGCTACTCCAATGCTTGGAAAGCTTATTGAAGATACGCTGGATATGCCGACAAGACTTCGCACCTGTTATCTAGCTCCTTGAAGATTTTAACTTTCCCTACATTGATTGGCACAGTATAACCCCTACTACGAGTGATACCGTTGCGTCCGACTATGGCGATATGTTGAATGACCATTTTCTGCAGTGTTGTCTTAAAATCCAATAAGATTATTAAACAAAAATTATGGAAATATTCTTGACTTAATCCTTACTAAAACTCCCGAGCTGATCAGTGATATCGAGGCTCTGTCTGCTCATTATGATTCTGTTCCATCCCTGTCGCGTTTGAGATAAAAGCTTGATCCGGTCGCTCCCATAAGTCTGTTCCACGTCGTGTGTACAACTTTAAGAAGGCAGATTTCATTGAGCTCAACGAATTATTAAGACATGAACCATGGAATTGTACCATGGAATTGAGGATGTTGACATCTGCACCGTTAGAGTTTCAATCATTTACTGCTTGCTGCTGCTGACATGCGTATCCCAACATTCAAAATCAAGAAACGAATGAACCCTCTTGGATTAACAAGAAAACCCCAACATTAAAAAGAAGAAAAGAATGTTGCAGAAATTAAAGGCTAATCCATCAGAATCCCTTGGTATTAAGTTTAGAGAGTTGAGAAAGTCAATCGAATGGAAGTTTATAAGGTCTGAGTATAAAGACTACCTGAAATCCCTGTCTGACCAGCTAAAGGAAAATCTAAAGCGCGGTTTTGGTCTTTTTTATTCAATCAAAGCCAAGTCTGTAAAAGGCTCCCGGATGTTAGCATTTACAAAGGAACTTCAGATTGCGAACGTCCCCTCCCAGTATGGTGCGTAGGCGCTTTTGTATGTTTCCTCTCTACGGGATGTAATTTTCCGTTATTATTATTCAGTTTGAAGAGTGCATGTTAATAAATTCTTGTATAATTATCATAAATTTAAATTTAAAATCCCTCGTCTTAGCTAATCTTTAAATACAAAAGCTCTGGCTCTCAACATAATCTCTCTTAAGATTATTGAAATATACAATGATATACTAGGTAATTAATTATGCACTCAGACTTTTCAGGAACTTGAAATGGATTTTGACAAGTTCAAATGAAAGCGCAACCAGCGACGGTTAAATGGCGCATGGTCTGCAGGGTGTACTGAATAGGTCTTAACCACCCGTATAGTGGGTCTACTGAACTATGTGACGAAACATTCAACGTTTAATTTCACATTAGCCCAACCTGATCCGTAAGGCGTTCAGGCGTTTAGAGTGCTGCTCATCTTCCAGCTATTCTTGTGTTTCATTTCATTTGGTTCCCAGTGGCTACTAGGCACAACGCACCTAACATGCAAGCTACTACTCGTTACAAAAATGTTGAGACACTCCGACAAAAAAAACTGGGCATTCTTACTTGGTCTTACTTCAAATCACTACTAGTCAGAAATCTGTCAGCTATAACACTCACCTCCTCCTCCCCTCCATTCAAAGTTGTTCCACCTAGTTTTGAGCTTTATGGTCTTGTATTTCTGGCAACTTTAATAAGGGGAGGAGGGGGGTCACAAACACAAGATCATGGCATGGGCAGGCCATTTAACACAGTGTCTTAAGTTTTTTTTGCAACTGGTTGTAGCATGTCGTCGTTTTTTTGTCATTTTACGGAGTGGAGCCTACTGGATTATAAAGCTTTCCATGGCACCCATCTAAAGGATACCAATGTCCTGCAATTCCTAGCTACAGACTCATACAAAAATATAGTTGGGACACTTCCACCCAACGCTGTCTTTTGTTTTTTACTTCTGGCCTGTCTCCTCGTCTTCCCAATGGTGTTTATCGCAGTCAACTCGCCAAATCTTGTGCACCAATATTGGGAGTGCAAGACTACAGCAAAGTGTCCCAACACTGGTTTTGACTGAGACTGTAGCTCTTGTATTCACATCACGTTTTGAGGGGAGCCTGCTTACCTTTGTTGTTCGGTCAAAATATTTAGCAGACGGTCACAACTCGTTGTTGACCAGCAGCTCAGCACAAGTCATTTACTCGTTTAAATGTTCTGGTTCATAAAGTTTTTTTTTTTCGCTAAAAAGGAGCGGCATTCATGTTTTGTGAAAGCGTTCTTTGGAAGTAACAGTGAGAATAATAAAGTAAGATCAATGTGTTGTATAATTCGTATACGCGAAATTCGAGGCTTAATCAAAACCGAGCACAATGGAGTTTAAAACCCGGTATGCTCACGCAATAAGCTAGTGCGAATAGCCCGAAATTCTTGCTTTAATTGCAGTTCTGCTTGAACGACCAATCCCAAAAAGGTTCTATAAGAGGCCCTTTTACGTCTTTGAATGTTACCCTAACGTCTAATCTGTGGAAACAAAGGTATCGTGCTTCAGTCTCGTACGTGGCCAGTATCATACGAACACTGGTAATAATAAAAAGGCTAACTCTTTTATGAAGCCGAAAAGCTCTTCAACTCATTAAAAGTCAATCGTGCAATTGTCTAATCGAAACTCAATGATGTTGGGGCTTGTTGAAGTGAGTAGAGCAATTCCGGCAGCAGTTCGACTACGGCGGTAAAATAGTCTCACGCCTCATTAGGGGGTCGTGCCAACGTTTAACTGTTCAGTGTTAAAGAGTCTTATATCGCCCAAGAATAAATAATTCAACTATCAAATAATAAATCCAAGACAGTCCTGGATTCTGGAATTCACCCTATGGGTTATCCGGATTTTTGTCAGAGAAACTTCGATTAAGGATTCCAATCGTTATGGGAGTCCAGATTCCAGATTACAAGCTTCTGGTAATGGGACAGATCAAATCGGATAGTTTTGGGGTTACAATAGCAAAATTAAGCTATAAGATGGGCTGTTAAGAACCAATCAGATTCAAGTACATTTTCGTTATTCACACAATAACAAAATGCCCTAGCAACATTAACATTCATGAACTCCAGAAAATAACTCTCCTTTCTACAGCCTACCTTCTCATAATAATAACAACAATCATAATAATAATAATAATAATAATAATAATAATAATAATAATAATAATAATGATAATTAATAATAATAATAATAATAATAATAATAATAATAATAATAATAGTAATTTAATAATATTTTAAATTGGCTTTTTAAGTAGAGAGATTCATATCATTATGTATATATATTAGGATTGTACTAGGTTTCGCACCGACCTTTTTTTACTTCTAAGTATAGCTTCTCAAGTGGTGTAGGTTACGTTATGCGCCCTATACTACTCATAATGTGGACAGCATTCCAAAGTTTTATGCTGCGCGATAATAATAATAATAATAATAATAATAATAATAATAATAATAATAATAATAATAATAATAATAATAATAATAATGGCGATTATAATAATGGTGTCTATTGGTTTATCCTTTATGCTTGAGCCGTTTATTGTTGTTGTCTTAGGCATAAACTATGAAATCTAACCTTCTGGCTCCTTCTATTGCTCTCATTGTCTCTTTATCTCAGTTAACTGATCATCAAATATTCAGTCCTACTTCAATCTTTGACATTTCAGTTTTACGGGCTTGACGAACGTGCGGATAGATCCCGGAGAGGTTAAGCATCACGTTTACGTCAAACTGCAAAGGCAAATTTATACCACGCGACCAAGTTTCCCCTTTGCTTGTCCCCTACTGTTCATTATTTCTACAGGTACACTCTTTAGATACATAGGACCCTATGCGAGCCTATGCTATGACATACATTAGTAAAATTAGTAGTTTCATGCAATTTTTTTATCCATAAGAATTTTCTGAGCTGTTTTTATCTGCTCATTTTCTATTTTGAGAAACATTCAGATTGATTCTGACGTTTGCCATTTGCCGTGCGGAGCTTTAAAAACTCTCCACTTTCGCAAGGACATGCGCGAAATGTGTCGTGTCGTCGTTTCAGAGTGCGCATCCATTGTTGGGACCTGGGAACGACGTGCTAAATGCGTCACGAGACTCTGGACCGTGACGCACGGCCAACAACACAATGATGGCGGATGCTTGTACAATGTAGGATGCTGGTTTCGTAAAAAGGATCAATTCTCTTCGCCAAACTTCATCCTCATTAACAGGGCAAATACGTTATGGCGTCTTTTGTTCGATATTCTATTCGTCCAGTCAGTCGGATGATTGATCGCAGGCTCTTCATTTCATCGTGTTCATTTGTTCGATGGAAGTCTGTTTTGGCTCAGCAATCCGAGGTAAGCCTTTATAGCTTCAAGTTTATTTGGTCAGTCTACCGTGGCTACACCGTAGCATTGTGAAAATGCTGCTTACTTATTTGGTTAACATAAAGTACAACGTAGACTCTTATGTTTTATTGTAACAACAAGTAAAATGAGCTTATAAAGCTTAAATAAAGCTTGTTGTTGTTGTTGTTGCAAGTTATGCCTGTTTCGAACGTCGTGCTCCTGACATTATTCTGCCCATAGCTGTGCGGAGATATTATTTGCCAGCTGGTACCAAATAGAAAGAAGAGACAGGGGGCAGACCCACACCGTCGCCACACGATGGTGTTCTGATTGCTTATAAGAAAGATCTTGCTGTCACCAGGGAGAATGATATGGAAACAGATTTTGAAATCTGAAGGTGCAGTGTTCAACTAGATGGCTGCAAAACCATTTATCTGGGTGCTTATTATAGACTGCATGAAGATGATGAACAATCCTTGTTAGAGCTCGAAAGGTCACTGTCTTTATGGTGATTTCAACCTCCCTGGTTTAGTCTGAATTTCATCAGATTACGTTGAGTCATTATTACTCCCTCAGTAATGTTTGAATCGACTGGCCGTTAATGCCATCTAGTGACGTCACTACTCCTTTGCTTTAATTCATGTAAAAAGTAAAACATGATTTTCAAGTGGCAAACTAAGAAATATCGTTTGGAAATGTCTACATCATACTCACAGAACAGCTGACAGAATTGCTTTGCTCGTTTCAATTGTAATTCATGTTTTTAAAACTTTCCCCAAACTATCAACTGCATGCAGTACTCTGAACCGGTTGTAATTCAAACTCGGTCACAATCACGCAATGAAATAAATACACACACGGAACACTTAGTTCAAAAATACAACAATTTCCTTTAATTGAAAAGAAGCTATTTGGTCCTTAACAATGAAAAAAGAAAACAAGGAAACAAGAAAGAAAAGCTAGCAGAATCATTACACTTGACGGTAAAACCAAGAAGGTTGAATGACAGCATGACATTGGTCTCAGAAACTTCACATGAACAAATTAAAATCACCGCAGAAGCCACAAAGTGGCTCTAAATGAAAAACCTACCGACTCTCCACAATGATTCTTCATTCGCAATTCAATTTAGCAATTCAGTATCGAAGATAAGGGCAATTTTGCAGTTTACGATAAACGATTATCAAAATGTTTGAACTCCACACCAGCATGTCACCGATGTGATCTGCTGAATATCAAGCGATGATCCTGCTAAAATTTCTCATAATTATACATAATTATATGAGTGTTTAGACAATCAACCAGTAAAAATCACTACCCAGTTTTCGGGTAGTAGCGACGTCACTGGATGGCATTAATGGCCGGTCCATTCAGACGTTGCTGAGATGAGAAAACGACTCAAAGCAATCGGATGAAATTCAGGCTATCCCAGGGTGGGACTGGAAAAACCATCTGGTAAAGAAATGTAATTACCCAGGTCTGCATTACCAAGATGGTGACATTTTGGATGATAAAAGTCTAGTCCAATTAGTTGAAGAACCAACTAGACAACAGAACACCTTAGATTTGGCTATTACAAATCAGCCTATCACCATCACAGATGTATCTGTTGTTCCGGGAGTCTCAGCTCATAATTGCCCACTTATTACTTTAGATTTTAAGCCTGTGAGGCGCAAACAGACACCTCAAAAGATCCCACTTTATAAGAGAGCTAACTGGGACAGTCTGGCTGATAAAGTACATGTAGCTAAGGATATTGACACCATGACAACCAATAGGAAGAACTTAACAACAAATGAACTCTGGGATCGAGATTGAGCTCAAATCCCATTCTATTGCTTTTTTTTGCATGTTACATGTTTCTACTTTTTAAAAAGAAAGATATTGGCTATGGGTGATAGGCACTTTAAAGGTTCGATTAACAAGGAAATTGATAGGCACATACCACACAAATTCAGCAAGCCAAAAGACAGCTTACCTTGGTTTACACCCAAGATTAAGAAGATGATTAAAAAACGGGATAGGTTGCCAATCAAACTTAAGGGCTTTGCTAGGGCCTTAGGAGTTGTTGAACCAAGCAAGATCACAAAGAGGATTAAGTGGCTTAAGAAAGATATTCTAAGAGAAATGCGACAAGCTTACTGTAGCTATGTGGAGTCTATCATAACCGCCATTGGCAAGGAGAGTAAGAAACAGCCAGGATTAAAAAGATTTTAGACCTTCATCAAGCACTGTCGATCTGACATTTTGGGGATCAGCTTGTTAATTGATGAAACAGGAAATAAAGCACATCTGTTTGCCCCCAACCCTGCATATTACATGCAAGGTCATGAACAAATTCCAACAACTTTGTCTCACAATCTACCTCTTTTCTCTGAAGCCATATTGCAGATGGTACAGGATATTCTCCCATTTGCATGATTCATTATATTACTGACAAGAATATGCTCCATGATCTTGCAGGCAATACATGTCAGTGATATTGACCTATAGTTTCCAGCCTGTGACCTTCTCCCTTTCTTGAAGACTGGAGTCACATAAGCCTTTTTCCAGTAATCTGGTACCTGGGCTGTGTCATATGATCTTCTGTAAATCAGAGCCAGTATGGGAGCTACATGTATAATGAGCAAGACAGTTCCCTCATTACCCTAGGTGTAATCTGATCTGGGCCAGCAGCTTTATGTACCTTCAGTTCATGTAGTAGTTTTAAGACTCCCAATTCTGATATTAGAGTATCAGGCATGCTTGGAAAGGGAGAGATAGATGGCAACAAGTCATGTGATACAGGGCTTTCAACTGTAAATACAGACTGGAATTGTGTTTTAAGAATATTAGCTACTTGATCTGGTGCAGATTAAGGTGGGCCAGCAATGCTTGATGAAGGAGCTGGATTTCTACAGTGTACAGGACAAAACAGGGGATTGGATACAGACTTTCCTAGCTAACTGAATACAGCAAGTTGTCGTTAAAGGCAAGTTTTCAGACTTTGCTAAAGTGCAGTCTGGTGTCCCTCAAGGCTCTTTATTGGGCCCATGTCTTTTCTTGTTCTACGTTAATGATCTACCAGATAACCTGACCTTTGCAGTTCATGTGTTTGCAGATGACACCCTGCTATACCTAGCTGTGAAGTTGCAAAGTCATACAAACTCTATGCAGAAGGATCTACGCGAACTTGAAAACTGGAAGAACAAGTGGCTCATGGAATTCAATATAAACAAATGCCAGGTCCTGTGTGTGTCCTGCAAACGGGAGCCACTGAACCTTGAATAGACCCTTCATGGTAAAATACTGAAAGTGGTTGACTCTGTAAACTATTTAGGAGTAACAATAACATTGAATCTATGGTGGGATCAACATATCTCGAACGTTGCAACTAAAGGAAACCAGACTCTAGGCTTTCTGAGAAGACATCTCAGAATTAACTCTCCAGCCCTGAAATCAATTGGCTACAACAGCTTAGTCTGGCCCACTGTGGAATACGCCTCAACTATTTGGGACCCATATACCAAACAAGATAGGGATAGAGTAGAAATGGTGCAATGTAGAGCAGCACATTATGTCCAAAGTTACCAAAGGTCTGCCAGTGTCACCGAAATGTTGAAACAACTTGATTGCAATTGGGAAACTTTAGAACTACGTAGAAAGAAAGCTAGACTAACAATGCTGTATCAAAATGCACTGTAACTTAGTTGCAATGGACCAACAGAAAATTAATATCTCGAGCCAGCCAGCCGATCCAGCAGGCATATGCACGGACTCTCCTATAAAGTCCAGGCATCAGAAACAAACTATCACTTTTACTCTTTTTTCCCTAATACCATTAGGAACTGGAACAGCCTACCCCTGATAAACTCTTTCCAAGCCCATCTGGACATGTTTTGATTATTGTTATGTTATTCTCATTATTAGTTATTACCATTAGTGAGGCCACTGACCTCTTGCTGAGAATCTTCGTATAGATGGAGAGCAAGTGCTTGGAAAATAATAAATAAATAATAAAATTTGTACCTAAACTCAACTGATAGAATTTGGCACAACAGTGGCGTGATGTTTGAAATCATTCAGTTTGGTAACTTGAATTTAGTTCGACATGGCAATTAAATTCGACATAGTCTGCCATGCTACACAGCAGAGGCATGGCTTGGTTTCAAACATCATGCTATTGCCATGCCAAACTCAATTCATAAATTATGAAAATGTGTATGTTTAAATGTTTTGACTCTACTGCCTGACTGTGATGTTTTCTTTATTTTGAAATTGGGGCGACTGAAGTGAATGCTACATTTGAAACCACTCCCATGCTATTGCCGTGCAACTGCCAGGTCAAATTTATTTGTGATCGACACGGCAGTAGCGCAACGTTTGAAATGGGCCTTATTTGGGGGTTAGATGTAAGTCAACAAGATGCTTCTGTTGAATAATAATTGAAAGTTAGGGTGAGTTGAGCTGTGAATCGAATCATAAATGTATCTTCTTAAATGGTGACAAAGTTTAAAGTGTAAGGTAGATGCTCGTGCACCTTAAGTAGTATCTGTACAGTAGTTAGAATACAAACTGCTGTGTAGCAAAGGTAGGCTTTTAATCAAATGTCTAGCATTTGTTTATTATGTGTAATTATCTTTTTAAAAAGATGAAATATTATTTTTTCTGGCAGGCCTCCTATTCTGCAGTTGATGACAGGGTCAAGAAAGCATTTCAAGAAATAGTTGGAGAAAAAAATGTGTCATCTGCCATGGTTGTAAGAGAACAACATGGAAAAGATGAATCTCATCACAAGTGTCATCCAGCTGATCTTGTTGTTTGGCCAGAAAACAAGGAACAAGTCAGTGAAGTGGCAAAACTTTGTAATGATCATTGTATTCCACTGATTCCATTCGGATCTGGGACTGGATTGGAAGGAGGTGTTGTAGCTAAAAAGGTGAATGCAGGCTTCTTTAATCACTCGGCACGTAGGTAGAAAACTTACCATGTTACAAGATCTTGAATAACACTGCAAGATTTGTAACTTTAAGATAGCAAGATTGAAGTTGTTACTGTTAGACTTAACGCAATCTGAGCAGGGCAAAAAACTTCCACTCCTCTGCGTGTCAGAGAAGAGTACTCTCTTATCTTACAAGAGTGGATTTCCAAAAGTAATTGTGAGTGAAAGTAGCCTTTGTTGTTTCCTTTTTTGTTTCTTACTCTGTGAAGCTTGACCTTTATCTGATCATCTTGATATTTCTAAAACTTTGTATTTTGAGACCCCATTCTTGCATCCTGAAACTAGATTTGCTTGAGTAAAGTAGTAGAGTAGAAAAATTGTAAATTTATATAACCTCTTTGCTGTTAGCAGCCACCTTTATCAACTGACTGCATCTACCTTCAATTTTGTTAAGTGACCAGTAAGTGTTTGAGACAATAAAGATCTGGCCCGGGTTTTTCAAAAGTTGGATAGCGTTATGATAACCAATTGCGCTAAACAGTGGATGGTAACTTATCCAGTGGATAGCACTATCCACTTTTTGAACAACTGGGGCCTGGCTGCAGTTATTCAAAAGCTGGAAAGCACTATCCACCTGATAAATCACCATTCAATGGATAAGTGTTAGGGAAACCAATATTGCTTTATCCAGTGAATAGTGATTTATCCAGTGGATAGTGTTCTCCACCTTTTTAACAACTGGGGCCTGACAATACAGTCTGAAATATAGTGTAGATGATTACAACTGATTATGTCCCTACAATTTAGCTGTCATTAGGGCTGGGAGCTGGCGATATTCCTTGGATACTATTATGAACTATATTTGGCATACTTAGTAGCATTTTTTGAATTAAGTTGAATTGGGATGAGAACCTTATCTCAATGATTTGTGGAGATTTTGATCTTTTGTATGCTCAATACTGTAGTTCTATTCAGTTTATTAATGTGGTTTCTAAAGTGATAGTTGGCAAAAGACTTTAGGGGTGTTTGTTTCAAAATGTAACTTGGGTTTCTGTTTAAGATTGTACCATTTTCTGGTATTAAGCAGTCAACCTCCGTCAAGTGGGAACTGTGCTTACAGCCATTACCCTGAGGGTGGCTGAAACCTTTTCATAATAATGTGTCATGTGTAATGTACATGTTTGGTATTCCATTTTTTTAGGGTGGTGTCAGTGTAGATATTACAAAAATGAATGAGATACTTGAATTCAATCCAGAAGATTTTGATGTGACAGTGCAGGCTGGTGTCACTAGAAATCAACTCAATAATTATGCCAAAGACTCAGGATTGTGGTTCCCAGTTGGTATGTGATCATTTCAGCTCAAGTTTAGTTTTAGTTTATTTGTTTTTTCTCTAATTAAAATACTAAATTTCCAAGTAGGGCTAATAAAAAGGGACCTGTACATGTACATCTGCTCAATATCACAAGATAAAATGGAGGACGGTACAAAACAACAAATGTACAGATTAAATTAGGAGGATAGCTGTATAGTATAACATACCTGAGTGTACCATTATATTTATCAAACTTTTGAAATTTAGAGGTGTGCGAGTTTGTTCTTCACATTGATATAACTTGTAGTACTTGCCCCTGTACATAGTAGCAGAAACACTAATCAAGGCAGGTCAGGCGCAGTTGCACAGAGGAAAATATATATCACTTTTATGTATATTTATTTTGTTCATAAAATTACTTGTAATTACAGATGATTGAAAGAAAAAAAAGGAAAAAAATTCAAATTTTATGTTACAATTAAACAGGATTATGTGGTCATGTCAAAGCTGTTTAAATTTTGTGGTAAAAGGCAGTGTCAACATAATCATCCTACTGCAACAAGATACTTAAGAGTTGACAATGAATTGACTGCTTATTTAATTTTATAATTATTAATTTTTGATAATGAATCAATTACAGATCCAGGTGCGGATGCCAGTTTAGGTGGAATGGCATCAACCAGTGCATCTGGCACAAATGCCGTAAGGTAATTTGATTTTTTTTCAACTTTGTTCTTAATAATTTTGTAACAACTGTTTTAAGTCTGACACTTGCCTTATCATTGGGTATGCATAGTATCTATCAGTAGCTCTTCTTTTTCTTTATTTTTTGAACTGTAATGCTGATAAATGAGATATGGTATGGTTTATCTTTCAATTACCTTGTGACTGTTATACTTTTAACAGGTATGGCACTATGAGAGAGAATGTGATGAACCTAGAGGTTGTTTTACCAGATGGGCGGATTATTAATACTGCCGGTGAAGGTCGTCGGACAAGGTTAAGTAAAAATCAGATACAATGTATTTTCTTTTAATAAAATTAATGACATATACACTGTATGCATATTTTAGTGTTCAAGGCAGTAAGGCTTTTCTGTGGTATAAACTTTAAATCTCATTCGGGTTTATCTGTGAGGAGAGAGTGTAGGTGTACTCCATAGGTACATGTGTTTTATGTATTTGCTTGAATATATGTGTGTCATTTGTTTTTCTTTAAGTTGTCTCTTGCTCATCACATACTAAAGCTGCAGTTCTTTTCTATGACTATCGTCTCCAAACTCCTCATTTTCCTAACTGTTTTTCCCACAGAAAGACATCCGCAGGATATAACCTGACAAACCTGTTTGTTGGTTCAGAAGGCACCTTGGGTATAATTACAAAAGTGACTCTGAGGCTCTACGGAATACCAGAATCGGTAGGTTTTTTGTGGAAAATAGTTACATTTTGTCGATTAAGACTGCTCTACATGTAAATTCTCATAGAAAAACCATGCAAAGCAAGAACTTTGTGTTTCCTTTTTGTAGCCGAAGACACTAGGGGTGTTCACGAAGAGAGCAAAAGCAAGCAACATATATAAGTCATTTCCCCACTGACCACCAAGCCAGCAGAAACAGGAAATGGGCTTTTAGAAAGTCTAGGAAAATGCCTTTCTAATGTTGTTACAAATCCAGTGGAAGTCAGTCATAATTTGCCTAATAATGGACCTGTTTTGCTGTATATTGTGATGTCTTGGCAGCTCTGCATTCATGATTTCCCAATTAGTAATTTGTTTGCTCTCTATCAGAAGACATGGTATTTCAGGTCGAAACATTTTATCTACAACTCCATGGGGTGTTTCAGAAAAATCTATATGCTTTAACACTGGCTTCAATATCCTGTAATTTCCACCCATTTCTAATCGACTCTTCTTTTTTTTTCTTATCCTAGACGGCATCTGGTGTGTCTTCGTTTCCTGATGTTAAGTCAGCTGTTGATGCTGTGGTGGAAATCCTCCAGTGTGGATTGCCTATGGCTCGGATTGGTAAGTACACGTGTAGTTGGCTGAAAAAAAAAATCGTTCCTGCTTTGTTTTTAGTGTCGGTGGTCTACAGCATAGCCAGCATGCAACAATAACATAATAGAACTAAAACCCTTACTGACAGGAGGCAGTCAGTTGTCTATTTGCCGTAAGTCCTCTATTAAGCCCCCTGTGGGGGCTTACTTATTTCAAACACTTTTGAAGGGGGCGGGGGCTTATTTGCGAGGGGGACTTAATTAATTCACCAAAGACAGTGGAGTCAGTTTTTTATACACAATTGCAAAGTGGAAAAGCTGGCAAGTACAAAAAATTGGAGGTCACGCAGCTGAGGATCAAAAACAATTCCGAACTTCCAGCTGGTGAATAAACCATCCCGGACCAGTCCACACGAAGTTTTACAGTCGTGATTGATTAATACAGTCTATCATTTATCAGTGAATATTAATAAGGGGGAGGGGAGGGAGGCTTAAAAGAGAGGGGTGGGGTGGGGGGGAGGGCTAACTTATTAGTTACTTTCTTTCCCTGAGAAGGGGGCGAGGGAGGTTTAATAAAGGGTTTACGGTAAAAGTATGAATGAAACTTGGGACCACTGAGAAACAAAATCCAAGACAGTCTTGGATTACCTTACACCCGCCAACAGTCAGAAGTATGAACATTTGCGCATTATTAACCCAGTGTTGTAACTTTTCTCTGTAGAGTTTCTAGATGATGTTCAGATCGATGCTTGTAACAAGTTTTCTGGCCTAGATTACCCTGTGACACCAACCCTTTTCCTGGAGTTCCAAGGATCAGAAAACAGTGTCAAGGAACAAGCTGCTGTTGCAGGTGAGCAACCAGTGTTACTGTTAATGCTCTATCTTTTTGGCCATTTTGAGGCTTTACGTGGACTGGGTTAGGTTTGTCAGGGATAGTAGAGCGCGCCAAATACGCGTTCGCGCGTGAAAATGGTTTTGGTTCACTCACGCTCGCGCACCAGTATTTTCCTCGCTTAACTATCCCTAATGAAAAATGGAAGACTACTCGTAGTCTGGGTTGGTGTTCGTCGCACTTTAATTACACTATGAGGCCTTTATGGGGAACTAATAGACCCCAGCTAAAAGAACGCCTTAAAATTATTGGAATTATTGGGGATTTATTGACCTCCAGCGTAAAGAACGGAAAGAAAAATAAACCAACGTCTGTGTACAGCCTACCCTGGAAGGGTCTATTTTCACCCATTTTCCTGCAGTCAGGTGTAAATGAAAAAAAAATTAAAAGATGATGATGATCTTTACCTGCACTTTTTCAGGGGAGGTTATTGAAAGTAATGGTGGTTCTAAATTCAAGTGGGCCACTGAACTGGAAGAACGGAACAAGCTGTGGAAAGCGAGACACAATGCCTGGTATGCTGATATGGCGCTAAGACCCGGATGCAAGGTACATGATATGGAGTTGTAATTTTCATTTTCCCTTTCCAATTCTAATGTTCCTCACTGACCACTTTGAGGTCAGGGTTCCTTCTGTAGGTATCGAGGCACACAAGCGAAACAATATCACCAAACAATAAAACCACAAGGAGAGCTCTATTGTTTGTTGCCTTCGTTTCTTTTGTGATGACGATACCTGCAGAAAGACCCATTTAATCGTGTACTTAATTGATTGAACCAAGCCCACTACCTAGCATCTCTTATTTTGAACAACATAATTGTTCCAGGAAGATTGACCGTGCTATTATATTAATGAAACGTAAAGTGCTTTATAACATTTGCTCAACATGTCGGAACAGGTCGGATCAGTGACCCGTAAAAAATCCTCTGACTTTCATGGTAAAATTCGATTTCAATCGAGGTTTACAATCAGATGGGAACTTGAAGATAAAAACTTTCTCAAAATAGACATTATCTGTTTAGATGACAGTGTAAAGTATCGGATCTTGGCGATTAAAACAAATGAAAACTTCATACTTTTCTCCAACAGCGTGACTTTCAGAAAGCCTCGAGGGACGGATTGATACAGATTGATTGATGAATTGATACCAGGCTTCTATCGGTCAAAGTCAAATGTCCCGACCCCGGGGTCGCTTCGCACGATCAAAAGCCCGACATGGGGATAGTCTCAGGCATCAAATCCCCTCCCCTTACCCGCACTCCCCGCCCCCCCCCCCCCTCCCCACGGGATTTACATTGATAGGTGCATTAATCTTGATCCTACATGTATGAACCATTTTAGGGCGTGTCCACAGACGTTTGTGTCCCGATTTCAAAACTTCCAGAAATCATCGTGGAAACTAAAGAAGATATCGTGGCTCATAACTTAGTAGGTAAGTTTGTGAAGCTATGAGAAAGAAACAAAACAAAAGGGAAAGGAAAACAAATCCATCATAGATGCAAAGTAGTAAATCTTTCACTCTTACCGGTGTGATGCCTTCGCAAAATGATTTTGATAAGATAAATCAAATGTGTCTGTGGTCTCACGATCTCGATCTCAATCTGTTATTCCCGCAATCATTACAATCTGTGGTTTGTCCTTCCTTTGTATTAGATCACTTTGTTTCACTGATTAGTTTGATCGCCACGACATTGATCTATTGTCCATGGAGCGGTTGTCATCTGTAAACAGCATGTGGCGGTTTGGGGAAAATTTTCACAATTTATGTTCGCACTTTTGCAAGAAAATTTTTTGCTATCACTGCATAGCGAACGCAAGGGCCTGGGATTAGACGTCTGGGAGATTTTCGTCGAGGTTAAAATAGGGGTTGTCGACGCTTCTTTATTCATTTTCACTCAAACTTAAGGAATGTTGTCCACAAAAACTATACTTCGCTTACAGCGATTGGAGGTTAACCCTTTAAGCCCCAAGATCCACATACAATTCTCCAGACATATCTCCATACATTTCTCTTAAGAATAGTTGACAGAATTTGGTTTAAGATGAAAACATTCTCCCTTTGGTAATCAATTTAGTAATTCTCATAACCTTTACTCTTGATGATCTGCTGATGTTGTTAGGAGAAAATTGATGTTGATCACTCTTGGGACCCATAGGGTTAACAGAGTACACGTTTATTTCCAGCCCCCATTGTTGGTCACGTGGGTGACGGGAATTTTCATTGTTTTATTCCAATAAAACCGGATGACGAGGAAGAGCACCGTGCCGTAAAAGAGTTCACTCTCAGACTGGGAAGGTAGGCGGCTCCCATGGTTTAATTGTCTTTCTTCTCTTTTTGGTTTAGCCCCAATTGTCGGGCATGTTGGAGATGGGAACTTTCACTGTGTTTTGCCCCTTGATTTTGAATGCGAGGAAGAGATTAGACAAGCAAAAGAATTTATAGACAGACTAGCAAGGTACGCTTTGTGTACTCAAGTGTAGATAGCTGCGTCTCCTGTCCTTTGGAACAAAGGCAAAACCAAGGGTATCACTAATGAGTGGTCAGGGGCATACATGTCATTTCCTTCCAGAAAATCTTTGGAAGGTTATAAGACCTTTCCCATCAAGTATTAGACGTGATCATTGTGAGTTAGGGGCAATGTAGAGTTCATGGGCGAGACTAGAGAAACCAAGTGCGACTACAGATGAGAACTCCAGTTTTAAATAAACGTTTCCTGAGTTGATAATCAGTGTTTATGGCCTCTTAATGACGGGTTGATACATGTCCTAGATATGTCTGGAGCTGAAGCTCAGCGAGAAGTCATCTAAAAACAGTTATCTTAAGAAAAAGATAGAAACATTGATATTAGGGAGCTGAAGTAACGACAATGTCGACGGCTACGAAAACGTCTCTTAAAAAGTGAATTCGCGTTGCCTCAAACTTTATCGCGCTTATTCCATCTCGTTTTATTCGTCAAATGTTGGCAAACTTCTTTGGAATTTTTAAAGTTCGGGAAAAGAAAAAGAAAATTGTTGTTTTGTGTTCCCATCCTCGACAAAAAGGTGAAATTAGGCATTTTTACGTTGTAGTCGTGCAACGACGGCAACGACGGCAAAATTGTTATTTTGCTAATCTAAACCTATTGGTTCGTTGCCGTTTTCGTTGCTTAAGCTCCCTATTGGTTGCTTTAAGGTCTAGACCACTGTAATACCCAGGGGGAACTGGAAACAATTGGGGGTCGTTACTTACAAGGTGTATTATGGGAAAGGCAAAAATGGTGAATTGGACTGAGGGACTTTTTATGGGGGTGGCGGTGGTGGGGGGTGAGGGGAGGAAATATTGACCCAGTTTCCTCCGCGGCTTTGGAAAAAAAGAAGCGATAGCGTCGTCAAAACAGTCTCATAGTACAAACCGAAGCAGCAACGGTCCAATCTAGATGTCACGTTCCACCTCATAATAGAGACCTTTAGATTCGAGGACGAGGACGGCTACGAGTACGAGATTTCACTTGAAGTTTTTTCCGCGTCTTCCCAAAATATAGACTTCCCGAAAAGCTTCATTTTACCATTTTTCGCTAGAAAGTTAGCATTGTTATCTTTAGTGAAGGAGGCTACGTGCTCTCCCGATCCCAAAATGATAAAACTTCTAACATTTGATATCTTGTTTTCGCTACCGACATTCGCGCGAAAACTCGTAGTGAAATGACGACGGCCACCACGTTTTCCCGCCAAAATGACGCTGGCTCACGCGCGTAATCCACTTGATAGGCTGATTTAGCAACAGAACGGGAACGTCAATTGACGAAAGCGCGCAAATCAAACAACTGGTTTGACCAATCGCAGAGCGGTAAATTGAGCACCACAAGTAGTGATTTGTCCTTTCCGCGCGCTTTCCTTCGTCAACTGACGTTCCGATTCTGTTGCTAAATCAGCCTAATCTTGAGAAAATCTCGTACTCGTAGTCGTACTCGTTTTAGAATCTAAAGGTCTCTAATAGCCAGTGCTTGAATGTGAATTTTCTTGTTTTCAGACGCGCATTGGCTTTGGGCGGTACCTGTACAGGTGAGCATGGTATTGGATGCGGCAAGCAAGCGCTCCTTCCTGAAGAGATCGGCGAAACTGGATTAAACGTAATGAAAGAAATTAAGACTCTGTTGGACCCTAACTGGATTATGAATCCGGGAAAAGTGTTCTTGTGAAGCGGCAGTTTGACTCTGGGAAAAAAAATGCGTCCAACTACGGGGTTTGCTTGGAAGATAAAAAAAACCTGGCTAATCAACATACGCAGCTGAAATAGTGTGCCAATAATGGGCCTACAATGTTCCACTGATGGGCCTACATTTTTCTTTGGTGGACCTACATATGCCAATAATGCGCGTACATGCTCCGAGGCTGAATATTGCTAACCTGGTTTTAAATCGTAATCCGGGTGGGTCCCTGTTTCTTAGCGGAGACGTGTGCACGCAGGCTACTGTTTCTTTACGTCGAACGCATTTACACAATTTATATACACGAATTTGCTTTACTATTTTCCCGTCTTGAAGTGAAATTTCTCGCTTACCATTTGTTATCAAAAAGGGCAGTAATCTGCGTATGCTGCTTGTGCCTATGCAATCGTCGTAATATTAACTAGATTTTATAGGAAACTTTTTAATGTATCTCAGTTTAACCCTTTTATTCATAATGGTGGTTTTATAAAATTCCTTATGAAATTAATATGCTGTGCAAAAAGTCAGCCAAAGTGGTTTCATTTGAATGGTAACATCATAGGAGTACGTCCATAAATTTAAAAGTTGGATTCTGGTAGTCTAGTAATAAATGGGTTAAGATATCTGTAATATTTATCTTGTGAATCAATAATTTTTCCTGAAAATAGATTAATGAATAGACTAAATTAGTCCACAAAAACTTAATTCTATGCGTTCATTTAAACGTCGGTATACATGGGTAAATTTAGTGTAAATACAGTGTAGCAAAGGGCCACTTCCGAGTTCCAAAAACTCTCACAAGGCTAAATGCCAAACTTTTCTTGTGAAAATAAGTTTTATTTGCGTGAGGATTTAAAAACTTAGAAAAATAAAAAATGAAAAAGAGGCTGAGAATTCTGCTGCAGTAGACCTCCATTTTTATTGTTCACTTTAACCTGTACCAGCTTTATCGGTGTCATGAGTTAGGGGCAATGTTTTTGTCCTTAATGTGTTAGCTATATAGTGACCTTAAGGTTTTTACTGTGAGTACGAGATTGAGTACGAGTACGTCTTTAGAGTTTCGAGCTAGTTAGTTCCTTAGAATTATTAATCTTTCCTGCTGCTAACCAGTAGATATATCAAGTAAAGCTCGCGAACTCGGTTTGAAAAATCGTACTGGTGATCAATTTCGTGCTCGAGGTCTTATCCAAAGGTCCCTAACAGGCCACTTCCGAGTTCCAAAAACCCTCACTTTCAAAATAAGGCTAGGTGCACAACCTTTCTTGTGAAAATGAGTTTTATTTGCATGAGAATGAAAAATGATTTCCATATCAAAGGCTGAGCACTTAACCTCGTTTTGAAGCAGAGGCACGGGGGAACTCGGAAATG
>OZ037993.1:21473752-21555539 GCA_964035705.1 Porites rus
ATGATCTCCAATTACTGTACCTCTCTCCTCAAGCATGGGAATTTTGATACAGTTGAACCCCGGTTTTTTAAGACGGACACCTCATTATTTACGGAAAGTTCGCTTTGTCCCTGAAGAGAGAAAGCTCTTAAATTTTCTCTGAACTCAACCCGTTTAATATATAGTCTTGTGAAATGCAACTCAAAACCTGGTTCAAACAACCGAGTCTCTGAACAAAACAGTGAAATATTTTGAAATGGTCAAGGCTATTGTTTTTCATGCATCTAAATGGGTAGATAAAATTAAATCAAATGAGAGCATTTTAGGAACTGGCAGTCGGTCTGTTTGGAGGGGAATACGTTGGCAGTAATTTGTCTATAAAAAAGAACAACACACTGTACTTTGTCAAGCGGACATACTCACTTCTTAACAGCCTGTCTTTTGCATCTTTACTCCCCTTCAAAGTGGCTCCAATTTCTCCTCTTAACTCATTGACTAAACCCTTGAGTTTAGTGTTAAAATCCAAGTTAATTGCAAGGACTGAAAATGGAAAAAAAATGAGTATAGAGAATTAAACAACAACAACAACAAAAAAACACACGTACAAACAAACTAAACGGTAAATCTGATTAAGCCACTGAGGTACATCATACAAAATGATTCTATCTCATTCTGAATGCTCTTTCTTAAATTGTGAAAGGTTGGTACCTAGGAGTTATCTCATAAGTACACTGTAGGTGGAGTTTAGGCATCTGAGTGAGCATACATGTAGTCCTGAATAGGACTGTTGTTTACAATGACTGATTTTTTGACAACCTGTTGCAGTAGTTATCCTTGGACTTAAAATGAGTTGCGTCACATCAGTTGGTGAAAACTCTGCTTATTGGCCTGATTGGTCAATTATGCTGCAGTGTTATTGGTTATCTGTCAGTTAAGCCTTGATGTTGTTGCCTATGAAGACTGAATGTGATTGGCGATAAAACTCACTTTGACTCTGAAGATGACTACCACACAGATTGTTGAAAGGCCAGTCATTGCCAACAACAGTCCTTTTTAGCACTACCTGTACACTCACCCGAACGATCATATTCCCACTACTTATGCTCTTTCTTAAGTCATACACCCTGCTAGACTGCAAGCTTCCTGGAAGAGGTCCACTGCAAAAAGCCTACACGACACTTGACCTCATATCAAAATTTCTCCTCTCTTTTCACAAGGTAAGAATAGGCAGTTGGATGGGAGAATCTTATCCAGGATTGACCGTAAACATCCCCCATGTAATATCCTATAAAGCACACTGCAGTTTCCTGGATATTTGAAGAGATGTTCTGTGATCAGGTCACCCATCTTTCACCCCTTCGCTTTCCTCACAAAATTCTGTCAATAGGCATAATGGTGCATTATGCAATAATGCACCATTCACTAGCAACTATGCCAGCGTTTCCAATACACATGTCCCATACAGCAAAGTGACACTGTCCTCTAATGAAGACCAGCAGTGAGCAGTCAACACATCACAGTCGGTGACAATAAAGTTTTTTCAACTTTTGATATGGACCAGTTAGGGAAAATCCCTTTACACCAATGGAAAGAATGCATTAAAATTGGTAAAATTGTCATGTTTGAGAGTGATATGCCTTAAGCAAGCGCAGATATACATGTAACTCTGCAAAGTTTTACAGACGTTTGTTTGTATGGTGGAGGGCAATTTTGTGCCCAACACTATACAAAGGTTTGTAAAAATTCTTTCAAACATGGCAATTGTTATTAATTTCAAGGCGCTCTTTCCAGTGTAGTCAAAGGATTTTCACTTTTTTATCCATATCAAAAGTTGAAAAAACCGTGGACAGCTCTGCCTGTAGCTGTCCCTTAGATGAGGCCCTGCCGGGGGAGGAAGGGGGTGAGGGGGGGAGGTGTGGTTTATGTCGCCTGTCTGAATTTTAAAACATCTCGTATCGGTGTTTATAAATGCTTGTCACTTATTGTCGGCTTTGCCGTCACTGTCGCAATTTGGCTGAGGGAGGTTGTCTCTTGTCACGATTTTATTTTACACGCTGTCGCTACTTTATGGGCCATGTTGCTTGTCGCAATTTACCCTGGCAGGGCCTCTTAGATGTTTCTTATTGAGAGCTCTGTACACCTGATGGTACAAGGTGGCAGAGCTGTCGCATGTGCGAAGCATGCTCAGTGGAGTACCATGGGTAATAAAATTTGGTTATCTATGCAACCTGCACCCAAGAAATTTTGGTTCTGACAAAATTGTCGGTCCGTACACCTGTATGTCCAACCCTTCCTGTTAATGGATGTGTAATGTCATGCTTTAACTACCTTGGAGTCTATAGCATATAAAATCTATGTTCAGCTTGATATTATACATCCATGTTATGATCAATTTATTGACTGCTGTCATAATCTGCTGACCAATATCACATGATTGTATTTCAGGTTCAGGTGTACAAGATTCCGGGAGAGCTTTGCTTTTGGCTTTGCCCAAATCTATAATTATGATCACTTACATGACCAGGATAAAACAATACCTACCAGACTTGTCAAACCACATGCACTTGCTGTCTGGCACATGGGCAACCATAGATAAAGCCTCAGACTTTCCCATCCAGATGTAATGTGGTAGTCTGTCATTGTGAACAACAAGATGACTATCTCCATTTTTCATTCCATTACTGACCAAAAGTTTACCCTTCAACAAACAACCTGCACAGGTTTCTACCACGATACTAACAATGTCTCTGTCAATTCCAAAGTCCCTGTGTCCAACAGTATACTTTTGTTGAATCTAGAATATTGAAATACTCCTTGTAAGTGCTTCACTTCACCATTTTCAAATAGACCACCCCCAGAATTTTGCATAACCATTGTTTTCAATTTTTCCTGGGTATTATTTCCTGATATTATTTCCTAGTATTTCCTGAAGGCAATCGTTATGCAGAATTTTTTTTTTGGGGGGGGGAGGGGGGGTTAAACAAGGTGCATTATGGTCTATGTGAAAATGTACATGATTTTTGTTATGAAAAAGCACAGAAAGTAATGAGTCTATTCAACTAAGGAGTTACTGTCTAACTTAGAAAAACTGAAATACAGTCGAACCTCTCTAAAGCGGATGCTGAAGGGACAGAGCAATGTGTCCGTATTAGAGAGGGGTCTGTATAAAAGAGGTCACTACGATGACGTCACTTTTATGACTCTACTTACAGTTTTAAGTGCTCAGTAAGCTAAAATTTGTTTTTAAACTGCATTAATAAATTATTTATTAATTCACAGCACAAAGACACTGTCTTTCAGCAGTTTCAGTAGCATACAACATTGTACATCTCAGCTACAAAGTAAGTACAGTCGGAGACAAATCACTGTTTTAAAACGAAATGAGCTACAGCGCAATGCTGCTTGTAAACAGTTGTAACCTAAAGCACAATTCTGAAAGTGCCTTTCACTATTTTGCAGGTGCAGTAAACAGTAACTACAGTACAAAATGTTATAGAAAGGATCTTTATGCTATCTGTAGTTATTCAAGCCTTAAATAAGTCAGTTATGTTCCTCTGCATGCTCTGTACACCTTTTGCAAATTGTTGTTTGATATACAGCGGTTGGGCTTTTCAAATCACACAACTTGCGTAGACAAACTATCATCACCTGATCACCGCAGTGTCCGTAATAAAGAAGTTAATTTTATGTGAATTTACCCTCTGGGGCCGAGATTTAGTGTCCGTTGTCTGTGTTAGAGAGAGTCTGTATTATGGAGGTCTTTTTTAATAGAAAATATATGATAATTTTGTCAGGATATGGAAACTATCCATAATAGAGAGGTGTCCGTACCGAGACATTCAACTGTATTTCAGAAATGAGAAATGTATTGCATGCAATCACAATAAAGATCAGGAAACCCAAGAAAGTCACACAATCACAAACTAATGCCACTGTTGCCAGCAGTTTAGTTTCTCATGCCCGATGGGCTTTTTCCTCGCAACACAAAAACATACCACAAATATTTCTGGTGTTCACAATTTTCTTAGTTTCACATTAAAAGGTTTACTGCCTTGTTGACTGCTGGTGTTATTACACACACACACAAAGCAAAAGACATCTTTTTCCTACTACAACTTGAAGCTTCATATAATTATGAAACCAAAACATCCAAACCTTTGTTGCAACTACCTATTTTTGAGGAGGAAAAAATCTACCATAGCCTGGCCAAACATGCTTATGTTAATTCCGACAAAAATGAACCCTTCAATATGAGTTCTCAAACTCAATAATAATTCATAAAGAAAATACAAGGGACATTAATGTTTAAATGAGTGTTTGGAAATCAGATGGAAAAATGCTCCTTTTTCATCCTTAATTTCTCTTTCTAAAATCATTTTGTTTGGGAAGTAATATCAAACATTCGATACAGTGTTTTTGCCCCAGCAATGGTGCCCAAGAACAGTACTTGCTGGACACTAAGGTGAACACACCCTTTTTTCAAGTACCCACACTGGGCTCAAAAGTGGGTACCGGGGGGAATATGCAGAAATTTAAGAATTATTCCTCGAGCCTGAATGGGCTCTGAGTCAATAGCCCATGAGGCCGAAATCTGTGGTCAGAGGTTCTGAGTCACACTTTAGGTAATGTCGAGCCATTCACTGTTAAGCTGTGAAAAAATTTAGGTGGTCACTACGCCTCATTTCCAACAGATGCATTTACAAGTCCTATTCAGTGTCAGATTGTCTGAATCACTTAAATTATTAAGGCTAAAATCTTGTGACAGGCAAATCACTCTAGGGGCTGAGAAGCTAATTTTCCCCAGACTCCATATGTGGATAAAAATACATTTAGCTAAAATAAGGTTTGGAGAGAATATTTGTTATATACGTGCTTGTATAAGATATTTAATGTTTGGTAACATTTCGATTAGCGAGTATTGAGTACGTACCAGGGCAAATGTTTTCTTCACATCATGGTGACCTTGAGAATGAATCTTTTTAACAACTGTCTCAAATTCCTCTATGGGAACAATTATCTTCCCAGTACGTTTGTGAACAAGTACGTCAGAGTTCGCTTCAGCATCGAACCTTACATCCATTCGTTCGGCCCAGTTCTTGAATCTTTCGCGTCTTGTTATGCCTCCTTTGGGTTTTGGAAAGCCCGCCGCTTTCAATTCGGGTCCGCTTGGGATCCACTTAGGGAGGGTGGCTGCGCAGCGCAACCGAATGCAATTTAGAAACAGGTCATAAATAACCCTCGGTAATGGACCTGCGTGATTTCTCCGCTTAATGGAGTTTTCATTCCCATCTGCTGCAAAGGTTTCATCCATTTGTTTTTCCAAACAACTAGAAAGAAAAACTTTGATACTGTGCGTTGAATACGACTTCAACTTCCCACGTTTTCACTGCGCACGCACATGACGTCACGTGACGTGAAGTCCCGTATGAAGCTTTTCTTCTTCACCTCAACCTAGACCTGTTTAAAGTCCATTTTTTTGCCTGGGTATTTTGCCTTATTTTCCAACGCCGTCAGATCAATCAATTTTCAGCCAATGAAAATCGATGGACAAAATACGGGAACGAGGCTATCACTGTTATCAAAGGGGGTTTAGTGACCCTCAAATTAAGCAGTATCGCGAGGCTGGGTAACCATCAGGATTTTGACTCAGTTTTTCCTTGACACAAGTCGGCAAAGGATGACTGAAATCTTGTGATAGGCTGACAAGTTGGTAGTTTGGCTTTACCATTTAATGTTCTTCGTATCAACTACTAGCTAGCGCAGAAGTAAAATCTAACTATGGTATTGTCACTAATAAACGGCAGAAAGATGACTTTTCCCCGCTCTAGAAAATTGCCCTTTGTACACTCTTAATGACTGACGAAAAACTGGCCCCTGGAATGAAATGTCAGTAAAAAAAATTTCTTTGTAACGTAGGCTTATTGCGGCTGACCGTTTTCTTCCCCGGAAATACCCTTTAGTTCACAAAAAAACTAAGAAAGCAAACAGTGAAAGTGTACTTGTATCTTAATTTGGCCTCTTTGATCTCCGTTCTCTAGAACACCATGGATTGACGACCCCGACAAACGCTACGCAACTGATGGTATACAACTGGTTGAGAAGATTCTTAAATAATCACAAGCAGCCAGGAAACAAGTATTTCCTTACACTCCAAAGAAATTTTATTCCGAAGGCTATTTGGGACAAGCTAATCTTGACTAAAACTCAAGCGAATGACCATTGAGTGTAGCATTGAGAGAATGAGCATTAGACATTTATAAGACTTGTTTATTGATGATTGTGGCTGTCATTACAAGTCATCCACGACCCTAGCGTATTAGCTAGGTGATTCAGAAGAGATGTTTACAGACGAAACCAGAGTTCAGTATTAGTATTGAAAAACTGTAAATATTTCCTTCTGATTAACTGCGCCCCTGTGGGTCTCGATGATGATTAGAACTATAGTGAAGTTCTTATCGTGCTTTGTATAACTCTCTTAAAATTAAATTCGACTTATCACAAGAGAGGGACTCTTCTTTAAGAATAACCAACGCTTATTTTAATCCCTGTCTGCAAATTGTTTTTTTTTGCAGACATCGTATTTCGGAATTTGCGCGAACTGGTCACCCATTCTCAAGTCAAAACTTTTTTTGAGTACATATGGCCACTTAAATAGATTGAATTTAACAGGGCACGCCAATGTGGAACTCGTGTTAAGTACTTAAAAGAAATTAAGGAGTTTATTTCAAATGATCAAAAATTGTGGTGGTGAGTAGGGAGGAGAGGAAGGGTGAAATTTGCCACACCAAAGAGATCCGAACGCTAACGTTTCGCGGAGCCCTTTGCCCTTGGTAAGATTGGTTAATTCATGCCATAATTGTTTTCGCTGGGCACAAATCCTTAGGGAAATTGTGCCAGCAAATTGCACACTTAATAAAGAATAAGTAGAAACTTTTGACAAAGAGGGAATCAAGGGCTTTGGCCGGGATATGTGAATTTCACTAAAGTTATTTTTAGAGGTTGTATAATTAAACGGAAGTCTAATTACAGGGACATTTGCACATTTTAAGCAAAAATTTTATTGTTTGAAACTTCATCAAGTCAATGAGCGACTGCCCGGTTCAAAGCAAACAATACAGAACATTGTGGTGGAGACTGTTTAATTCTCTCTTGACAACAGTGAATAAAAGTTTGCGGGCCTCTCTGGAAAATAACTTCCCATTGATTTCAAGCGTTTAATTGGTCTAAAAATAACTTTGGTGAAATTCACATATCTGGGCGATTATTCTTTCTTGGTGTAACTGTGTAAAGTAACATCTACGTATAGCTTAGTTCGCAGTAAGCACACAAATTATACACTCTTCCCTTAAGATGCTGAAAGGCAAGAAAAAAAGCGCCTGAAAAATGTGACACGCGGACCAATAAATAACTTTTCATCACTTTTTAAGTATAGTTGAATCTTTGAAAGGCATCTTACACAATAAATTGGGAATTAATGTTATCTAAGTACAGATTTTAGTCCACGATTCTTTTGTTAAACAATACGCACCACGCTTAAGTCCCCCCTACCCACCGTCCCAAAAGAGTATTTATTTTCCAAGCAATTCTAGTGACCAAATTAAAGCTGCAGTTAGAAAATAGGTTATTGACGGTGAACGGGAAGCAGTCGTAAACGTGGTGCTTTACCTCTCTGTTATGGATTCGAAAATTTCTTTAATTAAAAAACTGTGGCCCGTGTACAGACTCTTCGTCCCCTTAGATTCTTTTACGGGGAGTAGTCTGAACAGACAGGGCGAAAATAAGGAGAAAATTAAGGTGTCTCGCTTTCGATGGGGCTTTTTTTTAACGAATCCCCATCAGGAAATCCTGTTCACTGGACGGAGGAAAGAAGTCGACTGTACACAGGTTAAAAGTGAAATAAAAACTACGTCGAACTAGACGAAACCTTCTTTAAATCGAAAGATGCTATCCTGAAAATGAATCCATTTCTTCTAACTCTAAAACTCGTTTCTTTGTACTGCGTTTAACGCAAAATCTGATACTCAGATTGAAATTATAATTCCAACGAGAATTGACTACTACTTACTAATTAAAAAAAAAATTCTACAAGATAATATAAGAAGTCAACCAACTCATCATAGAGTGGTAAGGTGGTAAGTCACCACAACAGAGTATATAATTGGGCAGTCTCTCTTGGTCACGAGATAACCTATTTTCAATTGTTCTTGGCCAAGTATTGAATACGCGGCATACCTCACATATTCGCTTTCAATGATGCAATTCTCAAATAAGAGGAAAAAGCCACGCACTTCTTTCCTATTGGCTGGGGAGGTCCATTTATCTTCAGGAGAAGAGCCTTAACGAGCTCCAACTGAAGGATTGCAGGATTGGTTCCTTCTGCTGCAAATGTATTCACTGTGGTTTTCTGATGTCTGTTAGAGTGTACCAACGGGCCACTGATTTCTTGAACTCAGCTTGTGAAAGATCTATCAGTACTCCGCCAAGAAATTCGTTCTCACCGACGTAATCATGATCTAGCACGGTAACCTGAAGGAGACGTTGTCGTGCCTCACGCTCCGATATGCTGTAACACAAGGTTTCGTTGTACGTCGGATTAAGGGTCCTTCGCGCAATCCTCGTCTTGAGCTTCGTGGCCTTAATGGGATCTGGCAAGAGGTACAGTTTGACATACGGATCCGCCAAATTCGTTTGATTCCTCGGGGACAACTCCTTTGCATGCATAACCATCACGCGAAGTGCTTCGTGTTCGTGTCGAATCAACAACTTCACTTTACCACCGATTGCTCGCTCTCGGTTTCGTTTCTCTTCGGGGAGTAAGCGCATGGAGAACTTGCTAGCTTCTAAGTGGTCCTGCTGTGAGGGATGAAGAAAGGTGTACAGAAGCTCAGACTCGGAGATTTCAGGCGGCATCATTAGCAAGTGTCGGATATAGTCGTCGAGCTCGTTTCTCCTCCGCTCGGCAACTACTCGGATCTGGGAACGACCAAGGTAGATCTTGCTCGGAAGCCTCGGAAAGTTCCTTTGCGGAAATTCTTCGGTGAGTTTTGTGTTCAGCTCATGGAAGTGACTGAATCGACGAAACACGAACGACGGTTCTTGGACGTCAACGCGGCAAACGTTCAAAACATAGATGTAATATTTTTCAGGACTGTAGCGTTTGTGAAAATCCACGACACGCGCAGAGTCAATCAAACCGTCCGATTGGATTGAGTATGTACCACGAGCAAACGAAAGAATTGAGCTTGCTACGGAATTGGCAGGCGATGAAATTCTTAGTTGGCCAACATCTCGAATCTGTGCCACGTTATGAATGAAAAAGTTCACCTGAGTAAACCACGAGGAGAGACTGGACTCTATGAGGCGAGTAAACACGGTTGTGGCTTCTGCTTCGGATGAGTCTGGGAGCAACGAATCCCGAATGTAGCTTAAATCAGCAACTTTACTTAAACAAGAAATTCCGGAATTAAGCATCAGGGACAGCAGGTTAAGTAACAAGTTGGAATGGCGCCGGATGACGTTGAACGCCCTACAACAAAGGTCAATAAAGTCCTGAAAACGGCTACTCGGTTCGTAACCACCGTTTATGACGAAAGCCATGTCCGAAGTCAGTACGAAAGGAGCCCGATCGCGGCGAAATGATCCGAACATTTGTGCATTGCCAAGTATTTTAGCAAAATCGATGTGAAAAAGGTGGCCGCTTCTCTTGATCATTATGTTGTCGTTGTGACGATCGCAGATTCCGAGGACGTACGTGGCAACACAGTAGCCGGCACAGGAGGCTGTGAAATTCTCAACCGCTTGGTGGTAGCTTTCTTCACCTGGATTGTACTTCTGAATCCATCTCGCGATTGGTTCGTCCTTGAAAGACCCTGCTAAGCCCAACTCAGTGTGGATCTCTCGAAGTGTTACTGACTCCTTAACAATTTCCACCATTCCCATGCCGATTCCGGTTGCTATGCACTTGTAGGTGATCATTTTTAAGTCGATTCCCTCTCGTAACCAGATCTTGTTCATAATACCAACCAGCTGCATAATAAGCCTGTCTTGTCTCATGTCGTCGCCGATTTTGAACATGGCGTGTACGTCTTCACCAAATGGGTCTGAGTTCTTGAAAATGAGTTTCAGAGGCGCGGAGTTGGAGGTGAAGTAGCCGCAGCCCTTAACGTCGATGACTTTGACCTCATAGCTTGGGCTTATGGGAAGTCTTACGCTTGTGAACATGTTCGCAGCAACCACAGCTAACTCTTGCTGAAGAATGTTCGTCCTCAAAGAATCTTTCGCGCCTTTGACGTGCTGCGCCACATGGATAAGGTCATGAACGATCTCGTCTTGTTTGGTAAACTCAGTTCTCTGCGCATTGCCACAGATACTCAGGAGGCCACCGAGAATGATTTGAAAGCGTTGACCGAACTGAGGATCGCTGATGTTATCTTTCAAGTACCAGAACAGGTAGTGCATGACGCGAACACTGACGAGAGCACGGCGAACGAGGAATTGAACCAAGGCAGAGTCATGATATATTTCATACTTTAATGCCTGGACAAGCTGTGGAAGGTAATCGCAAAGTTCGTCATCCACAAGTGCCTCCATCCAATCAACAGCTGTAGCTCGCACACGGGTGTCAGGGAAGCTGACTTTGAGCAGTTCCATTGCGTCCACCGGCTTTAGAGGCGCCCAGGAAGCTAATAAGCTGTAGATCACTGGAAGATATTGGTACTCCCATGATGGTGCTGCAGAAAGAATGAGAGGTAACGCTTTTGGCACTGACTTACAGTAATAGCGGTGCTCCCACAAAAGTTCGCTCTCTTCCGGCTTAAGCTCGTTGAACAGGTCTTTTTCCAAAATGAGCTTGTACACGTCGGCATTCCTGGCTTGAGCTTCACAGCGATCAGTTTCATCGTAAGCCAACAAGCCATTGGTCTCGAAATCCGGAAACACAATGTCAGCCAAATAAGGCTCAAATTCGACCTGCAGCATAACGCTCGATGGATGGAGAAGATTTGACGTACAACTTCCCACAGGGTTTGCAACGTCGTCGGGCCACAATCCAAGAAGATGCGTGCCTGAAACCAAAACGCCTTTGAAGTCGAAGAGGGGAATTGCCACCCATCCAAGTGGGGTCCTGGTGGTGTTCAGAGAGTTGCCCTTACCGGTTACGGCAATTCCATAAAGGGTGAGACAGAGACGAGACTCTCGCGGTAGCTGACGCACTTGGATCTTGAATTGAAGCCACTCATCCCATCGCAGCTGGTTAAAGAAATGCCTAGTGATTTGACGTTGTTGCGTTACTTCAACAGGACAAGACAAGCGCCCTCCGTAGTAAACACCGCACTGTACTTCGAAGCGATCAAAGTCCTGATTCCAATGTACAGGCAGTCTGTTAGCGAAAGCCACGTGCACACCAAAGTTGTCTGTCATGGCGGTGACTTCAACAGATCCCGCCAGTTTTGGTCTTTCAGCCCTGGTCGGTACAAAATCAGTATCGAAAGCGTCACAGTAAGTCTCAATCAGAAGCAAAACGGCTGCCTGTAGCTTTTTAACGGCGTCATAAAACACTGCCTCGTCAGGGACTTCTCTTCCTGGTGCATGAGAACTCTGTAGTCCTCTCAAGTTTTGAACTGAATTAATCACTTGTTTGGTCTCCAAGGAAGCAAGAGTTGCACAGATTGCTTTCACAGATTGAATTACCCGGCTAGGCTCAAATCGTGAGTTGATTTGGTTGGTCGTCTCTTCCTTAAGCTTGACAAGTTCATCGTTGAATGCTTCCAAGAGCACAGTCAGTCCATATTCAGAAACTGCAGTACTGACGGGGCAATCAAAGAATTCCTTGTAGTTCCGCGGAACACTGTCATCTATGTCGTCGTCTTCAGTCCTGGCCAGCTGCCTTGAGACTTGCCAACTTTCAAGCAGCACAAGTTCCACCTCTCGTCCAAATTTCACGCATTCCTGGACATAACCATATTGTATCAAAACACTATTTGCTTGAAGGTACTCAGATCGCCCACAGACTTTGAGAACGTAGGAGTAAGCAGCGCTGAAGTTTATCAGTTTACTGTCGTCCAACAAACAACTCAAAGCTAGTTCAATTACTTTGCTTATTTGACTGTGAACACTGAAGATAAACTTAAGGGTGTCCTTCCGTCCCTCTGTATAAATGGCAAGTTTCGCCTCCGTATTGTGAGGAAATGTTTCATAATCATAAGGTATTGTAGGACTAATCACGTGACCAGGGTTTGTTTGATCATCCCAGTGTACGTTTGATCTGAGTCTTGACATCATTTCACTGAAAGCAGTAGCCTCTTCATTACGCTCTTTTGCCACATCAAATAATCCATCCCCATAGAAAATGAATTTTGAGTTACGTTTATTGGATTCTGAGGCAGCTGGTGATTTCTTGTCGGGAAATGAAGATGAGAAAGGATGGTCGGTGAGAGTAGGTAAAGGTGGACGAGGGTAAGGAACAGATTTGCTACGAGAAACAGTTTTCTTTAGTTTTTCTTTAGGACCTTTGGGGGTCTCCTCAGGGGCAAGTTGCACTTTAAGAGGCCTTATGTTACTAGAACTAATAGCTGGCTGCTCAGAAGTCTCATTATCCTTTTCTGGAAAAATAAGTTCATCTGACAGAGAATCTTGAGATGCTCCAACTTCCTCTCTGCTTCCTCTGGTGGATAATTCTCCTTTGAGCTTTAGGGTGATAGAACCATAAGGATGTTCGCTGCTCGAATTAGAAGATGCAGTGGTTATGACAGACTGATTTGTACTCTGAACTCCATAATGCTGACTATTCAAGGTCACAAACAAATTAGAGGTGTAAGATGGTGGGCTCTCATTGTTTTTAAATACACCTGAGCCATTGTAAGAAGCTGTTCCTTCGTGATCCAATAACTCTGATGGTGGCCTGAAGGACTTGTGATAATTTGCAAATCCACCTTGTGGAAATTGAGGAATATTATTACGCTTTTTCACTGGACTCGTAGGGGGCGTTAATTCGTCCCAGGAACGAGATGTCCTTATTTGACGTTGTTGATTAAACAGACTGTCACGACCTTCATCACTATCACTTGGAAATTCAACCCAATTTAAGCGTTGGCTATCAGTGGGAAAGCTCGATTGCGAAGGCCGTGTTTCTGTTTTCACCGCTCGTTGGTAATCTTCCAAGTACCCTCTGTTGTTTCCACAAGCGCTAGCGGGATGGCTGTCTGAGGGAGAGAAGTTCGGCGACAACGAACGTGTGCTTTCGGTTCCAGATCGGCCTCTAGCGCTGACGCTAAGTTCTGAGGGCAAAACTGTGAGCCACGACACTTCCGAATTTACGGCCACGTTGTCTTCTTCGTCAGACGAAAAGGACATCAGGTTGCCAAAATTCGCCATGACGAAATTCGATCAAAACAAACAGGATACAGCTGTGTTACTTGTACATAAATTTTCAACTTTCTTTCAACTAGCTCACTCCTTGATTCGAAATATTATCCGCTTTCATTATGACAAAAATAATTGACATGAAGGCTTTGATTTTACAACTTCGTACCACACCGGAAAAACACAAACCAGTTTACCAATGTTCAACGCGGGAATCGGCCTCAAAACATCAATCCAAGTTACACAGATATCTCGTCAACGGTCCAGCCTTGCTGATCAATATTACATGAGCGCCAATTTTCCGCAGAAGTGCTCAAAATAAGCACGCTTTTTCAGATTGCGCAAATTTCAAATCAGTGAAAAATACAAACAAGCTAAAGTTACGTGAGTGCACATATTGTTTGTAACTAAGCCGCTGTCCAAACAGGCTCAAACAAAACATGGCGGACAACTGTCCCGCAGGTTTATTGACGAATCGAGGCTTTATTTGAGCCTGTAATGGCCACGTTTGGCTGGAGTTATAAGAAAAATGCAAGTGGAAGTAAAAGACCTCGTGAGCAATCAAGACAACTCGAGGAATGGCAAAAAAACCGCCCTGATACCAGCACAAAACCACTTCATCCGCAGTCGCACACAGCAGAGACCTTGACAGCTGGCACACCGCAGAAAAGAAGGAAATGTGAGTGATGCGCACAGGGTAAACATAACCTAAAAGTAAACGCAAACCATGCAACGCCAATCATGCTTACTAGAATATGAATATGGTAATGTATGATAAAAATATGTAAGTTTTAAGATAGGAAGATTAAAATAAAGTCCTTACTGAACTAAAACATTAATTAACTACATGTACCTCCATACCATACTCATAAATGTGCTTCACTTTGTGTGATCTTCTATTCTGCTATTATGTGGTATGTAACGCAATGCTTCCCCTCAAATAACAGCTGTTCACATTCATACTCTTGCTCAAGCTGTTGATGCAGAGACCAATCATTTGTCAGTAAAGTGAAAATTTCACTGCAAATGTAAAATTATATGACTAGTGCAATGTTTGTTGCAGTAGCACAGATGTTACTTATAGTGCGACAGAGAAAACCTTGAACACCTGAAATATGTCAGGAATGTTATTTCTGTCCAATCACCTGTCCAGAATCCACTCAAATTATTTGAGCTTATTCTTGTCATTAAACCTCTGAGACTACTCATAAAGAAACACAACAGTGCATGCATTTGTCCTTTCACCAATCACTGGTGCTCCAATGCAATAACTTATTCCTGTATTATCTATTACTCTGAAATAAAACAAGTGAATTCCACAAATTAAAACACATGAACGATTCATTGATCGCTGAAAACCTATCACAACTGATTCAACAGTCAGCCGATATTTTGGAACCAATTTTACAATAGTTAACATCATTTTAAGCAAAATTTAACCTTTCACATTCTTTTGATTTTGCTAAACCCAACCAATATTTTTAATATTTTTGGCACATTTTAGGTGTTTACGGTTTTCGCGGTGGCACTGTTAATGGGGAACGGGGAGCAGGATTTGAGCACGGAAAACAGGAAAATGAAAAAATGGGAACAAAGGAGAGAGTTGGAAATGAAGTTACCGACATAGCCTGTGAAAACAGCCACTTCTCAGGGCTCAAAGTTTAAATTTGACTTTGGGAGCACCTGTGCTACCAGATGTAAATTTTTAGGTGCACAGCTGAAAATTTTAGGAGCACAGCTTATAATGTTGGGAGCATCTATTTCAAAAGAAAAAGTAAAAAGCTTAACAGTGCCACGTTAATTTGTCATCTTCAGTTTGTTAGTTTTACTTCAGTCCAGTGATTGATAAAACACAGCGGATTTGCTACGCAGTAATACCATTGAGATTTTTAGTGCTAATTTCTCTTTTTGACAGTACAGTTGTGACTAAAGAAAACTTACTCTTGAAAAAAAATTCAAAACTGACAACAACGAGTATGTCAAACAAGAATGAAAATTAATATTTAATGAATTTGTTAAATGTGCAATGACTTACATGCAACTGGGATTTGACTTAAAAACTTTCTTACCTAAGAAAAAAAGCTCTTAATCTGCACTGTTTTTGTTTTGATTGACCTTAAAACTGAACGTTCGACATGATCGTCCATTGTGCAAAAAGCACGTGTTTCGTTCGTAGCATGTATTTGCATGTGTCATTGGTGTTTATTACAAAACAGAAGAGTCTGGGATGGAGTAAAACATCGAAACGAAAAAGTACATTTGAGTTCGTGGAATCCATTGATAGAAAATACCAATGAAACACACGCCGTCTTTCTAGTTTGAGTTTGTAAGTATAGTCAGAAGCAAGTCAGTCACACTGTGCTTTGGGTTTTATGGTGCACAGGTGCGATTACACATGAATTTTTAGGCGTACAACCAAAAATCCAGTAGCATATGCGACCAGTTAGTCGCTAACTTTGAGCCCTGCTTCTGCTCGCTCCTCTCTGCTGGGGACGTTTCCCAAGGAGGAACATCTGTGACTCAGTGATAGAAATTCCATTCTGATGACATAATCAATGTTTACATAATAAATTTAATAGTCATGGGGTTCCAAATGCAAATTTGTTCAATTTACATTTCTCCTGGTCGATTTTGGTAAAGTTTTGTGTTTATCCGCAAATGAGCTCCAGAAAACTCAAATGCTTCTTCTAGTGAAGAATGTATTCCACAAATACTGACTGTTTTGTTATTTTGCTTTTGTCTGTCATTCACAAACAATAGCTAAAACACTGCAACTACTCTGTTGTCCAATCAGCTCTCATGACTGGATTGTGGACAGATTCTACATCATCAGTATGGAATTTTTTTCGCTGAGTTGCGGACATTCCTCCTCGCGAAACATCACCAGCGGTGAGGAGTGAGAATAAACTGCTGTTTTCGCAGGCTATTACCAGGGCTTCTGATATTTTGCATGGTTGTGGAGCCACAATATTCAGGTAAATCTGCGAAATTCACAATAACATGCAAAATACCACAGAATTCGCTATAAATCTTATCAAATATATGTCTGTACAACATATTTGGAACTTATCTCAGCTGTTGGGGCTGTTTACTTGCCGTAAGCTTGCAAATTTATCATGAAACTTCATCACTGAAATGAGCAATCAATGTCCCAAAACTAGCAGGCACAGATTATGTTGCGGAAAACTGGGCACTAGCCATGATGTTAAAGGTTTTGCCATTGGTTCATTTCTGGAGCGTATTGTTGTTGAAAAAGCAAAACAATGATGACCTCTGCTAAGAAGACATTAAAAATGCTGGTGTGATCGATTTCTAGCAAAATTTGCCCTGAAAAATTCCCACAAAATCGGCTGTTTTTTACCAATTGCTTTTCAGCAAAGTTTGCCCCAAAATTCCCCTTTTCCTTTTCCTGCGGCCTATCAGAAGCTCTGTACTACTGACATGGCCAGGGTTTAATTTAGGTTTGCTTCCATTTTTCACTTTCCTGTTCCCCATGCTTGTTCCCTGCTCTCTGTTTTCTGTTTTAGTACCGCACTACATGTATCAGATTGGACTGAGTCTAGTACAAGTATATTGCTCTGTATACTGAATATGAACATAATTACTTTGTTCCATCAATCGTGGAAAGCTGAATGCATGAATGTTAATATTCTCCCTCAAATCACTGGTAATGGCCCTTGTTAGCTTCCCCATTTCAAAACTTTTCCAGGGGTGCATGGCCCCAGACCCTAATTGAGGAAAGGGGAACTTCTGCCGGGTGCTAACATTATGTAGCCAACTACTTTAAATCTTACTGAAGGAACTGCCAGATGTGTAAGGGGAATGTTTTTTATGAAAAACAGCTACTAATACTAGAGAAGACCTCCGAGGTCACCCAGAACGGACACTTCAGCCAGCGCTTCATGCGATCGCTATTGTGTCTGATGTGAGGCTTGTTTAGATCGTTGTTTTTTAGTTGACAAATGGAAGACAAAGCGAAAGCATTATGAAAAGAAAACGATGATTTAAAGAGACAATTGTATCAGTAGTCTCTAGTCATAACTGTGTTGTCATTGTTACTACTTGCATTATTTTATCAGTAGTCTCAGTTTTAGTTTATTAGGTCTCTAGTCACTTTTAGTTGTATTTATTTCCTGAAAACATGACATGCCTAGATTAGCATAGCTACCCGAGGGCATGTACTTCAATCTTAAAAACAAAGAAAATGCATGTATGTAAAAAAATGTCTGTATATGTATTCTGAGTCTGTTACTCATTTTAATCAAATTAATACTGAAAATGCTTAACAACTTTTACTCATGTTAATCAAATTAATTCTGAATATTCTTAGCAATTTACTAATAAATTTTTTCATTAAAGAAATACAAAAGAAACAAAGAAATAAACGTATTAGAACACTCATGCGGCTGAATTTGTCCTTTAATTCTCAAGCTCAATTATTCAAAATAAAGCTTACTAATGGTGCATACTGGTACATATCATCAAAATCATGATTGCCTACTTTGTCTTTATAGATAAATAAATTGATGCCAAAAGGTCTATTAAAGTAGAGGCCCTCATGACAAATATTTTTATTTGGAATATTAGTATTGATTATCGATGTGTAACTTCCAGTCATTGTTTTGTTTACAACTTAGATGATCCAAGAGCCAAGATCTTTGTTGGAAATCTTGACTGGAAAACTAAAGAAGGTAAAAACTTAACAATATTAATCATAAATAAGTGTATAATCTTTGTGGTATTTTGCATGGGCATAATGTAGACATGACCAAGTTTCATCCATGCAATTGCGTACATTTTTATTCTCTCATTCAGCTCGTTTTATTTGTTTGTTACTGTTGGAATTGCCAGAAGAGATTCTAAATGATTCGTTTTTGTTGTAGTGGAAGAAACACAACTGTGTAGGGGGTTAGTCAAGGTAGAAGTAAAATGAATCAGGAGTAGAAAAACAAAACCTCGGAGACCAAAAATTTTTAATGGAGGAAAATTTATCATAGAGACACTGAAACCAGCACTAAAAACCCCTACCGTTTTAAAGTCTTTTAAATAAAATTCCAACATTCTACACAATATGCACACCAGAATTCTACTTTCACCTATAAATTACCCAAATTCACTGTTTTTATTACAATAATAAAGTCATAACCATCCTTCACACCAAGATGTACCCAAACAAACACCTGGCCCGGCACTGACTTTCAGCATTTCACAGTAAAAATTATTATTTTACCATGTTTGTCATTTGTCATGGTTTGTAACAGTCACAGATCCACACTGGTTTTCACTGTTTTACAGAAATCCATCAGATTTTTCATAAATCATTGTTTAACAATAACACATGAAAAACTTCCCAAGTTGAAATCTAAAAATGGTTTAGATAAACGTTTTTTTTTTTTTTTCGCAATTTCCAGACATTAAATGCTGCCCAGTGACTCAGAAACGCAGAAAAGGGGACTTTAGAGAGTTAAAATCCAAAAACAATCCTGGGGGAGCATGCCCTGGGATCCCCTAGAGGCCTGTGCCTTCAGCCCTTGTTTAGAAAAGCGGTCAGTATTTATCCTAGATCTGGGCCTGTGCAACCCTCATGCACATCTACTATTGTCCCACAAAAAAGTCCATACTGACTCCTCAGACCTTCCTTAAAAAACATTGGCCTTCTAAGACCACCCCTCCCCCCCCCCTCCCACCGTTGGAATTTCCAATGATCCTCTGTGGGACAGTTTTGGACACTCACTGTGTTTACTACTCAGTTTTAAACATCCATTTCCTTCCAATAATTTTACCAGACTGAGTTTATCTTTATTGTTGATCTTGTCTGTGGCCATCGTGGAGAGGTTATTTATTTTGAGACATGGAATGGAATTTGCCACATGCAGTCACAAAGAAATGCTGATTTTTATTTTAATATGTGGGTCACTGATCTTGACAAAGTGTTTCAGTCTCAGTTTGTAGAATGGAGTGACCATAATAAATTATTATTTATGGCTTCACTTTGATGCAGAATGCATGGCATGGCTAAAAGTCAAACCTAAAGAACAGTCCTTTTCTGATGAGCTATTTTAACTTGTAATTACATTAGTAAGGAAATCAGTAGCTCTTTGAATTACTTTTCAGTGACCCTGGCAGAATATTTTTCCACCTTTGGTGAAATAGAAGCTGTCAGAGTAAGCTTTGTTGTTCTTTGTGTTTTTATTTGTTTGCTTGTTTTTTAAAGAAACAATTATAAACTTTCAATCTGTCAACAATCCTTAATAATGCCACCATTCAAATGAAATGTTTTCAGCAGAGCTTTGTATTTTCTAGGATTTTGCAGAAAAACTTGACTTTGTGTGTAAGTTTTTTCTCTGGCCTTTATTTCATTTCCAATGAAAGGTTCATAAATAATGTTTATGTTGCAGTTATTTTTTTATCTCAGGTAATTTTTATTTTTATTTTTGTTTCAACTTCATTAGCATACATTACCATACCCAAAAACAAAAGAAAAATAAAAAATTACCTGAGATAAAAAATTAACTACAACATTTACACATACATCTGCATGAAACCCCACGAAAAAAAAAAAAAATGATTACCATTTGAACATACAGTACACTTAAATCTTTTCTTGACCAGACAGAAAAATGATGCATGTATTATTATTATTGTTACTATTATTGTTACTATTGAAAGTGAAGAATGACTATTATTATTTTTAGTAGAAATAATACACATTCATTTTCCTAATTGTATAATGTTATATATTTTGCTTAAATTTTAACTGGTCTGTACTAGATATTCATTTTAACTCATTGGCCAAGTTATAGTACAATTTTGTTTTGATTAACTTTGTAACAATTTAGGTAGTCAAGGATCATGAAACTGGTACCTCTCGAGGATTTGCCTTCATTACATTCTCTGAAGCTGAATCAGGTAAATGGCACTAAACTGCAATTCAAACTGTACATGGATAATTTTATGCTACCAGTCATCAGATTATTTCTAGTTAATCGCATTCGTCAGACCACATCCTAATCTGGTATTCCTGTGGTACAAAGGCAGAAATTTTTGAGCTATAACAGGTGACTACTGATTTGTCACCCCTATTAATTTTATGGGGTGCTTCTCAGCTGCAGGAAACTGGACTCCTTTGGACTCGTTTGATGTCATGATTGTAGAATAAGACGAACGCGGATCCATAATCAATGATTATTACTAGTTAATATAGTCAAATATCTGGCTTTTAATTAACAATCACAATGTTGCTTGTACTTTTAGTGTTTTCAACTGTCTTTACAGTGCACCCCTCTATAAACAGTGTAGGTTAACATGCAGATTTTGTAAGTACAATAGTTTTTTCAAGAAAGGAAAACCAATTTTGATATAAAATCCGGTTCCTGCAGCTGTTCAAAAGGTGCAAAGTAAATCGTTATCTCGTGGATAACACTTGGTTTCCCCAACATTTATGTGCTGGTTGGTGATCATTAATCCGGTAGATAGTACTATCCAAAACATGAAAAACCAGGGACTGATCAATACACTCCACCTACATCAACCTAAACTATGAGTAGTCTCCATTTTTCCTCAGGCCAGGGATAGTAGAGTGAGCAAAATGCGTGCACGTGTAAAAATCACCCCACGCAAGAAAGGTAAGACGTGGTGGCGTGAGAGAAACCTCATTTTTCTCTCTCCCCATTTGGTCTTGCCTTTCTTGCGTGTTGTGATTTTCACTTGCGCTTGCGTTTTCCTCCCTCATTTACTATCCCAGAGGAAAAATGGGGACTACTCACAGTCTAATTATGTAACCATGCTATAATAATTGTGCTGCAATTAAGTTCAATTTATTTTCTTAACACACGTTATGACAGGCCACTCATAGAAATTAACTCTCTTAAGCTCTTTTGACCAAGTGCTGTTCATGTGTGACTTTTCAGCCCCTCCATAAAGCAGCAAATTGTAAGTAATATCTTTGATACATTTTGTTTTGTTCTTGCAGCAGCAAAGTGTAAATCCTGGTGTGCTTATAACCAACTGGTGAGTGAATTCACAATATCATAGCATGCTTCTAGTTTGCAATAGTAGTTTGTTCATCATTTGTGCTTTTGTTTGGCAGAAAATTGATGACAGAAATGTTACTGTAAGAACAGCAGAGCGGCGACAGGTAAATTTAACTAGTCAGACTTGAGATTAAATTTTCCTTTTTTGCATTGCGTTGTTTGTTTCCTGAAATAGTCCAGTTCGAGTTCACTATGACCGCTGAATTAAAGAAGTGAAGACGCATTTTTTACAGGCTTAGCCTCCATCTGAAGTAATATATTCACAAATTCCAACGAGAAAAAGACCTTTTTATTTCTTTGTCTATTGTGTATATTCAAATTTCAGACACTTTATATGTGGCAGAATTTCTGAATATTTTACTTTAAATCGAAGCTAACCCCATATAAATGTGTCATTTATGTTTGTATTCAGCGGTAATTTTTAATTCGAAACTGGACTATTACAACACTTTACACGTTGGGCTTGAAAAAATTGAGGGCGAATCCCATGTTGACCTTTGGATGAGGAGTTGTCACATTTTGATAGCTCGTGGTCACTCACATGATGCATCTCTTGGTAAAGGATGTAGTAAATAGAAGATGACATACTGGCTCTTGCCCACTGGGCAAGTAAGTGTGAACAGTTACAGTACTTGCTCAGCTGGAATATCTAGGGTGCTTACCATTTACACAAACCATCCTGGTGGGAATCTTGTGCATAAACATCAAACTATAAAATTGGACGTGATGGGAGAATGACCCGCTACAAAGTAAATCAAAATATTAAAAGTTGAACAGACTAAAAAGAGTGGAAAAATTGCATTGCCTGAAATCACAGCCCATATTTTCTGAAGTGTCCCAAACTAAATGGTGTGAATCATTTGATTTCCAACTGGAATTTCTGGTTTTCCCATGTAAATGGTACCCCATAGTTGTCCCAGATTACTTGACAGGACTTTTATGAGCCTTGATACCCATAGGCTTTTTTCTCGAATTTTCTGTATATCTGCATTGTAAATGTAGATCAGTACTAGCCTTTTATAATATTTACAGGTTTTTTTCTGATTTGTTAATTTGGTTTTAGTGTTGATGAACTAATAAAACTGAATTTAACTGTCACAATTAAGTTATAACAGGAACAAACTCCCTTTGGATCCCTCCCAGACCTTAAAAATCTTTTTAATATTTTTTTTTTGTTATAAATAACAGGAAAATTGTGGTAAGAGGAAACCCTGTGGGTTATTATTGAATACATGTATTTTATTGATTATTCATATTTCATCTCTAAGTATTCATAAAATGCTATTACACACTGCAGGGCTGTCACTAAGGGGCCGGGGGCCAGGGATTTCCCTCGGCTAGTATGAGCATGACCCTCGGGTATTTTCTTAGGAAACAGGGATAAGAATGATAAGACCAGAAGTAAAGATCTCCCTGGGTGTTTAGTTCCCCACCTACTAACTACATATACCCGAAAATCTTTGTAACAGCCCTGATGCTGGCATTGGCCTGAAGATGAAGTTAACTCATGCAGTCTGTAGTCACAAGCCTTTCTTTCAGATCAGTTAGGCATAACCTGCTTAAAACTTTAGAATGATAGTTGATGTTTTGTTTATAGCCTCAACATGTACAGATGGAAAAGAAAAAGAAAGGTGTTGATGACAACAATCCAACTCTTTACTGGGAATATAAATGGGCTGAAGATGGTAATGCAGAGGTAATGTACGAAAAATTTTACTCTTAATTGATATTTAACCAAACGACATGATCACATGACCATTTGTACGTTGTCTTCGGAGCCACGTCAAAGGAGGAACTTTCATTTCTCAGTTATTTTAAGACCCTCAATAAACCAAGGCCTCCCGTTCTGCAGATCAGAACTGATCTGATCATGTGGAGTATAAATGGGCTGAAGACGATAATGCAGAGTTATTTTATGAAAAATTGTACTCGTAATTAGTAATTCATTGGCGTGATCATATCAGTAATTAAAAAATATAATGGAGGACAAGAGGGTAGTGTAAACGTTGTAACGTTGTAAAATAGAATATAACGTAAAGATTTCACGCCAGTTATGTTCTTGATTTCATTTTACAGGTGTATGGACCGTATGAGACCAGCTTGATGTTGCAGTGGTCAAAAGCTGTGAGTACACTTTAATTTTTCACCGGGGGGGAGGGGAGGTATGCCATATATGGGCTATATAGGTATGTGCTGCTGTGGAAGGTATGGTTTTCAAGCAGTTCACTCTAGGATAGGGTATATAAATCAGAGTGTTTGGGTCTAGAATAGGGTATCATTTTTCAGGAAACTGATCAGTTGGTTGAAGATTTTATCTAGACTAGGGAGACAGCTACTCTAGGATAGGGGGGATTTGGGGAGTTTACTCTAGTATAGGGTAGCAAATTTAGCTGAACTAGCTGTGGTATAAGTGAAGGGTTCCAGGGTCCCAGCGGCACATCCCCACTCAGAAATTCCTAAAGTACCTCCCCCTCCTGGGTTTTTCGCCTGTTGTCCAACGCCCGCCTTAATGTTGTGTTGATAGCACACAGACGGACATAAAAACGGACGGATTGAGTGATTCACTTTTATTTGAATATGGTAATTTCAGTGGCAATTGAAATTTAGGCAATTGCAAGTTCACCTGAAAAACAAATTTCGGGATTTCAACAGCATTCGAACCCATGGCCTCTGTGCTAGCACTGCAATGCTCTACCAACTGAGCTATGAAGACCCATACATTAACAGCTCTTCATTCTGTTTCATTCCTTTCACGGGTCATGATGAACTCCACAAATTGGCCTGCTCCCAATGTATGGGTCTTCATAGCTCATTTGGTAGAGCACTGCAGCGCTAACGCAGAGTTCTTGGGTTCGAATCCCGTTGAAGTCCCGAATTTTTTGGATGTTAATTTGGAATTGCGTAAATTGCAATTACCACTGTGACGACTATATCTTCATTTAAATTTGTATTTCCCCAGTTCACATCATCTCTAGAAGTAAATACTGTAGAACTACTCTAAAAACAATATATACAGGTGATTTTTTCTTATTAAAATAGCTTTATATTCGTATCGCCTTTGGTCAGTTACCGTAAATCCTCTATTAAGCTCCCCCTCTCAAATAAGCCGTCCCCTTTTTTTTCAGGGGAGGAAAGTAAATAAGCCCCCTCCCCTCTCCCTTGTTATTTTTCACTTATAAATAATAGATTATATTAATGAATCACGAGTTTAAAACTTCCTGTGGACTGATCGGGAATGGTTTATTTATCAACTTGAAGTTCGGATTTATTTTTGATTCTCAGCCACATGACCTCTAACTTCTTGTACTTGAGCTTTTCCACTTTGTATTCTAACTCTCTATGGAGAACTAATACCATCGTCTGGGTTAAATGAATAAGCCCCCGACACTATTAAGCCCCTCTCAAATGTGTTTGAAATAGATAAGCCCCCTCCCCGGGGGGGGGGGGGGGGGGGCTTAATACAGGATTTACGGTGGTATGAATTCCACAGCATGGGAAAGATCGTTTATAATATTCTGTCTTTGGAATATGATCTAGTGCAACATTATAATCTGTGTTTTTTAGCTTCGGCTAATAATAAGTACGACTAATAATAAGCAACTAGAAAAATTTCGATTTACTTTGTCATGCATTTATAGGCTCAAATGCCTTTGCCATCTTGGGGCAAGCTCCTCCCAGTTTGACTGTTTTCGTATTTCTCCTGAAAACACATCGTAACCTTGGAAGGTTATTATGCTTACAGCACGATCAGAGCAGTAATTGCACAATCAAATCTCAATTGTTTTCTCCGACTTTGTTAAAAGTCATCTTCAAATGTAGATCTACCTGTAACGAAAACGCTTTTTCAATTTCTGTACAGAATGTTAGGGCCTTCATCCGCTTTTTATTTATATTTTATCTCAGGGCTATTTTGACGCAGGATGCTGGGTACGACAAAGCGAGACAAATAAAAGTGGCGAGGAGAAAAATGAACCTAACAGGGGAAGGCTGGTGGATCAGTGTTACTCGGACTCAAGCGACTCAGAGGACGAAGATACGACTGAGGGGGACCACCCAGGGAATATTTTTGTACATGTGTCTGAGATTGACTTCTCAATCTTTCCCTAGACGTACACGTTATAATTCAAGATACTTTGTCTCAGATTTATGACTTCCAAAAAGGCATCTGCAAGAGACTGACAACTGAAATCGGATCCCTAAAAGCAAGGAATCTAGCGCAATATATTTGTGTTCGCGTAAACACACTCTTTTGAGCTGGAACATGGACAGATCAGCAAAGTAACCCCCACGCCCCAGATCCAAGAGCTACGAACAAGAATACGGACAGAATCGAGTCCTTCGAAAGCGATAGAGTGGTTTTCGTTTGAGTGTCGTAAAACCAAAACCAAAGTAATTACTCTGGCCAATCACATAGGACACAGACAATACATTGAACCAATCAAAACTCGAAGTAATTACATGTGGCTGACGCAAAGCGCGGGAAAATGCATGCGAGCGCGTCACAATTGGCTTTGGTTTTACTTCTGATTGGATGAAAAGGTGGCGCGAATCTTTTAAGCCAATCGCATCGTGTACAAAGTGCAAAACCAATTACTTTTCGACACTCAAATGAAAACCGCTCTAGCACATAGAAAAGAAACTCCGGTTGAGGCCTGATCTCTCTCACTTCAGCTGGCAGTGTTTTGGCACTGACACTTAAAAAAGTGCTGCGTCAAATGTAACTACACTGTAACAAGTTAAATCTACTGACTGCTTCCACCTAAAAATGACAATAGAACATCTTCAAACGTAACTGCTATGAACCATTTTTACATAGTGCACTTGCAGGATTTGATGTTTACTTTCGTGGAAGTAACGTGGGAATCATTTCTGGTAGGTTTAATATTGTCCTGGCAGTTATTTCAAGAGAACTAAGAAGGCAATGTTCAATTATAAAAATCGTATTAAATGTAGCAGTTTACATTGCTGATGATGTTATTTGTAGTGCAGCAGTCACTCTGTGTCCGTATTTTTCACTAGGTTTTCTCCTTTCCCTACTGGATTATTGTGTCATTTGTTCCAGTCGCAGGGGCGGATCTAGGGGGAGGGTGCATAGGGGGTGCGCACCCCCCCCCCTCCCCCCGTGAGATGACCTGCAGTTTTCTAATACAACTGGCATTCTGCAAAAAAAAAAAAACTATGTGGTTTATTGGTGTTGAAGTAGAGCAAGAGACGAGTGCACCCCCTCCTAAGAAAATCCTGGATCCGCCCCTGAGTCGAGTGGATACAGAATCTCGATCAGGACCCAGTGTTATGAAGATTAAATTGGTGAACAAATGTCGTAAAATTTGTTTGATGTCTACATGCATGCAAACGAAAGTGTGAGATACTCAGTAATACAGTACTTCCAGTAAGAGGATCTTGATGAGCTTAATTCTTACTCGTATGCTAGTAAATGGAAATTTGCTAAAAATGTGAACTTTATTGTTTTCCTTAAGTGTGGCTAAGGATTTAGAATGAAAATGGGTCGACGATGTTGACATGCCGTCAGAGATATGAGCGTTATTATGAAGCCTTCAAAGACAAAATGCAAAACAGGGAAGGTAATTTGCAATTTGGCGAACACGAAATTTTTCTGCTATTGATTATCAGTGACCAAAGGCTCTTGATATCGCAGGAGTTAAATCGATTATTGAACAGTTCTTCTTTCCTCAACCAGAAGAATTGCCTATCGCGCGAAACGGCAATTTGATCTTTGTTGTCTTGAGATGGATCACGGCAAATCTGAGAAGAGACTTCATAAAAGGAAGTGCTTGTCTGACCTGTTGTCTCCACACTTGGTCATTTTTGTGGGTGTTGTGTTGGCTGCCACGTGCGTTGCTTTGGTGGTCTTGAATGTTCGAATGAATCGACGTATTTCTGCGTTCAACGACACTTTAGAGGAGCTGCGTCGAGAAGGCAAGAAAGCCTCTACTGTTAACGATTCTGCTACGGTGTCTTCTAGATTGGGCACTAGAGGAAAGAGGGCAATTTCAAACACAACTCCCGGTCAGAAATCAGATGTTGAAAAGCGATTGAAGGCTGTGGAAGAAAGGTGAGTTAATGATAATCTGAAGTTAAACGCTCCCTAATCTTAGCATTAGATATCGATGAGTCAGTAGAGAATAGCTTGGAAATCAGGATGATTTTAATAGTATGACCATTAAGGGGAGAGGGTCAGTGTGCCTTTTTTGCCTTAACAGACTCTAAATTTACGCGGTAAAGAGTTAAGTGAACCTATGAAGAGGAAGGTAAAATAATTAAGGCTAGGAAAAGAAAAGAAAACTAAAACGTTGGTTCCTCGAAGTTTTCTGTCAAGATGCCGTTAACAAATTGGGTTGCACGACCGCCTGGCCCACAATTACTAATAAACAGTGGCGCTTCGCTAGAGTCGTCACAATATAATGACCTGCTAGCAAGCTCTGTCTTGTTAAACAGAGAATTGCAACTGAGAAACTTAAAATTATCATTTTATATAAAATTATGCCAGAAATATCACTATGCCACTGATAAAAAGCACGTAAATTGGATTTATAAAATTTGATTTCAAACATCCGCTGCCTCTTCACCTTCCATGTTATCAAGTTAACTTTTTTGGCATAGAGCTTTGTTCGCAAGAGCCCGGGGAGAGTATGCCTGGGAAATCCTGGTAGGGGTGTGCCGCCCGTTTCTCCAAGTCCTGACCCTATTTCAGACCAAAGAAAAAATGTTATTTTCCACACCCGTCTTCACACCTTGCGTCTAAAATCCATACCTATCTCCAGACCTAGCCTTTAGGCACAAATAATGTCATCATTACTTACATTAGAACCCTAACAAAAAGATTTCTTTAAGTCCGTTTCGAATTCGCATATTTCTTTTCCTTTCTTATTCATTTGGAATTGAAACGACAAATACCTTCATACACTCCCGTTGTTCCCACAAAAACCATACCGATTCGAGACCAAAATGGTATACAGACCGACCGAAACGGCGCAACCCTTTGGGGCGGCACAAACATATATGGCTTATATAAGGAAGTAACACCCCCCACCCGCACCCCTTGCGGCGGTGCAGGAGAAGTAACTACATCGATATGAGAACGGCAAGATAATAATAACAATATATACAAGAAAAACACGGTGCATGCCTCAGGTATGACTGGATCTCGGAACGTAAGGTCTTACTGATATTAACGCAAAATCAGTCGAAGCCTGAAAATCAGCGAAAAACGTGAAGACGTGCATGACATGATTCTGAAAATGAAAACCGAAAAATCGCGGTTCTCAATGATCGAAAAGGGCAACACACCTTGTTTGTGACCATAGATTTACAGACTTTTTGTTGTAACTAATTTGAAACTTCGAAAATGTTGTATCCTTCTAGACTGTGCCAACTATGACAAGAAAAAAATTTAAATGCCTTTTATTGAGACGCAAAACAGAACTGTAACAAAACCGCGAAAATTAACATTAACCGCTAAGGAAATTAATTAAAACCGAAAAACCGCAAAGATCAAGAGCTTAGGACTGCAAAACTGAAAATCCCAACTCTCAATTAACTTTTTTTCTTTCAGGGTCGGAGAGCTATTTAACAGGTCGGAATTTTTTTCCAGCAAATTGAGGGTCCGAAAGCGCTTTTCCTACATAATTCGAGGTATTGTGATTCACATGTAGCGTTAAAATAGTTGGGATTCTTTCTGGTCTTTTGAGGGCCCTGATGTTCGTAAAATGGTAACTGGGATTTGCCAAAAGATATGATTTCCTGGATTTGCTTATTTTTTTGACTGGAAAAATGAAGTTGAGTTCACTAGGACTAGGATTGGTTTGTTTGTTTGTTTGCCTCTGCCCGCTGGGACAAACTATAGGGACAGTAAGATCAGAAAAAAGTAAGCCTGGGAATATGGGATTTGTCATATCAACTACAAAGAAAATGGAAGAAAATTTAGCTTTCCTTGAGACTTGATCCAATACTGTGTTGCGTTTTTTCAAGGCATGTGAATAACTTAACTTTAAATTTCGTTTCATTACAGGACGGGACGGCCGCGATGGAAAGGATGGCCCAGCAGGTCCACCAGGATTGCCTGGAAAACCAGGGATACCAGGCAACCCTGGATTACCTGGTGTTGGGTCCCCTGGGAAAGCTGGGCCGCCTGGTAAGGAAGGTCCAACTGGCAAATCTGGGGCAAAAGGTACTCAACTTTAATTAACTTTATATTTCTTTAATAGAGAGAAAATGAGCAGTAAATGTTATCTTCACAGGATTTATCTAGGCAAGAACAATTGAAGGAGACATTTCCCAAAAATCTTTCAACCTTGTATTTCTTACTACTCACAGGAGATGCTGGTAAGCCGGGCGTTAACAGACCTTTTCCAGGCCCTCCTGGTCCCAAAGGAGAGAGAGGTTCTGCTGGAAGGCCTGGGTTGAGAGGGCCTCAAGGACCCAAAGGTGAAAAGGGAAAGGAAGGAGCTGGGAAGTCTGGAGTGAAATATGTTCGCTGGGGAAGGACTACTTGTCCAGGAGGTGCTGAGGTGGTTTACAAAGGTATGTCGACTCAGTCTTTTACATATTATAACATTTTTCTTTACGATCTGATTCATGAAAAAAAAAAATAGATAAATAAATATATAAATAAACAATTTTTTTTCTCCACAGTTATGATTCAAATTAATTCTGCCATTTGCTTAATACTTTGTAGGTAGAATTGGTGGAGAACGTCACAATCATCAAGGTGGTGGAGCTAACTACCTTTGCCTTCCACACAATCCCAAGTATGACAGGTACAGCGATGGCGATCAGTACTCAGCATACATGTACGGAACCGAGTATGAGGTCCCTCAGTACAATGGAAACCCTTTCAAAACAAATCTCTATAGACACGACGCACCTTGTGTTGTCTGCTTTGTCAAATTACGTGGTTCATTGTTGATGATGCCCGCAAGGAATGACTGTCCATCTGGATGGACCGAGGAGTATCACGGGTACCTGATGACTGAATTTCACAACCACCCGAACCAAAAAGATTTTGTCTGTGTGGACAAAGACCCAGAGTATGTTCCTGGTAGCCACGCCGGCCGAAGGGAAGCTTTGTTGTACCCTGTAGAAGGTGTTTGCGGCTCACTACCGTGTCTTCCTTATGTTCAGCATCGAGAACTGACATGCGCTGTGTGCACAAAATAGATTTAAGCTGTAATAATATCTGTCAAGAGACTATAAAGGGGATAGAGAGGGCGTCCCCCATATACACCCTATTCCATAGGTAATTCGTCTCGAGTTATTTTTAACACCACAGATCTCAAGGGGGATTAGACAACAGCCAATCACATAGCGCGAATGTGTTCCGCGTGGATGACCCACGCTGAAAGCCACGCGTCCTTCACGAAATGACGCAGAACAAAATGGGGAAAGACGCGGAGAGCGATTTTGCTATTCCTTTTGTCGACGAAAACGACTACAGCGAGATTTCTGCGAAAGCTGTGTCAGCGAAACCGAAACTTAAAAAGAATCGCCCTTCCTCTCTTGTATAGAGCTAACAGTAGAGCAGGGAAATCGTTGACACACTGAATATTCTCTCAGGATCATTTATAATTTACAGTTTGAAGAGAGCAATTTCTGGTTTGTTTATTTTTTTCAGTCTTTATAGCGATTATTCCTACCCACTTACTTTGTCAATTGTAGGCGAACCCTCCTAAAGCTGAATTTCAAGGGACCATATTCAAGCTCAGAAAGAGAAATAAAATTTCGTCGTTGCTTATTTACGTCCTCCATAAAACGCGAAATTAGGCATTTTCACGTCGTAATCGTGCAAAAATGGGAAGGAAATGAACAAAAAAGTGTGTTGCACGTGCGAAGTTGTTGTTTTGCTAATTAAACCTATTGTTTTTTGACGTTCTAGTTGTCATCCGCGTCGTTGGATCTTAAACTCCCTAAATTGTACAAACGACCAGTTTCAATAGACCGGCGAAATTTCTCATTTTATTAAAGCACTGAGGTTACGACAACTTCGAGTTAAACTGATTTCACGGGTTGTCAAAGAGTCCAGCGATTCCTTTTTCCCAGGTGAGCGCCGACTCATTTCGCTTCAATATTCAGGAATGCTCTCGATCTTTTTACGCTTTCATTGCCTCTCGCCCGACATGTTTTGCACGGCTTTTGGTCATGCGAAACCTCCACGAAACATCCACGCCTCGCTCGAGGTAACTTTATCCCGATTCTAAAAATAACTCGAGACGAATTACCTATGGAATAGGGTGTATATAGGGGATGCCCTCTCTGTCCCCTTTCTCTGCCCTCTCTGTCCCCTAGTCTCTTGTATCTGTAGAATAAAAGTAAACTAAAGGAGAGAAAAATAATAATAAAGTATCGTAGTCAATATGTGTTGATGTCAGAGTTGATGTAAAGCTGATATAATTCGCAAAAAAATTGATACTTCGAAGGGTGCACCAATTCATTCTTTCCCCCATTTATCGTAGTCCGACTGACCCAGCTAATTTTGCATTAAAAAAGTGACTTTTACCGAAGCTTACCGAGAGTCGCCCGCTAGCTAATGAATGTTTGGTGAATGTTTGGTTCTCGAACCCAGATGACAACCCATCTATGCTCCGGCATGGAATAGTCTCTAAATCCCATGTATCCCATAGCAACAAAATACTTATTTCAGCCTTTCTTTGCAAGCTCATTCATCAGCACTCCAGTTTAAAGGCTTTCATGATAATAATAATGTTACAGTGCAACTCGAAATCTTACTTTCTCCAAAACGGTTTCAAAATGCAACTAGAAGCCAGATGACTGTAAAAAACACAATGCAAACAAAAGGTAACTCATCTTTATCTTGAATCTTTTAAAAAAGCGGAATTTAGAACATATTTTATTTGTTGTCATACATTCTTATATAAAATTCAATTTCCTACGAGCTCCCACAGAGCCTGGGCTTTCGTTGTTGGCACTTTCCGGATTTGATGGCCTACTTACACGGAAGTAACATGTGAATGGTTCCTGCATGGTTCCTTTTATTGTCCTGGCAGTCATTTATAGAGATCTGAAGAGTGAATATAGATGTATGTTCAATTTATTGTAATAATTGTTTTTAATATATTAAAAGTGCATTTGTTTAATAGAGCAGTGTTACCCTTATTCGTGTAGTTGGTCTTTTCACATCCATCGTATCACTTGCATAAACTACAGCGTACAACATATACTTGTCGATCTTCGATTAAAACTCCCTGTTAAAGTTTCAGTTTTACGGTTAATCGTCATTACCTTTTCACTTTAATTCCCTGCAGACTGTTTTCTTTGTTCCAGTCGAGTTGATACGGCTGAACCGACAAAGAACGCAATTTTATAAACAGCAGTCTCGTTTAATTCTCCCAAATTGCCACAGGAAAATGCATGCTTGTTAATTTAAATTTACTGAAGCGTACAATGTTATTAGTTATTTTTCTTGCGTTTGGATTAGCACTTAGAATTAAATAGTGAGGAAAATTGTTGTTTACAGGGGTTTTATGAAGCCCTCAACCGAGACAAGCTTACGATGCAAAACAGGGAAGGTGATTTGCAATTTTGCGAACACGAAAATTTTCTGTTAGTGATAATTATATTAGCGTCCAAAGGCCCTTGATAATGTACTACTCGTAGGTAAATGAATTGTAGATCACTTCACATTCCGTAATCAGAAGAGTGACTTATACCGCAAACAGTTATTCGATTTTCGAAGTCACAAGATGGATCATGGCAAATCTAAAGAGAAACCCAATGGGAAATGCTTCTCTGGCCTATTGGCGTGTTCACGCTTGGTCATTTTCTTGTCTGTTGTGGTGGCTGCGACCTGCCCAGCTTTGGTGATCTTGAATCTTTGGATGGTTTGGCTTATTTCTGCCTTGGAGGAACTGAGTCGAGAAGACAAGCTTAGCAAGCCTCTATTGCTAACAATTCTGCTACGGTGTCTTCTGGATTGAGCTCTAGAGGAAAGAGGGCAATTTCAAACACAAATCCCAGTCAGAAATCAGACATTGAAAAGCGATTGAAGGCTGTGGAAGAAAGGTGAGTTACTAATTAAATCAAATTATAGTCAAAGGTTAAAAACGCTCTCCTAATCTCAGCATTAATTGTCAGACGAGTATGACGATTTTTAAAGGGCAAAGGGTCAGTATGTCTTTTTTGCTTGATAGACTCAATTTATCAATGAAGAGAAGAAGATAAAATAAAACCTGGGGAAGGAAACAGAACTAAAACGTTGGTTCCCAAAAGTTTTCTGTCAAAATGTCAACAGGTCCACCAGGATTGCCTGGAAAACCAGGGATACCAGGCAACCCTGGATTACCTGGTGTTGGGTCCCCAGGGGAAGCTGGGCCGCCTGGTAAGGACGGTCCACCTGGCAAATCTGGGGCAAAAGGTACTCAACTTTGATTAACTTTATATTTCTTTAACAGACAGAAAATGAGCAGTAAATGTTATTTTTACAGGGTCTATCTAGATTAAGTTTGTAGCTTTAGTTTAATCCTGCAAGAACAATTGAAGAAGACATTTCTCAACAATCTTTCAACCTTGTATTTCTGACCACTCACAGGAGATGCTGGTAAGCCGGGCGTGAACAGACCTTTTCCAGGCCCTCCAGGTCCCAAAGGAGAGAGCGGGTCCTGCCGGAAGTCCTGGGTTGAGAGGGCCTCAAGGACCCAAAGGCAAAAAGGGAAAGGAAGGAGCTGGGAAATCTGGAGTGAAATATGTTCGTTGGGGAAGGACCACCTGTCCAGGAGGTGCTGAGCTAGTTTACAAAGGTATGTCAACTCAGTCTTTTATATATTAAAACATTTTTCTTTACGATCTGATTCATGAAAAAATAAGTAGATAAATAAATAAATAAATAAATAAATAAATAAACAATTTTTTCTCTCCACAGTTATGCTTCAAATTTATTCTGCTATTGTGCTTAATAATTTGTAGGTATAATAGGTGGAGAACGTCACAATCATCAAGGTGGTGGAGGTAACTACCTTTGTCTTCCACACAATCCAAAGTACGACAGGTACAGCGATGGCGATCAGCACTCAGCATACATGTTCGGAACCGAGTATGAAGTCCCTCAGTACAATGGAAACCCTTTCAAAAGAAATGTCTATAAACACGACGCACCTTGTGTTGTCTGCTTTGTCAAATTACGTGGTTCATTGCTGATGATGCCCGCAAGGAATGACTGTCCATCTGGATGGACCGAGGAGTATCACGGGTACCTGACGACTGAACATTACATTCACCCGAACCAAAAGGATTTCATCTGTGTTGACAAAGACCCAGAGAATGTTCCTGGTAGCCACGCCGGCCGAAGGGAAGCTTTGCTGTACCCTGTAGAAGGTGCTTGTGGCTCATTACCGTGTCTTCCTTATGTTCAGCATCGAGAACTGACATGCGCTGAGTGCAAAAATAGATTTAAGCTGTAATAATATCTGTAGAATAAAAGTTAACAAAAGGAGAGAAAAATAATAATAAAGTATAGCAGTCAATATGTGTTGATGTCAGAGTTGATGTAAAGCTGATATAATTCGCAAAAAAATTGATACTTCGAATGGTGCGCCAATCCATTCTTTCCCCCATTTATCGTAGTCCGACTGACCCAGCTAATTTTGCATTAAAAAAGTGACTTTAATTTTACCGAAGCTTACCGAGAGTCGCCCGCTAGCTAATGAATGTTTGGTGAATGTTTGGTTCTCGAACCCAGATGACAACCCATCTATGCTCCGGCATGGAATAGTCTCTAAATCCCATGTATCCCATAGCAACAAAATACTTATTTCAGCCTTTCTTTGCAAGCTCATTCATCAGCACTCCAGTTTAAAGGCTTACATGATAATAATTATGTTACAGTACAACTCGAAATCTAACTTTTTCCAAAACGGCTTCAAAATGCAACTAGAAGCTAACTGGCTGTACAAAACACAATGCAAACAAAAGGTAACTCATCTTTATCTTGAATCTTTTAAAAAAGCGGAATTTAGAACATATTTTATTTGTTGTCATACATTCTTATATAAAATTCAATTTCCTACGAGCTCCCACAGAGCCTGGGCTTTCGTTGTTGGCACTTTCCGGATTTGATGGCCTACTTACACGGAAGTAACATGTGAATGGTTCCTGCATGGTTCCTTTTATTGTCCTGGCAGTCATTTATAGAGATCTGAGGAGTAAATATAGATGTATGTTCAATTTATTGTAATAATCGTATTTAATATATTAAAAGTGCATTTGTTTAATAGAGCAGTGTTACCCTTATTCGTGTAGTTGGTCTTTTCACATCCATCGTATCACTTGCATAAACTACAGCGTACAATAGATACTTGTCGATCTTCGATTAAAACTCCCTGTTAAAGTTTCAGTTTTACGGTTAATCGTCATTACCTTTTCACTTTAATTCCCTGCAGACTGTTTTCTTTGTTCCAGTCGAGTGGATACGACAGAACCGACAAAGAACGCAATTTTATAAACAGCAGTCTGGTTTAATTCTCCCAAATTGCCACAGGAAAATGCTTGTTAAATTAAATTTACTGCAGTGTACATGTTATTAATTATTTTCCTTGACTTTGGATTAGCGCTTAGAATTAAATAGTGAGGACAATTGGTGTGAGTTACAGGGGTTTTATGAAGCCCTCAACCGAGACAAAATGCAAAACAGGGAAGTTGATTTACAATTTTGCGAACACAAAAATTTTCTGCTAGTGATAATTAGCGTCCAAAGGCCCTTGATAATGTACTACTCATAGGTAAATCAGTTATAGATCACTTCACATTCCGTAATCAGAAGAGTAACTTATACCGAAAACAGTGATTCGATTCGTCACAAGATGGATCACGGCAAATCTAAAAAGAAGCCCAACGGGAAATGCTTCTCTGACCTGTTGGCGTGTTCACGCTTGGTCATTTTCTTGTCTGTTGTGTTGGCTGCGACCTGCGCAGCTTTGGTGATCTTGAATCTTGGGATGGTTCGGCTTATTTCTGCCTTGGAGGAACTGCTTCAAGAAGGCAAGCAAGCCGGCTCTATTGTTAACAATTCTGCTACGGTGTCTTCTGGATTGAGCTCTAGAGGAAAGAGGGCAATTTCAAACACAACTCCCAGTCAGAGATCAGACATTGAAAAGCGATTGAAGGCTGTGGAAGAAAGGTGAGTTACTAATGAAATCAAACTATAATCAAAGGTTAAAAACGCTCTCCTAATCTCAGCATTAATTGTCAGACGAGTATGACGATTTTTAAAGGGCAAAGTGGCAAAGGGTCAGTATGTCTTTTTGGCATGATAGACTCCAAAATTTATCAATGAAGAAGAGGATAAAATAAAACCTGGGGAAGAAAACAGAACTAACACGTTGGTTCCAAAAATTTTTCTGTCAAGATGTTGTTAACAAATAGCCTTCCACGAGCGCCTGGCGGACACTGATTATTTAACTGATGAACAGTGGCGCTTCGCTAGAATCGTCATAGCCTGCTATCAAGCTCTCTGGTGCTACTGTGCTGCTTAGAATTGTCATTTTCTATAAAATTCTGGCAGAAATATCTTTATGCCACTGCTAAAAAGCACTGCCAGGTAATTTGGACTTTAAAAATTTGATTTCAAATATCCCACTCAGCAGCTGATATCCGCTGCCTCTTGACCCCCACATGTTATGAATTTAACTTTTTTGGCAAGGGGCTTTGTTCGCAAGAAAAGTAATGATATCGCGATGAAAGAACGGTAACAAAATACACATGACTTACGTATACAAGAAAATAACTGTATATGCCTTGGCTGGCTCTCGGGACATAAAGGCTTAGTGACAGTAACGCAAAATCAGTCGATGCCTGAAAATCGGACAAAACGTGAAGACTTGCATGACATAAATCCGACAATGAAAACCGAAAAATCACTGTTCTCAAGGATCGAAAAGACAACACACCTTGTTTCTGCTGTTGTTTATGGCCATGGACTTACAGACTTTTTTGTAACTAAGTTAATAAATTTGAAACTTCGTAGAAGTTCAGGGTAACCCAGAATGTGCCATTAACGGTGACAAGAAAATTCCCTTAGTGTTCCTAGTCTTATAAAGAAGCAAAACAGAAACTGAGTCCTGACACAAAACCGCAGAAACGATGAACGCTAAGGGAACTAAAACCGAAAACGCAGAAACTAAACACCCGATCCCAAAAAATTAAATTGGTTAAAAAACTGAAAAACCGAAAAACGTCCCAACAACTCAGTTCAAGTTACCTCATCATGCTTTCTCCGTTTTTTTTTTTATTCAGGGTCGGAGCGCTATTAAACAAGTCGGAATTTTTTTCCAGCAAGTTAAGGGTCCAAAAGCGCTTTTCCTACATCATTCGAGGTATTGTGATTCACATGTATTGATCACAAAGTTAGGATAATATCTGGTCTGGGCCCTGATGCGTAAAATGGTAATAGACTAAAAGATATGATCTCTTGGATTTGACTCAAAAAATGAAGTTGAGTTCACTAGAATTCGGACTGGTTTGTTTGTATGTTTGCCACTGCCCACTGAGACAAACTTGCATAGGACACTTCGACAAAAAAATAAAATAAAATAAAAGCAATCGTCTGCATGGGTTTATGGGAGTGGTATCAAGCACATAAATATGGAAGAAAATTTAGCTTTTCGTAAGTTGTCCCTGAACTTGATCCAATACTTCTTTAACTCCGAATTGATAATTCTGCTTTAAATTTCGTTTTATTACAGGGAAGGACGGCCGCGATGGAAAGGATGGTCCCACAGGTCCACCAGGAATACCTGGAAAATCAGGAATACCAGGAAAGCCTGGAGTACGTGGTGTTGGGTCCCCTGGAAAAGCTGGACCGCCTGGTAAGAACGGTCCACCTGGTAAACCTGGGGTAAAAGGTATTGCACTGATTACTTTTGCTTCTTTAACAGTAAGAAACTGATCAGAAAAGAAAGGTTTCCTTTACAGGAAAAAATCAAAAATCTTTAGTTTATTTTTTTCTGGAAGAACAACTACGGGAGACAATTTCCAAAAATCATTCAACCTTGTATTTCTGACCACTCACAGGAGATGCTGGTAAGCCGGGCGTTAACAGACCTTTTCCAGGCCCTCCCGGTCCCAAAGGAGAGAGAGGTTCTGCTGGAAGTCCTGGCTTGAAAGGGCCTCAAGGACCCAAAGGCGAAAAGGGAAAGGAAGGAGCTGGGAAGTCTGGAGTGAAATATGTTCGCTGGGGAAGGACCACTTGTCCAGGAGGTGCTGAGGTGGTTTATAAGGGTACGTCAACACAGACACCGGTTAACTGAGACTGTATTCTAGCTACTACTAAAAAGTTTTAGAAACTGGTGTAATAAAGTAGAATTGACCCTCCGACCTACACGCAAATTCATACCCCCACCGTGGTACAAGAGAGGGGGGTGGACGGAACCTCTCCCTGGAGGTTTTGATATGTTGCGGTATTTCGAAGCGATTTTACCTTTAGTGGAAAGCCTTTGATCTTCTTAACAGGATGAGGTATATTTTATGGGTGGTGGCGCTGCTGGAGGCCTGTGACGTCATCAACAATGGTCGCCATCTTGGATTTTACCAAGAATTAGAAATCAGGTTAAAACAGCGTGAAATGGTAATTTTTTGAGCTTTACATGAAAAATAACACATAAATAAGCATTTTGCATGATTTTAGCCCCCAGATTTACTTTTGTTGTTGAATGAAGTTGAAAAAACATGAATTTTTACCCAAAAATGACTTGAGCACCTGCTACTAATGACTTCATATCTTGTAACCATAGCAACTGACCATCACTAAACTTGTCTCAAAATGTGTGCGAGGGATGAACAAACAGCTGCTGAAAACATCAGGTGCTGATGTTTTATCCTCTAGGAAAAAACTCAGATAAACCTTGTACTTCTGAGGGTGAAGTTATTGTTAAGGTCAAAAATTTTTCCACTTAGTATCTTTTTCACAAGGGTAGTATAAGGGCCTTCACTATTTTAAGTTTGCAGAAACAGCCTCCACTTCAAATACTTGCCGAACGGACAATTTTTTGACATCTTGAACATTTATTTATTTACAGTTATTTTGAGTCATTGCAAACAGATGAGAAGAGTTTCAGTAATTACCTTTTATTGCAGAGATTTATAAAGCGCTACAGTTCGCGATCGAGTGCAGTAAATCCAGTTTGTCGTAACAATAGTTTGCTCTATTGTACTGTCAGTTACTAAGAAAGTGAAATTTGTGGTGAGTACACTTTATAAGAGAGTGATGTACCTTTGTAAGCTTGTAGTTTTTCGTCCTCAGGTTTAATGGGAGGTGAACATTTCAGTCACCAAGGTGGTGGAGTAAACTACCTTTGTCTTCCACATAATCCAAAGTACGACAGGTATAAAGATGACAATCAGGAGTCAGGATATGTGTTCGGCACTGAATATGACGTCAGTTTCTACAGTGGGTATCTTTTCAGACGAAATCTTCATGATCACGAGGCGCCTTGCGTTGTCTGCTTTGTCAAGTCACGTGGTTCAATGCTGATGATGCCCGCACGAAATGACTGTCCATTTGGATGGACCGAGGAGTATCATGGGTACCTGATGACCGCATATTACGACCACCCGAACCAAAAAGACTTCGTTTGTGTTGACAAAGACCCGGAGTATGTTCCGGGGACTAATGCGAACAAGAATGGTGCCTTACTATTCTTCGTGGAAGGGCTCTGTGGCTCACTTCCGTGTCTTCCGTATGTTCAGCATCGAGAGCTGACATGTGCTGTTTGCACCAAGTAATAAAACTTCTCGTCAACCTCAGAGAATCAGCTTGTAATCATGGCTTGAATTAAAAAATAAAACTGGAGAAGAAAATGAAAATCGATCTTGAGTCAGTTTGTATCACTACTACAAAAGCTGTCTAGCCTGCCTGGCAGGCGTCAGTTAGTGTTTTTTGGCTGGTTTTATAGAGGACTTCAACCCCTCCTTTTCTTCCCTGTTGCGCGCATGGTTCCTTTATATTTCTCCTCCCGCCCAAAAACTCTGGCTCCTTCCGCGCAGGCTGAGAGCTGTCATGATCTGAAAGGTTTAAAAGTGCTTTTTCAAAATGTATCTCAAAGGTAGGAATGAAATTTAGGCTTTGCAAAAGCTGCGAAATTTCGATAAGTTATTTATTATTTTCTCGATCTAGACTGTTTGAGTAGTACTCGCCCAGCCCCTGGGCAATGATCATGCCATGTCACTGATAGAAAATAATATGCACAATAGAGAGATTACCCTACATATAGCTTTATTCTTAGACGTGACTACAAAACAAGTATCTTTACTGGCCCGGCATGCTTCTTGCAACATAGTAAAAACAGAATAAGAAAGAAAAGAGTCATTTGCATAAAGTACACCATGGAGGAAATGAGAAGAGAGAAGAGGAGAATAGGGCTGGTGAGCCTTTGCTACTGTACTTGTTCTCAAGCGATTCAAAGGGCGAAGATAGGTCTGACGGAGGCCACTTAGCTGTTGTCTCAGGAATGTGTTTTGTACACGTGTTTTTAAACTTATATTTAAAAATATAAGTATAAGTTGCCGGCTATCCTGTCACAAACCTTGTTCTTTATTCAAGAATTTCTTCAAGCGATAACGCGTTCAAAAGAGAAGTAAGACTGAAATCCGTATACCGGCCAAAGCATAGAACTTATAGTTCATTTAGGGTGGCTCGACTGCAGTTTTCAGGGGCAGTATGTACCTCCCAAGTTTGAGGATTCTACGTCACTATCTTACATAAAGTAGATGTATCTGGACTTCTTCTCTAGGCCTTTCCTTATCGTGCACGTAAAATGCTGAAAAGTTGGTCAGTGGAATGCCAAAAAGTTGCTAGAAAATTGCCAAAAATCCAAAAAGCTGCTACCTAAATTTCAAAAGTTACCACCTAAATTTTTGATATTTTTATATTAACGTTAATCAAAAACTTTATTTTTCGTTCTTCACAATAATTACTAACATCGGTCAAGAAAAAAAAAAGTAAGACAATTTAAAAAAATAAAAATAAATTTAAAATAAATTTATAAATATAATTTAAAAAAATTTAAAAAAATTGAAGTTTTCTATGAAATCTTTGACTTTTTCGTGCTTGATATGTGCTCTAAACCTATATTTCCCTCAAAATTTGCTCGAGGTTACTAGAACTGCAAAACGTTGCTCCGAACGCCAAAAGTTGCTCAAAAGTTGCCGAGCACAATCGGGAAAGGCCTACCCTTCTCGGAATTAAGAGACCCCCTGTGACTCTATTCTTGTAAGCGACCACTCAGTCTTTGCATTTTGGGTGGTCGCTTACGGGATGTTCCTACTGTATTGACATAGGAGTTATTTCCTTATCCTAGTCTCTGACTAAATGACTTATAGCAGTTATGCTGGATACGTTGTTATGAAGCCTTTAATGGGCAAATTCAACACTGGAAAGGTGATTTTGCAATTTTGCGAACAGGAAAATTTTCTGCAGCCGTTTATCAATGTCCCAAGGCACTTGACTATGTAGTAGATAAATCATTCTCTCTTGTTATAGATCAGTTCTCATTCCTAAACCATGGATAGAGACAATCTGCTTCATTTTTATTATCATTTTTGCTCCTCAGTTGGGATTGTAAAAATGGACGTAGTTTCCTGTATAGGACAGTACATTAGTCTTACTGGCAACTGTAGTGTGTAGCGCCTCTTCATGGAACACGCAGAACAGTTAGCCAAAAAAGTCTCGTACTTTCGGAAAATAGGGCAGGTGATAGCTTAGTGTATTGGCTGGGGAAGTTGGACTTTGAAAGTTAAAAATCAGTAGGAAGTGCAAATTATTCTGAGTTCTGAGTTGGTGGCGATTTTACTAAAAATTGAGTACTCGAGGGTCAACATGCCTCAAGAGCCTATGAGCATCAGATTTTTTAAAACTGTAGAAATTTACTAAAAATTGGGATACACAAGGACCACGACTGCGGTAACGCAATTTCTCAATAATACTTTGATCCTGTTTTGTTATTAGTGGTGATGGAAACAAACATAACAACACAATTACCCAACAAGGCTACTTTGAAGTCGCTTAAAAACGACATTTCATTTTTGATCTAAAATCTAGGTACCTGTTGTTGACAGCAACAGAACTAACAGTGAGACTAGCACATTAAATTGACAGACTCATTCTTTGACAATTATGTGTACTGGTAGTCTGCGTAGTAGCAGGAGGCGTCGAAAGGGGTAGGGGATTGGAAGGAATTTAAGGGAAAAGGGAAGGGAATTGGAGGGTCCCAATGGGATTATTAGCGTCAGCAGTCAAACGGCCTAAAAGTTAACCTTCAACCGTCAAAAAAAGTTATATTTAACCGTCAACCGATCTGGTCTGTAGCTTAGGACTCCCGAAGAATCTCGGATCTGGCCAGTTTAGCATGTGTCAAAAACACACTCTCTCGCCATTAGAAGACTTTACAATTTTCTTATATATCTGAAAAAATTCCTATGTTGTCAAAAACACACTCTGTAGATAGACATTACAAGACTTTACAGTTTCCTTGTAGATGAAAATATTTCCAAATCGTCAAAGCGAAAGGCCAAGCAAACCTCCAAGACCCAAAAGTCACTATTGCTTTATACAGAAATAAATACAGTGAAACTTCGATATAACGAACCTCTGTATAACAAAGTCCTCCGTATAACAAACGATTTTCTTTACCCCTGTAATAGTAATTAACAATTATTCCTCGAGCCCGAATGGGCTCTGAGTCAATAGCCCATGAGGCCGAAGGATTTCTACTGTTTGTTATCGTCATCGCGAAACAATTTATTGTACTTTAATCAAATCGAGACTTCACGGCACACGTTGTAATTACTTGAATCAATCGGCTTGGTCGTGCATGAGAAAATACAGATTAAGGTCTTGCTTTGATTTGATTCCAACTTAAATGGCAGCTCAGTTCCCCCGTTAACTTCCCATATTTAGCTCGACCTCGCCACGAGGTCGCACAAACTGGGAGAAATAATCCTGATCTCTAAAGACTGGGTATACTCAGCGGAATGCATCGATCGCATGAGAAAATCTAAATGTAAGCGAAAGAATAAAGGAAAAAATGAAAATGAAATTAAATGAAAAAACCTATCGATGGCTGTGAAATCGTCACTTAATCCTTAAATTTCTCTGTTATTGCCTCTTTTGATTCGGATTCTAAGTATTTAAATTAGTATTGGTAGAATTTGTAAACATAATTTTTGTACTTTATTGGTCACTTTTCATAGACCTTACGTTATACAGGGTGTATTTGAATACGGCTCTCGTGTAAGGAAGTTTTCAACTTATCGAAACTACCATATTGAAATAAAACTGATTAATTGATTGAGATAGATAGATAGCATTATTAAGAAGTAAAATCACTGCAGCCCCCGGGCCGGCTGAAATGTGACTTACTTTACAATGGAACTAAAAAATTATCTATAAATATATGATAACTACTATAAAAACCGTAAAATATAACCTAAAATAAAATACAAAAGAAGAAGTATCAACACCAAAATACTAATAATCAAGATTACTACTAATAATCAAAACTTTTCGCCATAATAAAAGTGTTTTTAAACCTATTTGTCTTAAAAATCGGTAGTTTGAAGTATCTCTGGTTACGGGTGCAATAAGTGGACCCGTTGCGTGGCGGTAGCAGATCATGGGGCTTGTGGCTTTGGTCCCTTACAATTTGGTCAAATACAGCATTACTCAAGGCTCAACCAATCAGAACGCAGCATTGATCACCACTAGTTGGATTTTACTAATGGAAAATAACCTCGATATAACGAAACCCCGTTTTATAGCGATCAAATTTTGCCAGTCTCCAGGCCCTCCGTTATATCGAGGTTCCACCGTATATACTTAAATTCTTGGACTAAATTTCCACTTAATAACTAGACTGCAAAACAGTCGTTTTTTTTCTCAAAATTAGTAAAGAAATCGGTAACGCGTGGCGTAAGAGTCTTACGCGCGCGAAGTGCGCGAGCCTCACACGCCCGTAGGGCGTGTGAGGCGAGAGAAAAAAAACCGACTGTCCGTATTCCATACAATGAGTTCGTTCCGACCAGGGGGTTCAAAAATGTCGCCGAGCTGTCAAAATCTGTTCGCAACTCCGCCCTCTTTGTGAATTTAAGAGGGTGTTAATGGGGTTAACCGATAGGCGTAAAACGGCCAAAAATTTAGTCGATAGCCGTAAAAATTGAAAAATTTTAACCGTTAGCCGTAAATAGGGTAAAAAGAAGTTAACCGTAAACGAAATTGTTCCCTAGATTTACTACTTTTAAGGAAGGTACTAAACTCACTTATTGTTGCGTTTTTTATTTCGCGGCTAGTTTGGCTCCGTACGCACGTTAGGTAAAGCGCCTTTTAGCTGAAGACCAAGACCCATTTCCATTTCGGCCGCGCTCTCGGGGAACTTTTTTTTTTTTTCTATAGCGAAATTGTGGCTTCTTGCTGGGGATTAATAGTTGCGATTTTCAGGAGGTCGTGCCCTCGAAACACTAGTGAAACAACACGAAGAGATCTCACTGTTTGTAAAACAAGTTGCCGATAAACAACATTTCCCTGTTTTTCTCTGACGCTACGGTAGACATTGCCATGCCTAGTCCCTGTACGGCGTCTTCCCACGCAATTTCGGTCTAGGCATTTCGGTGGCGAACTCGCTCGGACCACGTTACCCGAAATAATAAGGCCTACGGACAAGGCAAAACGTCTGACAGAGGTTCCGTACAGTCCTTCGCTACCATTAAAAACACTGGACACGGGAATTTTGTTATTGACCGTTTTCACACTAGAGCTAGAAACGGATTATCCGTCTGAGACTAGCCTGTGTACAGTCGCCCGCTTCCCGACAGACACCCCCTCTCCGATTTTTTTTCTGAGGGGAAGGGGCGGTTGTACGCAGGCAATCTGCAATGGATAATCCCGTCTTCAAACTGTCCGTCGAAGTTGAAGGATAAAGTCAGGCGGATTGTTCATGCAAAATTAAAACTATTCCATTTTCAAATTAAGACGTATTACCTATCTGACGCGAATCATCAAACGGATAACCCGTCCAACACGAATAATCCGTCTTTAGTCTGAAAACGGCCATTTCTGTTCTAATGAATGTCGCACCCCGGCCTTGAGTTAGGCGTTCGCGTGTGTGCTTTGCTTTTTCTTAAACTTTATTTTTAAATTGACTATTGACATTTTTATTTGTAAAATAATATTAGAAGTGGAATACATTATAAAAAGTATGATCTATCAAATGTTAAAATTTTTCAAAAGAATAGCTTATTTCATATCCCGAGATGATCCTAAGACCTTTATTTTGCTTTAAAGATACAAAAATGCAGGTTAATTAATATTTAACTTTTTGAAACAAAGAAGTTAATTTTTAACTTTTTTGTTAACCGTAACTGAAAAACATAAGCCGATAGCCGTAAAAAAACCAAAATTTTAGCCGATAACCGTAAATGCCACCACCCCATTGAGAGCCTCTTGAATACGCAAAAATACGGACTGTTTTGCAGTCTACTTTATAACCGTCAAAAGCTCTGAAACTTAACCGTGAACCGTCGAAGTTACCACCCCGTTGAGACCCTCGAATTGGGGAGAAAGAGTGAGGCTCCCTTCCCTTTTCCCTTTTGCACTTTTCCCCTTCCGGTCCTCCCCCTCCCCTGTCTTTAACTGCCTTAACATTGTCTTACATGGTCTCAACAGCTTAAGTACATAAAACTGGATTCTCATAAGTTATAACAGATCTTTTCGCAAACAATGCATTCTGTAATTACATGTACCACAAAATACCTGCAGTCAAAACTCGATCCTTAATACGAAAACCAAATAGGCCGATCAAATCACCTTGCGTAACAAAGGTGACTGTTTTTAGAAATAGCTTTAAGGACTGTTTGAAGAATGGTATCTTTGAGACCATTAGAGCTATCCTTATTAGAGTGGTGCCTTCATTATAGAGAAAGAGATTGTATGACTTTGGTTATTTTTGTGACTAATACGACTGTAAGTTCGTATTGCAGATGTGGTGGAAATTCGTAAAGGGCAGTGTCTGTATCACAGAGGTGTCTATAGGGAAAGGCTCGACTGCAGTAAATAATGTTCTCGTTTAGGGACCAAAAAAGTCTCTCTTTTTTTTTCAAAAAGAAGAAGAGCAAAAAAGTTGCTATCTTTGCTTCAAATTTTTTGTGCTTTTGTTAGTTTCTTTGCCAAAAAACAAGTAAAAAGTTAAAACAAACGTTACACCACAGAGTCCGGCCTTCAACAAAAATAATTTCTCACATGATACGTTTGATGCTTAATATCAGTCTGTAGAGTTTTTTTGAATGTCGCTAGGCTACTGGAAAGTTTATTCTCACCTGGTGCAAACAGCGCATGTCAGCTCTCGATGCTGAACACAGGGAAGACATGGAAGAGAGCCAAAATTCCCTTCCACGTGGTACAGCAAGGCGCCATTCTGGTCCGAATTGCTCAGTGTCATGAACATGCTCTTGGTCTTTGTCAACACAGAGGTAATCCTTTCGGTTCGCATGACGACTGCACTTCACGAACATCGAGGCTGCTATTGGAGGAAAAAGCTCTCATGAACGATTTTGGAAGAACAGTTCTCAGTGCCGAGATACACTGCTGCAAGTAAAATAGGTAATAGCGTCATTTCGTTGCTATGACAACTCCGATGCCGTTGCAACCCTGATCATAAAAAATTTTCATCTTTATCTAACACAACTGTGGTGGCAATTTTTCCAAAACTTTGTTTAAGGCGACGTAGTTTATGCTCAAATTTGGGAGGTATTGGCCCTGAAAAACTGTATCGAGCCACCTTAATTACGAAGTGCGTCTACTACGAGTGAGCGAGTGACTCATTTGCATATTCCTGTCCCTGCAATAACTCGTGGTACGCTCGCGCGTACCCACGAGTTAAAAAATCGTATTTAATTAATGTAGTTACATTTCTGATGATCTTACTTCTAGTGCAGCAGTCACTTTGTGTCGGCATTTTTTCACTAGGTTTCTCCTTTCCCTGCTTGATTATTGTATTAATTGTTCCAGTCGAGTGGATTCCGAAATTTATTCAGGACCCAATATAATGTTATAAAAATTAAATTGGTAAACAAATGTCATGAAATTTGTTTGATGTCTAGTGTACGCAAACAAAAGGGTGAAATAGTCAGTAACATAGTACTACAGAGGAACTTGATGTACTTAATTCTAACTCGTACGCTAGTTAATTGAAATTTGCTAAAATGCACACTTTATTTCCCGACCTCGAGTTTGGCTAAGCGTTAAGAGCGTTGAAGCCTTCAAAGGACAAAATGTAAAACAGGAAAGGTAATTTGCAATTTTGCGAACACGAAAATTTTCTGCTTGTCATTATCAGTGTCCCAAGGCTCTTGATATCGTAGAAGATAAATTAATTATAGAACAGTTCTCGTTTCCTCAACCAGAAGAATTACCTATCGTGAGAAAACGGTGATTTAATTTTTGGAAGTCTTGAGATGAATCACGGTAAATCTGAGAAGAAACCCAAAAGGAAATGCTTGTCTGACCTAGTGTCCCCACACTTGCTTGTGTGCGTTGCGTTAGCTGCGACGTGCGCTGCTTTGGTGGTTGTCATTCTTCAGATGGATCGTCGTATTTCTGCGTTCAACGACACTTTGGAGGAACTGCGTCGAGAAGGCAAACAAACCTCTACTGCTAACATCTCTGCAGCGGTACCTTCTGCGTTGGACACTAGAGCAAAGACGGCAATTTCAAACACAACTCCCGGTCAGAAATCAGACATTGAAAACGAAATCAGATTATAATCATAAGTTTAAAAACGCTTCCTAATCTCAGTATTAGATCTCAGTCAGTTTCTGTTATTAAAGAATAGCTCGGACAATCGGAGGATGAGTTCTCAACGGTATGGCTATTTTGCTGTTGTTAGACGTGCGCGTGAAGGATCAGTGTGTCTTTTTGGCAAAATAGACTCTAGAATGAATGGATCAGTATTGTAGTGAATTTATGAAGACAAAGGGGAAATACAAGCTAGGGAAGAAAAAAAAAACTTAAACGCTAGTTCCCCAAAGTTTTCTGTCGAAATGATGTTAACAGTTAGCCTTTCATGACCGCTCATACTCCAATTACTAATGAAAATTGCTCTGTACGTAGGATCGTCATAGCTTGCGACGGGAAGCTCTTGAGGTGCTACTAAGCTACTAGAATTAAAATCCTGCCAGAAATGCACGTTAATGCAAGTACACCTTTTTTGACAAGGAGCTCTTGTTAGTAAAAGTCGTAATACAACAAAATTTATACAAGAAAAACACTATGCCCCAGGATGGACATCAGGGGGTGTTGATAGTAACCGCAAAAACGTCCCCTAAAAATCAGCAAAAAAAGGCTTTTTCGTGACCAATTTGAAACTTTGTAACAGTTTTGTAGAAGTTCTACCTTTCAGTTTAGAATGGAGCAACTGCGACACGAAGTTTTATAAAGACGCAAAACAGAACTTTACAAAATCGCAAAAACAATAACCGCTGAAAAAAACGAAATTCGAAAAACCGCAAAGATCAAAGGTAAAACCGGAAGTGATTAAAAACCAGAGAACTGCAAACCCAGCAACTCAGTTAAAGTTAGGGAATATTTCTTTCTTCTTTACTTTCAGGCTCGGAGCGCTAATAAACAAGACGGATTTTTTTGCCAGCAAATTGATGGTTCAAAAGCGCTATTCCTACATAACTCGAGGTATTGTAATTTACATGTAACGTAAAAAATCGGGATTCTTTCTAGTCTTTTCTTTGAGGGCCTTAATGCGTAAAATGGTAACTGGGATATGATCATTTCCTTGAGACTTGATTCAATACTATCTTGCGTTAGTTATTCCTCGCATGTAAATAACTTCACTGCAAATTTTGATTCATTACAGGGCGGGACGGCCCGCGATGGAAAGAATGGTCCCACAGGTCCGCCAGGATTACCAGGCAACCCCGGATTGCCTGGTGTTGGGTCTCCTGGGAAAGCTGGTCCTCCTGGTAAGGACGGTCCACCTGGCAAATCTGGGGCAAAAGGTACTCAACTTTGATAATTTTTGCTTCTTTAAGAGCGAGAAACTGAGCACAAACTGATTTGGTACTTTTTCTGGAAGAATCCTTCAACCGTGTATTTCTGACCTCTCACAGGAGATGCAGGTAAGTCGGACGTTAACAGGACGTTTTCAGGCCCTCCTGGTCCCAAAGGAGAGAGTGGTAAATATTTTAACTTTGGATTTCCTTTCATTACAGGACGAGACGGCCGCGATGGATTACCTGGAAAACCAGGAATACCAGGAAACCCCGGAGTACCTGGTGTTGGGTCCCCTGGGAAAGCTGGGCCTCCTGATAAGGAAGGTCCACCTGGCAAGTCTGGGGCAAAAGATATTCTACTCTAATTAACTTTGATTCTTTAACAGCGAGAAAATGAGCAAAAAAGTGTCTATCGAGATCGAGCTATTAGCCGTACTTGAGATTTTCCAAAAAAATTTCAACGTTGCACTTCTTACCACTCAAAGGAGATGCTGGTAAGCCGGGCGTTAACAGACCTTTTCCAGGCTCTCCCGGTCCCAAAGGAGAGAGAGGTTCTGCTGGAAGTCCTGGGTTGAAAGGGCCTCAAGGAACCAAAGGCGAAAAGGGAAAGGAAGGAGCTGGGAAGTCTGGAGTGAAATATGTTCGCTGGGGAAGGACCACCTGTCCAGGAGGTGCTGAGGTAGTTTACAAAAGTACGTCAACACAGACACTTTATGTAAATCAACACTGTATTCTCTACAGCACAGAGTTTTAGATACTGGTTTAATAAAGCAGCGCTAAGTTATTTCCCCTTTTTTTCCCTTAAAGTTAGTGACAGAGACCATTACTGTGACATTTTAAGTTTGCAGAAACAGTATTCCACTGGATAATATAATGTCTATAATTTGTTGCTTTCTAGTCTTTTTACAAAAGGGGCAAATCTTCCCCTCGTTCACTGCAAATGCCCGATAAGTTGTGACATCTTGAACATTTATTTATTTATTGATCGAAAATTGAAGAGAAGTTTCAATAATAATTAGGTTTTATCTGATAGAGGTTCATTACTGTGACAGTTCGAGTGCAGTAAATGCAGTAAATAATTTGTTTTGGACAACTTGGACCCACATGTGATATGCAGTTTGTTGTGACGATATTTTGTTCTTCGGTGCTGACAGTCACCAAGACTAAGGGGAAATTTGTGGCGAGGTCATTTGAGAGTGGAGTGATGTTCCCCTATAAGCCTGTTAAAGTATGTAGTTTAACATCCTCAGGTTTGATGGGAGGTAACGCTCACCATCGCCAAGGTGGTGGTCACTGCAAACAGATGATAAGAGTTTTAGCAATTACCTTTTATCTCAGAGATTTATTAACGTTACAGTTCGAGTGCAATAAATCCAGTTTGTTTTAACAATACTTTGCTCTATTGTACTGTCAGTTACTAAGTAAAGGAAATTTGTTGTGAGTTCACTTTATAGGAGAGTAATGCACCTTTGTAAACTTGTAGTTTGTCATCCTCAGGTTTAATGGGAGGTGAAGGTTTTAATCATCAAGGTGGTGGAGTAAGCTACCTTTGTCTTCCACACAATCCAAAGTATGACAGGTATAACGACGGCAATCAGTACTCAGGATATATGTGCGGTGTTGAATATGAATAGGAGTCAGCTCCTACAGTGGGTATCCTTTCAGACGAAATCTCCATAATCACGAGGCGCCTTGTGTTGTCTGCTTTGTCAAGTCACGTGGTTCAATGCTGATGATGCCCGCACGGAATGACTGTCCTCCTGGATGGACCGAAGAGTACCATGGGTACCTGATGACGTCATATTACAACCACCACCAAAAAGACTTCGTCTGCGTTGACAAAGGCCCAGAGTATGTTCCGGGGACTAATGGGAACAAGGATGGTGGCTTGCTATACTTCGTGGAAGGGGGCTGTGGCTCACTTCCCTGCCCTCCATATGTTCTGCACCGAGAGCTGACATGTGCTGTTTGCACCAAGTAATAAAACTTCTCTCGTCAATCTCAGAGAATCAGCTTGTAATCATGGCTTAAAAATAAAACTGGAAAGGAAAATGAAAATCGATCTTGAGTCAGTTTGTATGACTACTATAAAAGCTGTTTAGCCCGCCTGGCATGCGTCAGTTAGTTTTTTTGGTCAGTTTTATAGAGGACTCCACCCCTCCTTTTCTCCCCTTGTGCGCGCATGCGTCCTCGATATTTATCCATTTACCCAAAAACTCTGGCTCCTGCAGGGCAGGCTGAAAGCTGTCATGATCTGAAAGGTTTGAAGGTGCTTTTTCAAAATGTATCTCAAAAGTAGGAATGAAATTTAGGCTTTGCAAAAGCTGCGAAAGTTCGATCAGTTATTTATTATTTTCTCGATCTAGACTATTTGAGTACTCGCCAAGCCCCTGGGCAATGATCACAATAGAGAGATTACCCTATACATAGTTTTTTTCTCACACGTGACTACGAAACAAGTATCTTTACTGGATATGCTTCTTGCAACATAACAAAAACAGAACAAGAAGAAAAGAGTTGTTTACATAAAGCACACCGTGGAGGAAATGAGAAGAGAGAAGAGGAGAGGAGGGCTGGTGAATCTTTGCTACTGTTCTTGTTTCCAGGCGATTCAAAGGGCGAAGATAGGTCCGACAGAGGCCACTCAGCTGTTGTCTCAGGAATGTGTTTTGTACATGCATTTAAGTATAATTTTAAGTCTCTGGTTATCCTGTCACAAACCTTGTTCTTCATTTAAGAATTTCCTGAAGCGATAACGCGTTTAAAAGAGAAGGAAGACTGAAATCCGTATTCTGGCCAAAGCATAGAACTTAGTTCATTCAAGATGGCTCGACTGCATTTTTCGGGAGCAGTATTTACCTCCCAAGTTTGAGGATTTTACGTCACCATTAACAGAAATGGAGCTAGGAAAATGATCACTGCAGCTGTTAGGGAGACAAAAACAGTAACATTTTTCAGGGTCAATGTTATACAGTTGACCCTCCATGTGCGACCACCTCTCGCAAGCGACCACCTCCCATAAGCGACTGCCAATCCAAAACACCAAAATTTTCCCAATCAAAGCGTTACAGTTGGAACCTCTAGTGAACGACCAACTCCTGTAAGTGACCGCGACCGCTTTTTGGGCCTTATGGTTACTGACTTTCCATTGTTTTTAAACTCTTGTTAGCGACCACTTGATGCATTCTCTAGATCTGATCTACCTCTTTGTTCGCTGCGTGCACATTGCTGCTAAGACTAAACGAAGAACTTTAGTGACCAAAATGGAACTACACAAGGCGTAACTTAGATATTGCATGCAATATGGACCTCTTCTCTTGGCCTTCCCGATTGTGCTCGTAAAATGCTGGAAAGTTGGTCACTGGAATGCCAAAAAGTTGCTAGAAAATTGCCAAAAATCCAAAAAGTTGCTACCTAAATTTCAAAAGTTGCCCTCTAAATTTTTTGATATTTTTATATTAACGTTAATTAAAAGCTTTATTTTTCGTCCTTTACAATAATTACTAACATCGGTCAAGAAAAAAAAACAACTTAAAAAAATAAAAATAAATTTAAAATAAATTTAAAAATAAAAAAAAATTAAAAAAATTAAAATTTTCTATGAAATCTTTGACTTTTTCGTGCTTGATATGTGCTTGAAACCTATATTTTGCTCAAAATTTGCTCGAGGTTGCTAGAACCGCAAAAAGTTGCTCAAAAGTTGCCGAGCACAATCGGGAAAGGCCTACTCTTCTCGGAAGAGACCCCCCTCTGGTTCGATTCTTGTAAGCGACCACTCAGTCTTTGTATTTCGGGTGGTCGCTCACGGGAGGTTCCTACTGTATTGACATAGGAGTTGTTTCTTTTTCCTAGTTTCTGACTAAATGACTTATGCCGAATACGTTGTTATGAAGCCTTTAATTGACAAATTCAAAACTGGGAAGGTGATTTTGCAATTTTGCGAACACGAAAATTTTCTGCTGCCGTTGATCAGTGTCCCAAGGCCCTTGACTATGTAGTAGATAAATTATTCTCTCTTGTTATAGATCAGTTCTCATTCCTAAACCATGAATAGAGACAATCTGCTTCATTTTTATTACCATTTTTGCTCCTCAGTTGGGATTGTAAAAATTCTTCAGGACGTAGTTTCCTGTCTTCCTGGCAACTGTAGTATGTAGCGCCTCTTAATGGAACACGCAGCAGACGCAGAACAGTTAGCCAAAAAAGTCTCGTATTTTCGGAAAATAGGGCAGGTGATAGCTTAGTGTATTGGCTGGGGAAGTTGGACTTTGAAAGTTAAAAATCAGTAGGAAGTGAAAGTTATTCTGAGTTCTGAGTTGGTGGCGATTTTACTAACAATTGATCCCTCGAGGGTCAACATGCCTCAAGAGCCTATGAGCATCAGATTTTTAAAAACTGTAGAAATTTACTAAAAATTGGGATAGTTAAGAAGGGATAACAAAAAAGCCACATCGTGAAATCTAAAACACAAGGACCTGACGACTGCGGTAACGCAATTTCTCAATAATACTTTTATCCTGTTTTGTTGTTAGTGGTGATGGAAACATACAGAACAACACAACTACTTAATCAAGCTACTTCGATGTCGCTTAAAAACGACATTTCATTTTTGACCTAGAATCTAGGTACCTGTTGTTGACAGCAAGAGAACTAACAGCGAGACCAGTTCATTAAATTGACAAACACATTCTGTGACAATTATGTTTACTGGTAGTCTGCATAGTAGCAGGCGTCGAAAGGAGTAGGGGATTGGTAGGAATTTAGGGATGATAGGGATCGGAATTGAAGTTTAATAATTAATTAATAATTAAAACTTAGATAGAGCGACTTTTCATGTCACATGATCAAATGCGCTGTACAATAAGTTAAAAAGAAAGACTAAAAATGAATAAAATTTACAAGTAAGTAAAAAGATTTAAAAGTGAAATAAAATGACAACAAGTGATACATAATAAAATAAACGAAACAAAAATTAATACTCTACTACAAACTAAAAGTTTGTTTAAAAAGATATGGGTTTCAATGGGATTATATTAGCGTCAGCCGTCAAACGGCCTAAAAGTTAACCTTCAACCGTCCAAAAAAAGTTACATTTAGTCTATTAGTCGCACTGCAAATTTGGTGCCCGTCAAAAGTGAGAACCTGTCCGGCTGGCGGAAAAGTGATTTTGGGAATTTTTTTTTTATCGTTTTCATTAAAAGCCCGTAATTATTACCCTGCATATCACATAGGACCAGATTTTTCTTACTGAAAAGTCCCGGCATTATCTGAGAATTCTCTTCATGAAATAGTTTTATAATTCAATGCTATAATTTGTTGTGCAAAGGAAGCGCGTGCTTTGATCGTCGTGGATATTGAATGAGTGCAAATTCTCTTGCAAAACTGTGAAAAACTGCAGAATTATAGGTGTAAATAGGGCAAAAAGAGCAAATTCTGTCCGAGGTCTGTATGATAAAAAAGGGCCTCAGAGTACTGTTTACGTGAGACGTGATGAGAAAAAGTATGTTTAAAAGGCTGGTTTACACGCCACCAGATTCGTCGCCAAGATTTACTGGTAAACTAAACTTGTCGAACTTGTTCAATTATCCATAGTCTCGCTAACGGAGCAATGTAGGAGAGACTGGTGAATGCCACAATATGATGCAACAGCTAATGCAAATACAGTACACGAATAGGTCTATTTGTTTTCCAGGCCTAATCTACTTTGATCGAACATGATTGCTATTTTTGGGTGTACAAATAAGACTATTTAATAACTCGATGTAAAATTTGTTTCACTCTTGGACTGTCAAATTATTTTTCTCTAAAATCACTTAGCCTTTGCCTCAAAAGTCAAATAAATGTGCCCTGATCTGTGTATTACAAGTTTATTGTTTGATTTAAATTATGAATTTATTAACTGGAGCTTCGCTTTTAGCCCTGGCTAAATCTACCTATTAGTGGCAAGAGCCTGATCTAAATTGACCCAAACAACGTCACAGTAGTCGACATCGCAGACAGAAAGAAAAACAGACGATCACACACTTTATTTCAGCACGGAGCCAAGTTTCTTTAATTCCAGACAGACAGACAGACAGACAGACTGACTGACTGACTGACTGACTGCCTGAGTGACTGCCAGACCGACAGACAGACAGACAGACTAACTTAAGTATGGAGGTGAATCAGAAAAGTAATTACACGATCAAATCTCAATTCTTTCGTCAGACTTTTTAAAAATCATCTTCAAAAGTATTATGTGCAATGTACCTGTAATGCACACGCTGTTAAGTTACAGTCGGGAGCGACAGAATGTTAGGGCCTTGATCCACTTTTTATTTATATTTTATATCGGACTATTTTGACACAGGATGCTGGGTACGACAAAGGGAGACAAATTAAAGTGGCGAGGAGAAAAATGAACCTAAGATGGGAAGGCTGGTAGATCAGTGTTACTCGGATTAGAGCTACTCAGAGGATGAAGATACGACTGAGAGGGACCACTCAGGGAATGTTTTTGTACATGTATCTCAGATTGACTTCTCTATCTTTCCCTATACGCACACGCTGTAACTCTAATGAGATACCGTAAAATTCCGAAAATAAGCCCCGGGGATTATATTTTTCAAAGGCCCCTTTTGAGGGGCTTATTTTTGGAGGGGCTTATATTCGGAGGGGCTTTTCTACGGAGGGGAACTTGCGTTTCAAAATCGATTGGGCTAGCCTTATAGTTGGAAGTAAATTTGCCGTTTTTGCTTTGTTTTACTTTGTATTTGAGGGAAATTTTCCAAGTACAAGCCCCCGGGGGGCTTATATTTGGAGGGGCGATTTAACGGAGGGTTTTTTGTGTTACCAGTTTGGGGGGGGGGGGGGGGGGCTTATATTTGGAGGCGCTTATACATGGAGGGGCTTATTTTCGGAATTTTACGGTACCTTGTCCCAGATCCATAACTTCGTAAAGCCGATCAGGCATCTGGAAGAGACGGAAAACTGAAATGGGATATCCTCTAAAAGCAAGGAACCTACAGTTGTGTTCGAGTGAACACGCTCGTTAAACATGGACATATCGGTGTTAACCATGCCAGCTGAAATAAGAAAGATCTTCAACCGGAGTTTTTTTTACCATCTGCTATCGCTTTTGACAGATTAGATTCTGTCCGTATTGTTGTTCTTGGTTCTTGGATCTGAGGCGCGGGGGCGACTTTGCCGATCTGTCCATGAAGTCCTGTGCCAAATGTAACTACATTGTAACAAGTTACAATTATTAACTGCTTGCATACCTGTTTGATGGCTACTCACGGAGAAGTAACGTGCGAATAATTTCTGGTTCGTTTAATTTTGTTCTGGTAATCATTTATAGAGAGCAAAGAAGGCAATGTTCAATTAAAAAAAAAATCGTATTTAATTTATTTACATAGCTGATGATCTTTGTGTCCGTATTTCAGTCACTTATAGGCTTTCTCCTTCCCCTGCTGGATTATTGTCATGTGTTAATTGTTCCAGTCGAGTGGATACAGAAATTTATTCAGGACCCGATGTTGTAAAGATTAAAGGGGCTGTGTCACGGCAGTCCAGTTAATTTTGTTTAATTTTGCCAATTACTCGCCCTCAATCGATATGGAACTTAAAGTAAGCAAAGAAATTACATGTAAATGACAAAATCAGAGATCCGAGACAAACAAATATGTCTCTTGAGCATTATTTTTGAAGTTGCGATCAGCAGGGACCAAGTTTGAAAAACTGAACAGTTTTCAAAACGGCTATTTTCAATCCGTTTCAATCTTCAGTTTTGCCCATCCGTGGCATCTGTTGTTTCTGTTATGTTGTTTTTACCTTCCTTTAAAGTTTTAAGCGGTTATTTTCATGTTTCTCTTATTTTAACGGGCATTTTGTAATTTCCTAATTTGGCTGAATTTCGTGACACGGCTCCTTTAAATTGGTAAACAAATGTCATGAAATTTGTTTGATTTCTGTTTGTATGCAAACGGAAGTGTGAAATAGTCAATAACACGGTACTTTCTTTTATTCTATCTCGGGCGTACGTACACTACTTAACTGAAATTTGCTAAAGAGCCCATTTTATTCTTTTCCTCGAGTTTGGCTAAGCGTTAAGAATTAAAATAGGTCGACGATGTTGACAGCGTTTTTATGGAGCCTTCAAAGGACAAAATGTAAAACAGGGAGGGTAATTTGCAATTTTGCGAACACGAAAGTTTTCTGCTAATCATTATCAGTGTCCCAAGGCTCTTGATATCGTAGTAGATAAATTATTTATAGATCAGTTCTCGTTCCCAACCAGAAGAATTACCTATCGTGCAAAGACGGTGATTTGATTTTCGAAGTCTTGAGATGAATCACGGTAAATCTGAGAAGAAATCCAAAGGGAAATGCTTGTCTGGCCTAGTGTCCCCACACTTACTTGTGTGCGTTGTGTTAGCTGCGACGTGCGCGGCTTTGGTGGTTGTTGTTCTTCAGATGGATCGTCGTATTTCTGCGTTCAAAGACACTTTAAAGGACTTGCATCGAGAAGGCACACAAGCCTCTACCGCTAACAACTCTTCAACGGTGTCTTCTGCATCGGCCATGGGGACTAGAGCAAAGAGGGCAACTTCAAACACAACTCCCGGTCAGAAATCAGACATTGAAAAACGATTGAAGACTGTGGAAGAAAGGCGAGTTAAATGAAATCAGATTATAATCATAAGTTTAAAAACACTCCCTAACCTCAGTATTAGATCTCAGTCAGTTTCTACCATTAAAGAATAGCTCGGACATGAGGATGAGTTCTCAATGGTATGGCTATTTTGCTGTTGTTAGACGTGCGCGTGAAGGGTCAGTGTGTCTTTTTGGCAAAATAGACTCGACTAGAATGAATGGATGTAGTATTGTAGTGAATTTATAAAGACGAAGGTGAAATAGAAGCTAGGGAAGAAAAAAAAAAACTAAAACGCTGTTTCCCCAAAGTTTTCTGTCGAATTGATGTTTTTTGAGTTAGCCTTTCAAGACCGCCCACACTCCAGTTACTAATTAAAAGTTGCGCTGTGCGTAGAATCGTCATAGCTTGGGACGGCAAGCTCTTAAGGTGCTACTAAACAGACTAGAATTAAAATCCTGGCAGAAATGCACTTTAATGCAAGTTAACTTTTTTTGGCAAAGAGCTCTTGTTATTAGCACAAGTAGTAACAACAACAACAAAATTTATACAAGAAAAACACTATGCATGCCCCAGGATGGACATCAGTGGGTGTTGATAGTAACCGCAGAAACGTCCGCTAAAAATCAGCAAAGACGAAAACCAGTCTCCAAGAGGGCAAAGGACCCTTGTTTATGGACTTGGAGACTTTTTTGTGAGCAATTTAAAACATTGTAACAGCTTTGTAGAAGTTCCACCTTTTTAGAATGGAGCAACTCTGACACGAAGTTTTATAAAGACGCAAAACAGAGCTTCACATAAAACTCGAAAACAATAACCGTTCACAAAACGAAATTCGAAAAACCGCAAAGATCAAGAGCAAAACCGAAATTGCTTAAAACCACAAAACTGCAAATACTGTAACTCAGTTAAAAAGTTAGGTCATATTTCTTTCTTCTTTTCTTTTAGGGTTGGAGCACTATTAAACAAGTCGGATTTTTTTTCCAGCAAATTGATGGTTCAAAAGCTCTTTTCCTACATAATTCGAGGTATCGTGATTTACATGTAGCGTAAAAAAAACAGGATTCTTTCTGGTCTTTTCTTTGAGAGACTTGATGCGTAAAGTGGTAACTGGAATATGATCATTTCCTTAAGACAAGATTCAAAACTATCTTGCGTTGGTTATTCCACGCATGTAAATAGCTTAACTTAAATTTCGTTTCATTACAGGACGGGACGGCCGTGATGGTAAGGATGGTCCTAAAGGTCCACCAGGCTTACCTGGAAAACCAGGAATACCAGGCAACCCCGGATTGCCTGGTGTTGGGTCCCCTGGGAAAGCTGGGCCTCCTGGTAAGGACGGTCCACCTGGCAAATCTGGGGCAAGAGGTACTCAACTTTGATTACTTTTGTTTCTTTAAGAGCGAGAAACTGAGCACAAACTGATTTGGTACTTTTTCTGGAAGAACATCTATAGAAGGACATTTTCCAAAACTCTTTCAACCTTGTATTTCTGACCTCTCACAGGAGATGCTGGTAAGCCGGGCGTTAACAGACCGTTTCCAGGCCCTGCCGGTCCCAAAGGAGAGAGAGGTTCTGCTGGGAGTCCTGGGTTGAAAGGGCCTCAAGGACCCAAAGGCGAAAAGGGAAAGGAAGGAGCTGGGAAGTCTGGAGTGAAATATGTTCGTTGGGGAAGGACCACTTGTCCAGGAGGTGCTGATGTAGTTTACAAAGGTAAGTCAGCTCTGCCTTTTATTAAAACATTTTTCCTTACAATCAGATTCATAAAAAAATATATAGATAAGTAAATAGACATTTTTTTTTCCACGGCTATATGTTTCAAATTTATTTTGCTATTCTGGTTGATAATTTTTAGGTATAATAGGTGGAGAACGTCACAATCATCCAGGTGGTGGAGCTAACTACCTTTGCCTTCCACACAATCCCAAGTATGACAGGTACAGCGATGGCAATCAGTACTCAGCATACATGTACGGAACGGAGTATGAAGTTCCTCAGTACAGTGGAAACCCTTTCAAAAAAAGTCTTAATAATCACAACGCGCCTTGTGTTGTCTGTTTTGTCAAATCACGTGGTTCATTGCTGATGATGCCCGCAAGGAATGACTGTCCTTCTGGATGGACCGAGGAGTATCACGGGTACCTGATGACTAACTATTACAACCATCCTAACCAAAAAGATTTCGTCTGTGTTGACAAAGACCCAGAGTGTATTCATGGTAGCCACGCCCTTCGAGGTGAAAATTGGCTGTACCCTGTGGAAGGGCACTGTGGATCACTTCCTTGCCTTCCGTATGTCCAGCATCGAGAGCTGACATGCGCTGTCTGCACCAAGTAAACATGTCTGTACTTTCAGACGTTCAAGCTTTTTAATAAAACCTGTAGAATAAAGACTAACAAAAGAAGGCGAGAAACAATTAATAAAATATCGTAGTCACTATGTGTTGATGTCAGGGTTGATATAAAGCTGATATAATTCACAAACGGGTGCGGAAATCCAATTCATTCCCCCATTTATATCGTCGTCCGTCTGACGCAGCTGATTTTGCGTTAAAGTGACATTTACTGAAGGGTTACTGCGGCCATGGCTAGGTCGCCCCCCTTAGCAGGCACGCATATAGTAAAGCTGAGAAAGACTGAAGTGTGAATGTTTTGTCCTCGAGTCCAGATGACAACCACCCCAGCGACAACCCATCCATATGCTCCGGCATGAAACTCCGCTCGTTAATAATCTTTAGTGTATACTAAAACAGTGGATATTGTTTTTCGCGCGATCTGATTGGCTACTTAAACTCGGGATATCCAGTGCTATCCACCTTCGAGCAACGTAGTATTCCACAAAGACAGAAGGCCGACTGAAACTGGTTGTATTCGGGAACAGCATGATCTAATGAGCAGTAGGTTCCATTTTACCGTATATCTGCTTGGTCATAAATCACAGAACTGAATTAGTAGGTTCGCATTAAATAAATACAATTGACATACGGTGACGATACGTCTGAGGGGAACCACCCAGGGTATGCTTTTGAACAAGATTGACTTCGCTATCTTTCCCTAGATGCACACCTTGTAAGACGGTAATTACTCCAGATACCGTGTCCCAAATCCATGATAAGACTGAAAGAGACGAAAGACTGAAATCGGATCCACCAAAAGAAAGAACTGTCAGTTCAATATATAGTGTTCGTGTAAACACGCACTTTTAAGGTTGAGCACTCGAGAACGACAAGTCGTACCTGAGATCCAAGAATTACGAACAAGGATATGGACAGATTCGGATCCGTCAAAAGCGATAGCACCTAGTGAACAAAAAAAAGAAGATCTGTCACATTTCAGCTGGCAGAGTGAAGGTGCTTAGCCTGCGTAGGGAGCGTTTCCGATTGAGTTATAGCGCGAAAGTTGGAGCGAGAGCAGGCCTTTCGTCCCAATTTTCCCGACAAATTCACGCGGAGACTCTTGTTAGGCAGGCTAGAAAGTGCTGTTCCAAATGTAACTACACTGTAACAACTACTCCTTCCGCCTAGCATGGTATTTAACAATTATTCCTCGAGCCCGAATGACCTCTGAGTCAATAGCCCATGGGGCAGAAGGCCGAATGGGCTATTAACTCAGAGGCCATGAATGAGAGAGGAATAATTGCTTTAGTAAAATCCAACTAGTTGGTTAAAAATATCGAGACAAATTAAACAACTTTAGCTCGCAAAACACGATTCAGCCGCCATTGTTTTGGTTTTCAAAGCCGGCACTTTTCGCTGTTAGTAAAACGCAGGGAAGACGTAAATATTAAAAAACCAGAGGCGTCAGGTACTTTCTTGTTGAAAAGAAAAACAATCGATGATAGGTTTTAAAATCAGTGACTACGCCACAAGACACGTCTTCACGTTTTAGGATTTGGCGATACGGCGAAGTGGTTTCATTGTACTATACTAAGTAGATGAGATAGTCATCTTCAAGCTAGACTGCGTTGAAGATGGCCGCCTGTAGTACTCGTTCTCAGTTACGGAAAAAATAAGGGGCGATTGTGGACAGTGACTGACCCATTTTCTGATTGTACCAACTCTTTTATCAGGCCCCAGTTGTTCAAAAGGTGGATAACGCTATCCCCCATAAATCTCTATCCAATGGATAGCGCAATTGGTTTCTCTAATACTTATCCACTGAATAGTGATTTATCCAGTGGATAGGACTATCCAACGTTTAAACAAATGGGCCCAGGGACTTAAAGCAATTCGCTACGGCGACCTCTACCACGGCAGAGTCCTGGGAAAGTTTAAGCAAGCGGCGCCCAGTGACTGCTGGGATTCTCGTTCGCTGGAAGTAAAACGTCGGGAAATGTAAAACGTAGGGAAATGGCTCTTGGGAAGACGTAATTAGTGGAAAACCAGAAGCGTCAAATACTTTCTTGATAAAAAGAAAAAAGAAACTGATAGGTTTTAATTAAAACCAGTGATTTTAAAAAATAAGAGAAAAAGCGACTTTTATACTCACGCGGTAGAGACTACGCCACAAGATAGGTCTTTACGTTGCACGGTTTTGCACTACTTCGAAAGGCTATTTCCAAGTTTGCGCACTGCGTCATTTTTGGGCCTTTTTAACTTCTGGCCGTCGTAGTAGAGGTCGTAGCGATTTGCATTAAAGGATCGAACAGTATTCATGTTACTGCGCATGTACCGAACTTTGATTTTCTCACAGGATGTAGCGAATTCAAAAGATGTCAGAAGGATAAGATCAGAGAACCTTGAAAAATCCGTTTGCATCGAGCTTGGCCGAGTTCGATACTAAACTAAAACTTCTCAGAATTACAGATTGATGATACAATGTTCCCGTTAAGATTTCTATTTGGGCGAAATCTGGATTTTATAGCGTTACTTTCATTGCCGTTGGCCGGAGGACCAAGAGAAGGGAAACGCTTTAATGACAGTTGAAGGCTTATTTTTCCCGCCAGCTGACCACACAATCAGATAATCGCGAAAGGAATACGCAGAAATGGAATAGCAACAATTAGGACCATGTAAAAAATAAACCATTGAGACATGGATGTGACTGGGGAGATCTTGTTTTGCAACGACGTGTTAGTAACTTTCAAATAAACCTCCCTACGGTCAACAAAATCAAACAAACAGGCACTACATGTTTAGGGAAAGCATAATAGCGGAGCCTCGCGCCGCGCGTGGGCGCAGCCCCATAGCTAAGTAAATCTACCCATCCCAGAAAATTTGGTAATCACGTGACCCTACACCGACCACGCGCCGACCATCCGTCCGCACCACAGGGAAACCAATCTTTACACTCTCACTTTCTAGCTAGTTTGGGAGCCCAAGAGAAAACTAATTGCACATCAATGTTGTGATCAATTGACAGCTGTCAAAACAGGGCTGACCAGTATCCGCTGACCAGTATCTGACCGTACCGCGGGCTCAAGTATCGACCCATCGAGGTCGAGTATTTTTTTGAAGTTATCAGCTGACAAATTACCAGTTTCAAATGATCGCAGCCTCAAGTTTATTTTTTCCAATGATTCATATCAAATATGTTGTGTTTATGTCACTATGGCCCCGCACTATTAGCATTTTGATTTCAAACTGACCTCGGACGTCAAAATTCAGCCAGCTTTTTTTAAAAGTACAGGCGCGGAAGACCTTTTCTTACCATGGTCACGCATTGGTCACGCTCTACGTCCAATTTTTATGCTCTGATTGGTCAAAATTTTGCCGGGTGAGCTCACGCGGAAAATTAATGCAGCATCTTGAAAGTTGTTTACTTTGACAGCTGAAGCTGACAACGTTTTGTGTCAACTTGTGATGGTTTTCACTGTCTTTTTCCTCTGGATGTACAAAAATGGAATACAGCTGCTATCAAGAGTCTTCTGTTATTCATGACTGTTTTTTTTACTGGGTTTTTGGTTAAGAAATGCATCGCTTGTCAAAATTCGGTAATTCGATTTCGGATGACATCGTTTTCGTTTTTCACCTTGCTTAATGCGTAAGAGGGTTTAAAAGTCTCAAGCAACCGTGGTCTTCCTTGATAGCTTTCAGGAACTGAATCTCGAATGGTAAGCCTGAGTAATTATTGTATTTAATGTTTGTTTTTGTTATGTCTTATTTCATAAGTCGAGCACAGTTCACGCTGACAGCTTATGCGGCAACTGTCATACACGTTTGTAGGATTTGAGTCAATGAATGATGACTGACCCTAGTATCAGGTTTGATATAAGCTTACAGAACTTTAAAAAGCCTTCAGATATATTTTCTCACCGCAAATAGAAAGAAAACTTTCCGAAGAATATTTAGTTATAAATTTGGCTGTAGAAAGAAAACTTTGAGCGATTTTCTTGCTTCGAGGAGTTCACCTTCGAAAAGAGTAAACACCGCCCCGGGAAGCCGGCTTAAAACATAAAATTAAGCTTTACACTTTAAGACTCAGGATTTTTAGAGACACTTTAATAGTTGTCTTCGTGAATGAAAATTGTTGTCTCTGTAAATGTTTCACCGAATTATATTTCTTTTATTGATTGTTAGTAGTCTCTCTTGCAATTTTAATCGCTTGTCCGTGCCGTTTATTTTCATCGTTCATGAGCATCGCTTGCAGGAGTACTAAAAAATGTCTCGCGTATCAAACGCTTTATAAGATTACACATCGTTATAACTGAAACCATTAAATAACAAATTTCGTTATTATGTTGAAGCGTAACTCTATTAAAGTTCATTCAAACACTCGACCACACTATAGAAATGAGAACCGGCTTGCCGTATGGTTGATTTTGGAAATTTAAAGCCCACGATTGATCGTCCTGAATATTGACTGAGCTTGACTGAGTGCAATTTGTCTTGAAAAATTGTGAAATACCGCATTCTGTCCGAGGTCTGTATGATAAATAGTACTGTTTGACCTCAGATGCGATGTATAAAAATTATAAAAGGTTGGTTCAAACACGGTAGTTTCGAAAACGAAGCACTGGAAAACGAAGACCGACGCACGAAGCCGTGACCCAAATCTCGAAAACGGAGCACCCAAGACTCGAAAACGAAGCACCCAAAACTCGAAAACGGAGCACCCAAGACTCGAAAACGAAGCACGCAAGACTCGAAAACGCAGCACCCAAACCTCGAAAACGAAGCACCCAAATCTCGAAACCACTGTACGTTGAAGGACTACAACTTTTAAGTCTTGAATGACGTAGGCCAAACCAGGTGGAGGCAACGGATGAGTCCGCACCTTCAAAGGTCCACCAATCCATCCCACTGAGCATTTGATTTCTCGCCTGCAGAGGTAGGGCGGTATCGATATTTAGTTGAGCCTTTCTTTCCTGCCACCCTTTTGTCTACGTAAGCCTCTGCTAGAGCACTTCGCGAGCACTTACGTTGATAACTGGTCTTACCAGTAAACTTCAAGTGTTCGTCTAGCCGGCATTCCAACTTTCTCTGCCCCTACAATTGAATGTTTGTTTGTTAATTTGTTTGAATGTTTGCGTAAAAGCCGTAAAATGGCCAAGGATAGAAGTTCTCTCGTCCGTCTACGAAAGCACGAAGGTCTGAACATTCGGCCACGTTTATTTCTAATTGATCATGTTTCAAATTGATCACGTTCACCACTGACAAGCGCCGACTGTTACCGCTGTCCTTCCTTAAATTGTCTCGGCTCGAGTTTTCCAAAATCTGCCTGCCCCACACAAGCACCACGGCGTTTTTGAAGTTTTTACCGATTTTCAAAGTTTCTTCCAATCTGAGAACTTGGGTTTCGCACTTAGCAATGTCCACCGATGACAGATTTCTACCTCAAGGTACGTGTAGCCACCCCCCCCCCCCCCCCGACAAAAGAAAAACAATATAAACTCTTTAAAATATTTCTCAGTTTTCCTGTTAAACTGTAAAATTCGTCATGCATCTACTACCTGGAAGGAACTAATTCGAAAATCACTATGTTTTCCCATTTTCTGACCTCTTATTTGTCGATAGTTTAAATCTGATACTCGCCCCAGTGTCCTACGCAACTCCGAAATGGCCAATAGTCAGGGCGAAGGAAATGCATTTGCAACACGTTGTAGTTCTACTTGAATAGTTTTGAACTGCATCCTATTCGTTATCATGCTTGATTCCTGCTGCTGGTGACTTGACAGGGGACTGTCTCGTGTTTTTAAAGGACAGACAGGTTTAAAGTTTCTTGTGCTTCGCTTTCAGTTTTGGGTGCTTCGTTTTCGATTTTTGGGTGCTTCGTTTTCGAGATTTGAGTGCTCCGTTTTCGAGTTTTGGGTGCTTCGTTTTCGAGTTTTGGGTGCTTCGTTTTCGAGATTTGGGTGCTCCGTTTTCGAGATTTGGGTGCTTTGTGCTTTGGTCTTCGTTTTCGAGCGCTTTGTTTTCGAAACTACCGTTCAAACACCCCCAGATTTGTTGGAAAGAATTTGTAGAGTAAACCTGTCGAACGCAAAACAATTCGGCCTGATTTGTTTTCCAAGAATTTGTTTTCGAGGCCTAATCTACTGTGATCTTGAATGTGATCGAAGATGTTTGCTATTTTTTGGGTGTACATGTTGTTACGCTGCAAAATGTAACAATTGACGCATAATGTAACATTAACGCGAAATGTAGCAACTTTTGACGCGAAATGTGACATTAACCCGAAATGTAACAACTTTTTGACGCAAAATGAAACAATATTTTTAACGCGAAATGTAACAAGCAAAATGTAACAGCCTTGAAAAAACTGAGAGACTTGGACATGAGCCTTGTAGATAAATTGTAAATTGTCTGGTGGTTACGAAAACAGTTTATTTATAAAGTTTTCTTATAACGTCAAATAGACTTACAAAACGTTTTTCGATAATATTTACTAAAACAGTCGAACGAATTGTTGTTTATTATATCTTTCTGCACATATGTGTGAAGCTGAAAAGAACTTTGGCGTTACAACATCCGGGAGGTATTAGATGGGTTAGGATGTTTTTTTCCGACGCTGTCTGATTTTACCCACCTCCTCCCCTTTTCCCTACCTCTCTGATACGTATTATTGTCAAGTTTATACATTAATAAATAATTTTGTTTTGGCGTTTTTTGTGCCCTCACCTTTACTGCGCTAATATTTGAGGTATGTTTTTTGCCCTTAGCCATTTTACTCCATAGTAGTCTTTACACTAGAGCCTAAACAAGCTAAGAAATATTTCAAGGCAAGTAAATTTTAATTACTTCAAGTAAAATAAAGCTTCATACACAACCGATTCTTTTTTACTTCAGGTTAACTTAGGGACGGGCCATTGGTTTGGGGGTGGGGAATTTTCGAGCCGCAATCATGATAGGTTTTCTAATGGTCCGTCCCTTAAGGTGATTCCATAGTAAAAGAACCTAACATAGATTTTAGCTAAAACTTGGTACACTGATGTAACAAGTCAAGAAGATGATAAAAAAGTAATAAAAAGTGGGGGTCACCGTGCTCGTTTTGACGTCATAATGCTGACAAATACGGCTATTTAGGACCCTTTTACAAAAACCGCGGGCAGCGCAAAACTAGACAAAAAGGAGGGATTTTTTCGATGATGCATGTGACATCACACAGAATTTAACTTTAACGTATTGTTTATCCACTTACGTACCAGAAAAATGCCTTTTAATGCCCTTGTTTTTACTTTACACTCCAAAGTGAATTAAATTGGACGCGCGATTTTCGACCCGTGATGGCTCAATCCGTACAATTTAGTAAAATTGCCAAAAAACTGAACATAGATTTGTGCCAATTTTTTTCTCATCGAAAGGAAGCACTGTCCTTATTAAAATCATGAAATAAAAAATGGGGGTCACCGTACTCGTTTTTGCGGTAGAGCTGCAGAAAGTGAGCACCAAACGCATTTTCTCCGATTTTTGAGAGAGGACTGGGGCGAGTTTCAAAATAGAATGTATGTGAAAGGGGGAAGAAAGTATTAAAAAATCCGTTTTTACAGAATTTACATCGAGATATCACATTTAGGAAACAATGTGATAAAGAAAGTGTTTAAATGAAAATCAGAGTGAGTAAGCACAAGTTAAACATCCACTATCGAGGTTCTCCGAGAGGAGGTCGAACTCAGCAACACGCATACTGCTTACGTTATGCACATTCCCAACACATTGAGTCTCACCTCGGCAAGAAACAACAGCAAGCAAAAATTCCAATAGCGTTTCTCATCAGTCAACTTCATTTTAATAATATTACTTCACATGCTCTTTTTATGCGCAGTAAGAGATGCGCAGTGCAAAACTAGGGAATCACCTTAAGGCTATTTTCCTACGCAACATAATTAAGATTGATTGACATGTTTCGCCTTTCTCAAAGCTCAAGAAACCGCGAGTAACAGCAAGTCAGCTAAGTCGTTTTTAAGGATGGTTTTCAAGTCGCTTGAAACTTTCTTGAATCGTTTCAACTTTCCGACTTTAATGAGATGCAAAGTAAAGTTACTTGAGATTTTACTTAGGCCTTCAAACACGAATTTTTGGTTAAGTAAAATTTAGCAGCTCTTGCCTAGGGTAAAGACAACCATTGAAAGGTACTACAAAACAGTTCGCTTCAGTTTTGTCTAGACACTGTTCAGACAATATCTAGACACTCTCTGGACATATTAAAATGACTGCCACTAGCTTCTAGCCGAGCTGTGCTGTCAATCAGAAAGACCTATTTCTTCTGTTTGTGTGGAACGATCATATAAGTCAGCAATGAAGTCTTGTGTTTTTGGAACACTTTTTCTGGTGATTTTCCTCAGCTACATCCACCCTGGATTTGGAATAATTTATAACAACCCTAGATGATGATACCTACGAAATAGTTGTGCAGATGGTCAAAGGGGAGTTTACCATTCCTGTCAAGGAGCGAACAGCACAGCAAAACGCTGTACGAGTGAGGTTCTGGCGCAACAAAGATAAACGTTTCTTACAGGGAGGTATGTTATACCTCGAAGGAAAGCCCATCTTAGAGAAATCATCACTGAAAGGGGTGGTGAAAAAGTGTTTTAAAAAATCCAAAGGATCTGGAACAAGGAAACTTTACCACAAACTTAAAGATTCTTACAGTGGCGTTTCCGAGCGGAATGTTCACGAAGTCCTCTCAAAATCCACAGTTCATCAGAAACTCAATGCTCGCTTCGAAAATAGAGCAAGGCTTCGTCCGATTCGCGCACGAGATTTTCAGATACGACACCAGATCGACTTAGTCGATATGGAAAAACTAAAAACTAAACACAAAGGTAAAGTTTTTAAATATGTTATTTTTATACAGTTATGGATGTCTTTAGTCGATATCAGTGGTTGGTTCCTTTGGAGCGAAAGCTAAGCTCTCACGTAGCACGTGAGCTACTGCGTATTTACAGGGAAAATGGAGTTCCACGCGTAATACAGCACGACCAAGGGCCAGAGTTTGACGGTGCAGTGTCTCGTCTTTGTAAAAAACTCAAAATTAAAGTCATTAAAGGACGACCCTACCATCCCCAATCACAGGGGAAAGTGGAAAGAGGTCATAGATCACTAAGGAAAAAAATAAGCTATGATTTTCTCGCAATGAAGAAGGCTGGAGTAAATTGGGTCAAGGCTTTACCGAGTTACACTGAAGCACTAAACCAAGATCCAAAGGAGGAACTTGCTTGGAAGTCCCCATTTGAAATTTACTTTGGCCGAAAGCCAAATCTTGTAGATAACACAGGTAACACGTGCGCAAAGGAATGGGACTTGCCTTTAGGTAAATACGAAGACATGGTTAGGCCACGCTCTCAGGACTTTAGATCGCGCTCCAAGCATGTCAAAGCTACTAGAAAACAAGCTTTGTCTGCCACTGAAAAATGCGCAAACCGTATGGTAAACAAAGAAGCCAAGAAACATCCCCCATCGATTTACAGCTGTGCTTTAACAAAGAGGAACAATGCAGGAAGTGTAACTTCTGTTTGAAAACCTTGTCGTGTCATGTTGGAAACAAAAGTGACGTCGGGAAGTAATTTCTGTTTGAAGGACTTGTCGCGTCATTAAGTCACAACCAGGAGCAATACAGGAAGTATGACTTCTGTTAAAAAACTTGTCGTGTCATTTTGTAAGTAGAAGCGATGTTAAGAGTAACTCATTTTTAAAGGCCACGTCGTGCCTCTTCAATCATGAGCTTTGCAGGAAGTAACAGGGGCACCCAACGACAATATAGTTCAAAACCACTTAAACATAGCATTGTTAAACGTATTTTGGTAGTTAATCGGTAGATATAGGCATATTTTTATCCCTTCAACATTTTTCATCTGTTCGGATTTTCTAACTGAAAGTTTAGTGATCCGAAAATTATAGGAATCAAAACTTACCTTTTCAAAAATTTCAGCCAGAAAAAAGGCTCCCGAAAATTCTAGGTCACCTTTTTAGGGTAAATATCCGTTAAAAATTGGCAATTATACTATTTTTCAGATGTTCGAAAATCCTAGAAGAGGCAGGCAAGCAAGAAGTTTTACAACAAATGTTCCGAAAATTCTTACTAGATCTCAAATCGTCTTCTGAACAGACATTTTCCGAAAATTGACGTTGGGTGCCCCTGAAGTACCTTCGTTACGTTTGTTAAAGAGACGTACGGTCAACCGAGGGTGAGACCTTTTCCCTTTTGATAAGCTTTGGCTCTACCAAACCTGGATTGCTAAGTGTCTTTACTCTTACGGAGACGATCTTACGGAGACGATCTGCCCGATTTGGGCAAAACTGACCACAGCCTAAGAATGCAAAATGTTCTCGACTACTTCACGTTGATATACGCTCGAAACGTCTTTGCTTACGCTCCCTAACCTTTCAAGTATAAGCTATACGGGAAGAAAATCCTGAATACCGCAAATGACTAGACGAACCATGGAGGTCACGTCCAACGTAGGACTATCCTAAATTAGTACCCTTGTGCTCTGTTCATTGACACTTGTGTCAAAAGCACTGAAGACGCAGTTTTTCAAGAGGATGAATCCCTGTCCTGTGGATAACGCAATTCGTTTCGCTAAGATTTATCTGCTAGATAGTGCTTAAAAACATGCTGGATAGTATTTAAAAACACCCCGAGCTTTTTTTTTTGTCTATTTTTTTTTTTTTTGCGCCAATTTCTGAGCAGATCGTGAAGAAAAAAATCGCAAAAAATGAAAATGTTACTTCGCAATTTCTTCAAATTTTTTCAATGGATCTCATCTAGTCATCTTAAGCACCCGAACGGTCTAATCTTAAACATCAGAGCTATGTAGCATTAAAGGTACGAATCAGTTGCTTCCCAGTATAATACCTGCTTACCTCTTTTCAAGCTCTACTACTCGCTTAGCCAGGCTTTGCAGATTTGTGGCTGATTTTTGAACGGACCGTCTTTCTCGCAAGGCCTTGCTATGATCCAAGATCGTCTCATTAGAACTAGCAATTTTAGGGATATCTTCCACCGTGTTTTCCAGATTACTCATGCGTTTATTTAACGTTGTGAACTGGTGATAGTTGTAGACGCAGACAGCCATTTGGAAGACAATGCATGCGATCAGGATTGTCACCATGACAAAATTCAGTACACTGTTTGGCTTTGAAGGCTTTGAGCTGGTCGTAGATTTTTCATCTCCCATTTTAGACACTGTTTTAAAAGGGGTGTAACGGTAACAAGGTATTTAGCCTGCTGAAGAGGAGCTCGCCAATGATATAGCTTCAGCTGTACCAATTAGACTGACTGTCTTCGAACGTATGAACTGGTGTCAGAACTCAACTGATCATGAAGTGAATCGTTCTGGTCAGATGCTATCCAATTATATATGTCGCCAGAAATCGGGAAGTAATTTGTCAGCACGTTAGTGCAGTAATGTAATATCAAGGAAGTTGTCGGACCGGTGAGGTGTTTTTAAGGACACTCTACAAAATCCTCATGATTATACCGCGGTTTGACAACTTCCTTGTATCACATTACCACAATTTAGGCAAAAACTGGGAAAGAAAGGAACACGATTAGTTTCAAGTTAGGATTACTTTTACTTTTTCCTTCTTTCTGAACCCGGGAATCAGTTTTCGGACGGACGTACCGCAGACCAAGAGAAACTTGGTTACAAGGAAAAAAAGTCGATCATTCTTGAGACTGAGCTTTTTCGATGGATAGGTTGTTATTTTATTAATAAAAATAATTTTTTAACGACTATGTCCACCAGGCTATGTAATCTGTTGATATCATTAGCACTTAGAAGTCACAGAGGACTGTTGGCATTTTCCTTCAGCAAAAACTCGTAAAGCATTGTAGTGATAAATGTTGTCATTAATTAAATGAAGGAATCCGCTAGGAGGTTGCAATTTTTTCCTTCCATGCAATAAATGTAAGAGTTGATTTCGCAGTATTAGTCATTTTCAAGACAGGGATGGTTTTTTTAAGTTTTTTTTTTCTTCTAGAGGTTAAAACATCAGCACCTGACGTTTTCAGTAGCTGTTTGTTCATCCCCGCACACATTTTGAGACAAGCTCAGTGATGAACAGTTGCTATGGTTACGAGATATGACGTCATAAGTAGCCGGTGTCCAAGCCATTTTTGGGTGAAAATACATGTTTTTTTAGCGTCTTTCATCAATAAAAGTAAATCTTGTGGCTAAAATCATGCAAGGTGCTTATTTTGTGTGTTTTTTTTAATGTCAAGCGCAAAAAATTGCTATCTCTCGCGGTTTTAACCTGATTTCTAATTCTTGGCAAAATCCAAGATAGCGGTCAAGATGGCGACCGTTGTTGGTGACGTCACAGGCCTCCAGCAGCGCGACCACCCATAAAATATACCTCATCTTGTTAAGAACATCGAAGGCTTTCCACTAAAGGTAAAATCGTTTCGAAATACTGCAACATTTCAAAAACTCTGGGGAGGGGTTCCTTCCCCCCGCCGCCCTTGTACCACGGTGGGGGTATGAATTTGCGAGTACGTCAGAGAGTTAACACTATTGACGACTTAATGTCATAGCAATTCTTTTATTTGGCTTTGTCCTGAATTACCACCAAAGCTTTATTAATTAGCATCTGATGAATCACAATTTTGGAAATTCTTGTAAAATTAGATTTATTCTATGACTTGCTGCATCCATTAAATACCCAAAAGCCCACTTCCCGTAAAACTGTCTGCGTGTTTCATTTTTCCTAACGGAAAAAGTATCGTATTAGTTCTAATCAGAAAGGGTCCTGATGTTTTTATCTTATTCAACTCTCAACAAATTTTACTATTTTACTTAGCTAAGAATTTGTTTCTACGTACATTACTCTACTATTGACGTGTAAGGATACTTTATGCTATAGTACAATTGCTTTGTCATTAATAACCACCAAAGCGGCACAAAACAACCAAAAGTGACGGATTTTAAGGATCTTCAGTTTTTACCCTTCTTATATTTCGAACGGCCGTATGAAGTTTTCGTGAAAAATAGTATAGGCTGCAATGACCATAAACTGCACTGGCATCAGACTACTGAAGTACCAAAGGATATACACATACAAATGATCTACTGGACATATTATTAAGAACACTGTTTTTTTGAAGAGCTGCATGATAGATTTTCAAGTCTATTTCTAAATAGAAAGGCATTGCGTTGTCTGCCTTTTTTATTACAATATATCTTTTATGATAAAAACATACTCTTGAGCTTTTGGGCTACAGTGTTTTCGCCTACATAAGGTTTGTGCGACGTTCACTCTCACTTTGTGCACACCGCGCATGTCAGCTCTCGATACTGAACATATGGAAGGCATGGAAGAGAGCCACATTGCCCTTCAACGTGGTACAGCAAGGCAACATCCTTGTTCGCATTAGTCCCCGGAACATACTCTGGGTCTTTGTCAACACATACGAAGTCTTTTTGGTTTTTGTGACCGTAATATGAAGTCATCAGATACCCATGATACTCTTCGGTCCATCCAGATGGACAATCATTTCGTGCGGGCATCATCAGCATTGAAGCACGTGATTTGACAAAGCAGACAGCGCACGGCGCCTCATGATCATGGAGATTTCGTCTGAAAGGATACCCACTATAGCTACTAACTTGATACTCGGTGCCGTAAACGTATCCTACCGTTTGAGAGCCGTCGCTGTATCTGTCGTACTTTGGAGTGTTTGGAAGGCAAAGATAGTTCACTCCACCTCCAGTGTGGGAGTAATGTTCACCACCCATTATACCTAAAGACAAGAAAGCTGTTTGAAACTTTTTGTCATTTAAATTTCATTCACACTGAAAATGAACTAAATTAAATATTACGAGTTTACAGTAAATACCATCGGGCGAGGACGTGCATTTTCCTAAGCTAGCCCTATGAAACAGGTTCTTAAATAAAAGGTAATTAGCTCAAATTTAAGCTATTTAGGTTCTTAAATAGATTCTTATTTTCTGAAGAAGAAATACATTGTAGCTAAAAGTAGTGGTCTTCAGCTTATTCCTTATATGAAATAGCTGCCTACGATTACATAGAAGTTAAAGTGATAATTAAAAGTATCTATGTTTCCATAGAGGATCATTCGTGGATGTTGACTTATTTACCTATTAGAGTACACATTGTCAATTTTTTATTATAGATTTTAGAAAATAAAAACCTGTTTTAAATTTTAGGCTAAACAAACAGGTTCTTGTATGGAAGGGGCCGAACTGGAAAATTTTAACCTTATAGGTTCTAGTTGGTTCTTAAAAATCCAGGGCCGAGTTGTTCGAAGCTGGGTTAAGATAACTCAGGGTTAGTGCGAGATTTGAATTCAGATTTGAAAGCTTAAAATTAAAAAGCGTTTCAGTTTCAATTCTTTTTGTCTACAAGTTGATGATTGGAAGCTCTAAAAATAACAGAGAAAATTATTCGAGAAAATACTTTTGAACACAAGACAAAGAAACCAGGGTTAAATTTAACTGCGGGTTAAGCGCTAAGCGGCCTTCGAACAACTGGGCCCGGCCAGGTTTTTACCTGCGGATTTTACTGTATATATCCTCTCGGCAATACGTTCAATGATGAATTAACCACTCAATCACGATATTTTTCCTGCAACCACCCTAACTACGGTCCATTTGTGACGTCATAAGTTACGCTATTTCACTACAACTTTGACTTCTAAGTTACGCTGAAGGTTTACTTTAGGGTATTTTTTTGAAAAACGCCCAAATCTGTGCGATTTGCTCGACTAACACGCCTAAGATGCATGTAAAAATAAAACATGCCCGAGAATACGACTGAAAGGTCCATTCAGGAACTCTTGACCCACTTTCTAGCCATCACCATAAGCTTGAAAATATTGCCATAAGCCTTAAAATACCAAAACAGGTGGAAACGCCCACAAAAACGAGTTTTCATGTTGTTCCTCACAAAGCGATTGCTGTAAGGCCCTCCTGTAGCAAAGGTTTATAAATTACAGAAATTACGGCAGCATGGTTCAGTTGTCTAGGAGTCGACGTTAGAGGCAGATGGTTCAGGTTCGACTCTTGGCAAAGCCTTTTATTTGTGATACATTTTTTCCAGTTTAGTTTTTGTTTTTTTTCTTTGAATCCTTTGGCTAGTTTCTCTGTATTCTTACTACTGTCCCTTTACATCCTCCTCGCGAGGTTTTTACGATAAACGAGTTGCTAGTGTCAATATTGATACGCGACCTACTAATAATGCTTAGTAAACCTGATAATCGCAAATGCATTGTTCAACGAGAGAAGGTAGATAAAAGGATAATGTCTTCTTACCATTGTACACCACTGTTGCATCTCCAGAGCAGTTGGTTCTTCCCCAGCGAACGTACTTCACCCCAGACAGTCCCTTTCCTTTCTCTCCCGGTGACCCGGGGGGACCCTGAGGGCCGACGCCTCCTGTTTTACCAACCTCTCCTATTGAAAAACAACTATCGTGGGTGAGTATTAGTGCGTGGAGAGTGAAGCAAAGAAGCGGAGTACAACCCTTGGTTATAAATCTAAATAACCAATTTAAATTGCTCTTGTTATTTGCAATCCTTGTCTGTGTTACCAAAGACGCCATATGTAACACTATTCAGACCACTTGTTTTTACTTTTTGCGAACGGGGGTAGGGGGTTTCGGAAGCATTGCTCTATAACTTAAAAGCCGCTCATGATACGGCCACCAAAATTGCACAGAATAATGTACAAGACGCAACATGATTGACACAATGAGGTGATTTGACGTCCTTATGACGTCATGTAGTTGAATTTATTGACGTACACGCCATGTCGACTTTAACATGTTCCCAGATGGTTTTGGTGGTCATGCTTAAACGGTTTTGAAGTTATTGAACTTTTTAGTAAAGAGGGAACCTTAAAAGCCCCGGGGTGTGAATATATAAATACACCCACTACAACCACAAGGAGGAGGAGAAAATGAAACAAGAGTACGAAAATGGACCTTTAAAGAAACCTGGGACCAGGCTCCTTGACGTGAACAGATTTTTGCGCCCCTTATTTGTATTCGCTTTTTTCCCACTAAGAAGAAATGAAAAGTCAACATCACAGTCTGTTTTGCGCAAACATTTTGCGATCGTACTCATCAGAAAGCGCCACAAAAATACATGACAGTGGAATCTCGATATAAAGAATCCCTGTAGGTATAAGCTAAACCCCTGTAGGTATAAGTTAAACCCCTGTAGGTATAAGTCAAAGCCCTGTACGTATAAGTTAAACCCAAGTAGGTATAAGTTAAACCCAAGTAGGTATAAGTTAAACCCAAGTAGCTAGGTATAAGTTAAACCCCTGTAGGTGTAAGTTAAAGCCCTGTAGGTATAAGTTAAATCCCTGTAGGTATAAGTTAACCCCAAGTAGGTATAAGTTAAACCCCCCATGTAGGTATAAGTTAAATCCCTGTAGGTATAAGTTAAACCCCTGATGTAGGTATAAGTTAAATCCCTGTAGGTATAAGTTAAACCCTTGTAGGTATAAGCTAAATCCCTGTAGGTATAAGTTAAACCCAAGTAGGTGTAAGTTAAACCCCTCATGTAGGTATAAGTTAAGACCCTGTAGGTATAAGTTAAAGCCCTGTAGGTATAAGTTAAACCTAAGTAGGTATAAGTTAAACCCCTCATGTAGGTATAAGTTAAATCCCTGTAGGTATAAGTTAAACCCAAGTAGGTATAAGTTAAACCCAAGTAGGTATAATTTAAACCCCTGTAGGTATAAGTTAAATGCCTGTAGGTATAAGTTAAACCGAAGTAGGTATAAGTTAAACCCAAGTAGGTATAAGTTAAACCCCTGTAAATATAAGTTAAACCCAAGCACGTATACGAAGCCCTCGACATAACGAACAATTTTCTTCACCCTGCAGTTAGTAATAGTTATATATGAAAAAGAGCCTTGATTGCGAACACATTTTGCCAGTCAGTTGGGCCTTCGTTGTATCGAGTGACTGCACATAATGAAACTCTCAGAAACCTCCATCTTGTCGTTAGTTTTTTAAAACATACCTGATGTTACATTGTTACTTTTAGTTATAAGGATATTTTTTCAGATAATTTATATATCGTTTCGTTAGTGAATCTATTATTTCGTTTGCTACAAATAAAAAAAATCCTTTTTGTGGAGACAGATTGGTTTTTCTCGCTGGGAACTAATTTTTGCCATTTTCAGGAAGTACCCAGTACCCAGTATTGATAATATTTTCGTTTTTGTTAAGTAGGTGTATATATAAATACGTATTTTCAAATAGCACTACGGTATGTGTGTATGTAAAACCATTGTATACCGTTTAATTTGAGGCAAGTTGCAATTGAACGGACACGATTTTTTACTTCCGCATTTTTCTGTAGCGAATTTAAGTTGGAGAATATTTACTCTGGAGTAAAAGTTTGCGGTAATTTTTATTTGCGGGAACTTATGTTTGCGGATCGCTGGAAAAATCGCAAAAATCGCAAAAATTAGAACCCGCAAAAATTTTGTGCAACACGGTATGTGGCCAAGGTCTGGGTCATACCTCGAGGTCCCGCAATTCCTCGAGGTCCCGCGGGACCCTCTCTTCCATCTCTGCCGTCTCTTCCATCTTTACCGTCCTTCCCGTCTCTGCCTGAAAGAAAATCCTAAGTTTGAGAGAATATTCATTTCAGTTTTCTTGTTTGCATAAAAAATGTTAGCAGTGTTATTCTTTTACAGACCACTGCATGCATATGTTAGTTCAGTGAAACTTTGATATAAATCAGCCGCAAAACTTGCCGTGACACACTTCTAACTTTTATATTTCATTAGCATTGAACTCATAAACTGATCGGAACTGAAATTTGTTAAAGCGCAGGCTTTTCCACGCAACTAGACTGTTAAAGTGTTTTTTTTTCTTCGCTCGAATCTGCGTTAATGCACGTGCTGCGTGAGCACATTCCCATACGAACACAGTAGTGCTAACGTTAGCTAGACCCCAATTACATCGGTCCAGACAAATTTTTGAACGGACGAATTTTTTACCTGTGTGCAACCCGTTTACAAGGAACCGTACACGAGCCAGCGTAAAAACCCTTGGTGGGAAACTTTCCACCTACCCCTCCCCTAAGCCAACAGTTTGCCCTAAGTGGAAAGTAAGTGATGATGTTGACGTAGGGGAGGGGTGGGTGGTCAGTTTCCCAGAACCTAAATTGATCCAATCCTTCTTTAGGGAGAAAGGCAAGACTAAGGAGACTAGGGAGAGAGAAACAAAATCTTTATTCTCGCCTTTCTCACTTGGGTAATATTCACGAGAGCTCGCTTGTTTCACTCGCTCTTCTTTCCCTAAGGAGAGATCAGTGTCTACACGTAGTATAAATTCGAGGCCTTATCCTAGGTAAATTTGAAGCCAAATATACACGTTGGGATTCTACAATGTGGCCTTTAATAGCATTGGTGAGGTTTTCTTGGGAGAAACTGTACGGCTTTTTAAAGCGGGACAAATCAAAGCGGCCATTTAGCCCATTTAGCTACAAGATCGATGGCCGAAAAGAGCGTTTTCGCTCACGTGGCCAGCATCTGTGCTAATTCATTGGAACAAAAGAAAGCATTTACATGAGAAAAGAGTTAAACGCCTAGAGGATTTTCTTGGTACACCAACATAGCCGCCGTTTGATTGTTTTGGAACACGAATATGGCCGCCGTGACGTCATGTGAAAACGCTCTATAGATGGACCTGACAGCTGCAAGGTGGAGTTGCATTGTCATTAGTCATAACGTAAATGACCTAATAAACGCCCACTTTAAATAAACGCATTTGTCTAATAAATGCCCTCTGTCTAATAGACGTCTCCTGTGAGAATAACTCCAAAATACTAGGAATTAGCAAAAGGGAGCAATTCATATAGTTTCTTGCAATTGCTTGTTTAACCAGGGTTTGCGTATTTCATCTTGTTCAATGTCAAGTTCCAAGTAAGGATAGACTAACGATGGCATCAAAATGACCTTGAGCGAGGATTCTGATATCGCTATATAGTTTTATAGTTTTATAGTTTATATAGTAAAGGCTCATCCAAGAAGGCTCCAGTGAAAAGCCTCTTAAAGCAAAGGGAACTAGCAACGAAAAAACAAAGGACCCTGCCTTTACTGGGAATGGGTTAACTGACAGCCAATTGTTTATAATTTAAATGCAGATATTATCACGTAAGCGTTCCAGATAACCGGCTGTCATAACATTACTTTTACTCAACATGTTATTTCTAAAAACATTTCCTTTAGGATAAAGCTGTTTTGACGCAATGGTTCAAAGGCCTTATTTGCAATTGGTGTTAATTTAAAGTTTGGATATACAGGGTGTTTCAAAAGTTCGTTCCGATTTTTTCTTCACTTAAATTTCACTGATTATTAAAGATAACTTTGGTAAACCTAAGCATGTTATTCATTATTCATTTAACATTGACTAACTGAAATATTAGCAACCAGAATGTCTTCCTTTATGATTTCTGACATTTTGTAAGCGGTGAGGTATAGAATGTACGAGCTCCCATAGCGTGTCTAAATTCACAATTTTTCAGGTGAAGTGTGGTCGCTGTCTTAGCTAGTCCAGTGTTATACGGGCTGGATATTTGTATAGTTTTCACTAAGACTTTAATTGCCCCCAATACAACAAAAACAATCCAAATCAGTATTTTATTTCATCTGAAAAATACTGTACAGTGAAACATGCACGTGTCACTCATTAGTGACACAGAGGAGAGGCACAGATAAAAACCAGAATTCTTCAGGCTAAGATTTTGAAAGAACCTGATGAAGTACAAATGTTAAAACAGATCGCTATGGAGTTCTTAAAGTCAACTAATCATTCTAATGGCAAAAAAAGTTTCTATTGGCCTAAATTGCAGTCATTTAGACATAACAACATGCATATTTTGTACAAACATTTAAAACCACCAACATTCTTCCAAAAAGTCTTTTTTCCTTAAGAAAATAAGAACCTCGAATGTTTGAGAACCTAAACAGCTTAATTTCCAAGAAACAAAAAAATTTATAAGAGCCTTTTGAGGCTAACTTCGAAAAGCACCTATTACTTAGTTTTTACTGTATACTACTAAATGTAAGAGCAGGGGGGGGGGGGGGGAGGGGGAAGAAGAGTTAGGGTTAAGGTTAAGGTTGGGGTTGGGGTTAGGTTAGGGTAAGGACTAGGGATAGGGTTAGGGTTAGAAATCAGATTAGGTCGAGGTTGGGGTTAGGGTTAGGAATAGGTTAGGGTTAGGGTCGAGGGTTAGGGTTAGACCAGCAGTCTCAACTGATTTCAATGGTCATAACACATGAGTTGATCGACTGAGTTAAACGTTCGCCCTGTCAGGAAAAGGGTGTTACGTTAAGCTGGTTAGGGTGGATAGCTAAAGTTGAGCTAAGGCTTAGGGTTAAATAAGGATAAAGGTTCACTGTAATTTTCAGGGAGTTATAATATAACTCCTCTAGTTGGGCTAATTTAACTCCTTACAGTGGAGTTATTTTTCGTGGAGTTATTTTAACTCCAAAAAGGAGTTTAACGAACTCTTCTTCAGGAGTAAAAGTGACCCCAGATATTGAGGAGTTAAAATAACCCCAAAAAAGGAGTTATCCTGTACCTAAAATTTTTACTCCATTTTTGGAGTTTTAATAACTCCCTAAAAATTACGGTGTATATATTATATATGTAAATTAATTTTATGAAATGCCATTTTTTATCATAGATATTTTTCATTAAAGAAAACCAGGGAGGAGCATCGTGGAAGTCAACAGAAGTAAGTTTATTATTTATTTTATTTCTTGTTTTCTTTTCACTCGCGTTAGGAAGGACTTCCGGTTTTTTTTTGTCCGAGGGGAACGGGTTCTAGTTTTGAAAGGTTCGAGTTTGCGCGGTATCTTTCTCCTTTCAACGGCTCTCTTCGTGAGTGGAGAGGTTTTGATCGGAGGGTGTGCGAAACGGGGACTAATATGAGCCGAGTTTGGCAAGAAATTCTATTTCCACGGTTTGCAGAGTGCCTGGGACATCATTAAGTCCGGGAAGGCTTAAATGGGCGCTCGTTGCTCAAAGAACCGAGCTTCGGGTACAATCCGAGAGACCATCCGGTGGATGGCGTATAACGTCTCTGCCCAGCTCTGCACACCGTGAAGAAGTCTCCAGCAGGCAATAAAGGGCAAATTGGTTAGTTTGGACATAAGAAAAGAGGGCCAACGGAGTTTTTGGCTGTGATTTTTGCCTTGCTGGAGACTTCTAAATTGTCTTGTTATTGCCAGGATGTAATGTGTCCCGCACGAGTTGAACACGGATTTCCCAGAATGCACTGCGAGAAAGGTTAAAAACATGTTTAATATTTGACCATTACAGTGAGACTGTTCTGTTGTCGTGTTTCAGTTTCTACGACGGAGGTGCTGAGCTTTGAATAAGCGAGCCACAACGGTGAGT
>OZ037993.1:21555739-21610739 GCA_964035705.1 Porites rus
GGTTAGGGTGGATAGCTAAAGTTGAGCTAAGGCTTAGGGTTAAATAAGGATAAAGGTTCACTGTAATTTTCAGGGAGTTATAATATAACTCCTCTAGTTGGGCTAATTTAACTCCTTACAGTGGAGTTATTTTTCGTGGAGTTATTTTAACTCCAAAAAGGAGTTTAACGAACTCTTCTTCAGGAGTAAAAGTGACCCCAGATATTGAGGAGTTAAAATAACCCCAAAAAAGGAGTTATCCTGTACCTAAAATTTTTACTCCATTTTTGGAGTTTTAATAACTCCCTAAAAATTACGGTGTATATATTATATATGTAAATTAATTTTATGAAATGCCATTTTTTATCATAGATATTTTTCATTAAAGAAAACCAGGGAGGAGCATCGTGGAAGTCAACAGAAGTAAGTTTATTATTTATTTTATTTCTTGTTTTCTTTTCACTCGCGTTAGGAAGGACTTCCCTTCCGGTTTTTTTTTGTCCGAGGGGAACGGGTTCTAGTTTTGAAAGGTTCGAGTTTGCGCGGTATCTTTCTCCTTTCAACGGCTCTCTTCGTGAGTGGAGAGGTTTTGATCGGAGGGTGTGCGAAACGGGGACTAATATGAGCCGAGTTTGGCAAGAAATTCTATTTCCACGGTTTGCAGAGTGCCTGGGACATCATTAAGTCCGGGAAGGCTTAAATGGGCGCTCGTTGCTCAAAGAACCGAGCTTCGGGTACAATCCGAGAGACCATCCGGTGGATGGCGTATAACGTCTCTGCCCAGCTCTGCACACCGTGAAGAAGTCTCCAGCAGGCAATAAAGGGCAAATTGGTTAGTTTGGACATAAGAAAAGAGGGCCAACGGAGTTTTTGGCTGTGATTTTTGCCTTGCTGGAGACTTCTAAATTGTCTTGTTATTGCCAGGATGTAATGTGTCCCGCACGAGTTGAACACGGATTTCCCAGAATGCACTGCGAGAAAGGTTAAAAACATGTTTAATATTTGACCATTACAGTGAGACTGTTCTGTTGTCGTGTTTCAGTTTCTACGACGGAGGTGCTGAGCTTTGAATAAGCGAGCCACAACGGTGAGTAGCAGGCTTTTTGCCAGGAAAGGTTATGTTACAAAGTCGTGAAAGTGTAGTTCAAATCAAAGTCTGTGGTTTCGTATAGCGAAGGTTTAATTTTGGTCATGTGTCGAGCGACTCTGGAAATTTACTGTGTTTAAAAAGAGCCGCCGTCCTACTGCACAGGCTGAATTGTCGTTCATTTTCAATTTATTGTTGGCATTGTAAGCTAAATGCTGATCGGATCGCGGAAGAGTAACTATTTTTCCTCAAAGGATGTTAAAGTTCCCGCGCTATAGCACCGTCGCGACGACGAGCGCCATTTATGCTTGATTCTCCGGAATGTTCGGTACAATGTTTTTAATCTGCTTTATGCACCGGTACGGCGATTATAAAACCAGTGCAGGATGAAACTGATCTAGGGAAAATGATGTAGAAGAGATATATTAATTTTCAAACACGTGTTGAGGAATTTTCTTTAAACAAGGTTTTCCTTTTGTCCTTTTAAAAGGAAAAAATAACAGATTCCCATTTTTGGATATTTTAGGATATTCAAAGAATACCCACAAAAATCCCAAATTTGGAAGAGTGAGACAAGTCCCAATCAGGGAACTTGGTTGGGAATTCCCTGATTGGGACTTGTCTCACTTTGCCAAATTTGGGATTTTTATGGGTATTCTTTAAATACCCTAAAATATCCAAAAATGGGAATCCGTTATTTTTTCCTGTGATATATAATTTCTTTCAGATGTGGCCGTTGGTTTTACCCGCCCCCTCGGAGCTGGAATATTTACTCTCTGAAATGTTTATATTATCTGTGCTCTGCTGTGGTCAAACACGAAGAAAGCGAAGCGAAACGTCTTGTAAGATAACGTTAATTCAAAACTACTTGCTTGACCAGTGATTAGTCTTCGAAAATCGCCTATATTGAAACTACATCTCTGTATTTCTCACCTCCTGACCCGTCTTTTGAAATTCAATCCTACGCTCAGTACGGCGATGTAATTGATATGTAACGCAACGTAATTTGGTATCCTGCCCAGAAGTCCCTAAAACGTTAACCCTCAACAAACCGTACTTCTTGTTTGTAACCTTTATCCTTATTTAACCCTAAGCCTTAGCTCAACTTTAGCTATCCACCCTAACCAGCTTAACGTAACACCCTTTTCCTGACAGGGCGAACGTTTAACTCAGTCGATCAACTCATGTGTTATGACCATTGAAATCAGTTGAGACTGCTGGTCTAACCCTAACCCTCGACCCTAACCCTAACCTATTCCTAACCCTAACCCCAACCTCGACCTAATCTGATTTCTAACCCTAACCCTATCCCTAGTCCTTACCCTAACCTAACCCTAACCCCAACCTTAACCTTAACCCTAACTCTTCTTCCCCCTCCCCCCCCCTGCTCTTACATTTAGTAGTATACAGTAAAAACTAAGTAATAGGTGCTTTTCGAAGTTAGCCTCAAAAGGCTCTTATAAATTTTTTTGTTTCTTGGAAATTAAGCTGTTTAGGTTCTCAAACATTCGAGGTTCTTATTTTCTTAAGGAAAAAAGACTTTTTGGAAGAATGTTGGTGGTTTTAAATGTTTGTACAAAATATGCATGTTGTTATGTCTAAATGACTGCAATTTAGGCCAATAGAAACTTTTTTTGCCATTAGAATGATTAGTTGACTTTAAGAACTCCATAGCGATCTGTTTTAACATTTGTACTTCATCAGGTTCTTTCAAAATCTTAGCCTGAAGAATTCTGGTTTTTATCTGTGCCTCTCCTCTGTGTCACTAATGAGTGACACGTGCATGTTTCACTGTACAGTATTTTTCAGATGAAATAAAATACTGATTTGGATTGTTTTTGTTGTATTGGGGGCAATTAAAGTCTTAGTGAAAACTATACAAATATCCAGCCCGTATAACACTGGACTAGCTAAGACAGCGACCACACTTCACCTGAAAAATTGTGAATTTAGACACGCTATGGGAGCTCGTACATTCTATACCTCACCGCTTACAAAATGTCAGAAATCATAAAGGAAGACATTCTGGTTGCTAATATTTCAGTTAGTCAATGTTAAATGAATAATGAATAACATGCTTAGGTTTACCAAAGTTATCTTTAATAATCAGTGAAATTTAAGTGAAGAAAAAATCGGAACGAACTTTTGAAACACCCTGTATATCCAAACTTTAAATTAACACCAATTGCAAATAAGGCCTTTGAACCATTGCGTCAAAACAGCTTTATCCTAAAGGAAATGTTTTTAGAAATAACATGTTGAGTAAAAGTAATGTTATGACAGCCGGTTATCTGGAACGCTTACGTGATAATATCTGCATTTAAATTATAAACAATTGGCTGTCAGTTAACCCATTCCCAGTAAAGGCAGGGTCCTTTGTTTTTTCGTTGCTAGTTCCCTTTGCTTTAAGAGGCTTTTCACTGGAGCCTTCTTGGATGAGCCTTTACAAAGGCTTTGCATATTTTAATATAAAATTTCGTCTACCTCGAATCTCTCGGAGTAGTACTTTGCGATCACTGTGAGATCAGAGAATCGCTTTTTGGCCATTTTTGACCTAGAGCAGGTCTTGATTCATTTCATTAGTGAAAACGATCACTCAAGTGCTAATAAAAGGTTGTTTGGAAGCTTTCTATCCGTTGACTGTTGGAGTGTTTTCGATCTACGTACTTCATTTCCACTAAGGGATTTGAGAAATTGAATGTCTTTCTCCCATAACAGAATGCCTTCTACTTCATCATCCTGTTGCAGTGCCTTTTTCACGTAATCGATGGCACAAGACAAAGCAAATGGCGGGCGTGGCGATCTCCTTTAGAAAATCGATCTTGCATTTGGATTATTAAAGAGCCAAGAAGAGGAGTAGCTACAATCCGCTCTTGTGATGATCGATTGGACTGGAACTTATATCATAACTTATAATATTATTTTGGGTATGAAAAAGGGGTCGACATGGGTAGCCAGACAAGTTTGAATGACTTCCCAAAGGGGGGGGGGGGGGGTTGCAACCTCCTCTACCCTCCCCCCGGATCCGCCTCTCATCATTGAGAATGTATTGAACCAAGAGAGGAGAGAATATGAAAATTAAGGGGGTCAATTCTGACATAAAATGAATTTAAGGGTTTTAGATGACATTTTATAGAATTATTCGTCGTCCAAAAAGTCATCAGAATCTGAAATTTTCTCGGAAAAAAATATCGTAAAGTTAAGCCAGATGAAAATCTTCTCTGTCTAAATTGCTTACCTGTTGTTCTTTTGAGACTTTTTTTTCTCAGTTTCAGATCTGACTCAAAGTCTTCTCAGTTTTTAACGCCTGAAACACTGAGACAGGGCTTCTTATCGCAACTGGCAGCTTAACTTAAATGAAAAACACTTTAAGTTGTTTTCGTCATTCATGGAGCAAAAAACTAAGTAAACTTACGTTAGAAAGAAATAATAATTACGATCTTTTACATCTTGTGCTAATACAGCTTTATCTATTAAAGGTTAATTTGTTGATAATGGTTAGGTAACGTATCGGCCATTGATTAAACAATGAACATTTTAGCATGAGTCATGTTTTAACAGGCGGTTATCTTGAACTTATACACATAGAAGTTCCATGGAGATTTTTTTAACGACCTCCTCTCTTTTCTCAAAAGACTGACTCTTTCTTTTAAAGTTTTTTCTCGCCCTAATGCTCTCAGAGATTTTTCATCACGAACTCCGAGACAAAGGGAGAAACGCAGTTCAAAGAAATGAATTTCGGAAAAGTGACATCAAGCAAGAGAGAAAAAAGAAGCCTGGTTTCCTTGCGAGATTTACAAACCAAAACACCAGGGGCACCCAACGAGAATGTAGCTCAAAAACACTGAAACAAAGCATTGTTTAACGTATTGTCGTATTTAAACGGTAGAGATCGGTAGATTTAGGCATATTTTTATCCCCTAAAAATTTTTCATCTGTTCGGATTTCCTAGCTGAAAGTCCAGTGATCCGAAAATTATAGGGATCAAAACTTACTTTTTCGAAAATTTCAGCCAGAAAAAAGGCTCCCGAAAACTCTAGGCGACCTTTTTAGGGTAAAAATCCGTTAAAAATGGGCAATTATACCATTTTTTAGACGTTCGAAAATCCTAGGAGAAGAAGGCAAGCAAGAAATTTTACAACAAATGTTCCGAAAATTCAAATCGTCTTCCGAACGGATATTTTCCCGGAAAGCTCTTGCTATAGATATGGGAGGTCACTGATACATAGAAGAAGATTCACAGGCCATTACTCATAAATAACAAAACAAAGGAGTCATGACTTTTCAAAACATGGAAAAATTAAAAAGCAAAATACAGGCCTAATTTTTATGCTTAGCCACGATCACGGAATAGCAACTCTCATTTATGTTTGTAATTGTCAAACCCACGTAAACAATTACAAAACTTATCGAATGAAGGCGTTCAAATTAATTTAGTTTGTTTAGTTTTTTGGCTGCAATTTTCTTTCTCTTTTGTTTTCGAAAGTTCAAAATTCTAGGAAAGCTCAACCCTATTTTGATCGGGATCCTTTCAAGGTCCTCCCCCAGATAGAAGCAAAAAGTGTTTCAAAAAAATAATAATAAGCAAAATTAGCATCTTTGATTAACGGAGGATGGCGGATGTCCAAATAAAGAAAATTAGGGGATGAAATAACACTATGTTCAAAATCATACTCTACAAAAATCGTAACCTTTTTTTTTTGTTGTAAATTTGATTTCAGTTCATTAGGGGTTCAACCACTAAATGTAGCCATGTGATGTTAACATGACGTCATATTAATATGCTATTGCTTCATTTCACAATTACACTGTATTCTTTAAAAACGAGGGAGGATAGTGGCAAAATATTGACTTAAAAACGCGATGCAGAGAGGTAAATTTTCTTAACCCCAAGATTGATCGAGATTGAAAATAATAATTGTTTTTCGTATAGTATGTACACATGAATTGATCTCAATGGATTCAGAAAGAAAACCGTTAACAAGGATTAGCTTAATTAACGGTCAATTCGTGCGAGAAAACATGTGCATGTAGCGGTAAATAGTGCATGCGCAGAAATCAGACTAACCTGCGAGCAAGCTAAGCTATCCATTTGGGGTCGCGAGAATTCCCAAGAGAGCCGCACTCGAAAGGAGACGCAAGGACGAGGGGTGGGGAAACAGTTTCCCCACTTTTCATTTTGGGCAAACTTGCGAACGGTCAAAATGGCAAACGGAACGAACGCGGTCAGATTTAGTATCGTAATATGTTTTGCTGGAAACCCCCTCTCAGCCTACTGGACCTACTGATTTGCATCGAGAAAGGCAAAAAGGCGATTACCGTTTTATATTAACAAAACAACTTTGCACGTGCATTAGACTTGCTACAAGTTGACCTCTTGGCGAGCGGAGCGAGCCTTTTTTGGCCGCGAAGCGGCCGACCGCGAGCGACGAAGTCGCGATAGGTCCCGCGCCATATGAAATCCGACGAAGGACTTTTTGAAAGTCTACACGTGCATCACCCTTTGTTGTACATTTCTTAGCCGTCGTTGCAAGACTGCGATATGAAAGTTTCTAATTTCACGCTCCCACTTTATGGAGTCACGGATAAACACAGCACAATACTTCTTTTTCTTTTCCTTAACTTAGATACGGTCCTTTCGGATTCAACCTAAGAAAATTTCGCCAACATTTGACAAAATGAATGAAACAGTTTGTAACAGTGCGAATTCATTTCTTAATTTCAAGTGACGTTTTCAGTTTGTTGTCATCCAGAGATTTTGCTACTGGGGCACCGTGACATAACGACTTCTCCTCTCTTGGGAGAAGGCAAGAGTTTTTGTCCCTATTAGATATTTTCATGGTGTGCCAGAAGTCCAAAGACTTTCTAACGCTATAATTGCCTTTGTCAATAATGAAGGTGTTGTCAAAATCAATATTATGGTTGTGGGACCAAGCATGATTGGCGATCCTGGAGTCTTTAGCTGCTGTTTTTACATTATTTACGTGTTTTTTCCTTTTAGGGAATGATCCAGCTGTTTTCCAGTAGCTCCATGAATAGCAATTATTCCTCCAGCGTACTAAGCCAACGTGGCGGCAATAAGTTGGCTATAACTAACTCGTAAGGTCTGAAATGTCATTCGTCTCTTCCCTCACCTCCCAACGGGCGGCCCGTAATGGGGGGTGGGGGGAAGGGAGAGGGGGTAGGGCGAAGACTGACCGATAAAATTTCAGACTAACTACTTATATTGGATGTGCTCTACATCTAAAATAAACGCGGACAATGTGAACACGAAGAGCCGAAATTGCTGTGAATTTGGATCATTAGTGCAGTTACAAACTAGAATTCCCTAGTTCGCCGGAGGCCGGACAGAACGCTTAAATTAACTAGTTAATGAAGAGACGGTGAAAAATTTTCAATGCTTTCATGTTACCTTTATTTCAGTGTGTTACATGCATTAATTGTGCTGCATTTGCATGTGTCTACCGATTGAAGCAAATGGAAATGAGCTTTATTATATGTCCACAGCATCTGAACTACTTCCTCAAATTAACAGCTTTTTTTTTTTTTTTTTTTTTTTTTCCAATGCTCGTGTTGAAATACAATGAGGGCCATTCTTTCTCTCACTTGGTGCAAACAGCGCAAGTCAACTCTCGACCTGAAACATATGGACCACACGGCAAATTTCCTCCACATGTATACTACGTTCGACAAAGTACATCAAGGCACCATTCGTGTTTGCCTGGGTGCCAGGGATGAACTCTGGATCTCTATCAACACAGATGAATTCTTTTTGGTTTTTGTGGGTGTAGTGAGAAGTCATCAGATACCCATGATACTCCTCGATCCATCCAGTTGGACAGTCATTCCGAGCGGGCATCATCAGCATTGCGCCACGTGAGTCGACATAGCAGACGGCACAAGGCGCATTGTGGTCTTGGAGATTTTTGTCAAAAGGGTTAAACGACAGTTGGTACTCAGTGCCATATACCAATCCTCCGTACTGAAGGCCGTCCTTGTACTGATCGTACTTTGGGGTCTTTGGAAGGCAAAGGTAGTTCGCTGCGCCTCCATTGTGAGTGTAATACTCCCCAGCCGTGATTCCTAAGTGGAAATTAGAAATTAGACAAAAAGCTGGTCAAGATCATAACAGCTAACTCTGCCACAAAAACTCTTCACGTGGGAATTTGATATTTAAGAGCGGAAGAGAAATGTACAACTAGCGTGATGAACGTGAGAGTTGTTGTTTTGCTAATATAAACCTATTTCTCTTTTGCTGTTCTCGCTGACGTCACCGTCGTTGTTGCATAAGCTCGTTATTAATTAAAAAAGCAGCAATTATTGTACTTTTCACGATTAGTTAATTTACTGATTTATCGTTGGATGCATTCGAGCCACTGCGCTGATTACTGCCTATAAAGTGGAGGAGAGTATCAACTGACTCTTTATCGGAATCTGTTATAAATTCTGACTGTGTCAAATTATTATATACAAGTCCTGATTACCCAACAGTAGTTCACCATAACGGAAAAACTTGCTGACGGCTAGTTGTGGCAGCTCAGGTTTGGTTTGTTTTTGGTATTTTCAACTTCATGTAAGGGTAAAGTTGATGGTAACCTAGGTATGCTCGAATAAATAATTTTGTCAATTAAATTAGAACAAGAGATTAAAACAATAGATACCATATGTAACAATTTGTAAATCAAGTAATGGTGAACCCTTACCACTGTACACCAACGAAGCATCTCCAGAGCAGTTGGTTTTTCCCCAGCGAACGTATTTCACGCCAGACAGACCCTTTCCCTTCTCTCCTTTTGGTCCGCGGGATCCCGAGGGCCAACACTTCCAGTGTCACCAACTGGTCCTAAGGAACACGAAATATAATACCTGAGGGATTTTTTTCATACCACATCGTTGCTAGCAGGAGCCAAAGCGAATCACTTAACTTCGTCTGAATAGAATTTAATCCAAAATTAGCAGAGACAAAAGTCCTTAGTCAAACGCGATTGAAATGACTGCAAAGTTAAATTTTGAGAATACTGAAATTATCGTTGACTTCTAGCTTGAACTGAGGAAAAGGCCGCCAGACAATTTTCATCTCCCCAACTCCCCCTGGCGTCTCGAGATTTTCCATTGTCCAATATTTAAGTCTGACGGCATCGGAATTTCCAGACCCCGGGTTAGCTCTATACAACAATAGATCACACCTTTTGGTCCTGAGACTCCTCGAGGTCCCGGAGGACCCTCTCTTCCGTCTCTACCGTCCCTTCCTGGAGGAAAAAAGGACGTTCGAAGGGTTATTCAGCATTGAAATAAGCATAACTATTCTCTTGAATTCAGTATGAAGAACGGGGGTAAAAGGAAAAGTAACGGCATCCGCAGGGGCTAATTCAAGTATGATTTCTTTTTTCCTGTGGTCTCTACCCTAAAGACTCTATATTTATAATTGAGATACTTTTCGTTAAAGCCTTTTCTGATTGTCATGTTTGGTAATTTATTGTCCCCAGATTTGTTTAGTTTGAGTTACTTTAGGTTCCCAGATGCTGTATTATTTATCTATATTTATAACTTATTTATGATGTCAAGAACAAATATATCTTGTTATGATTATTGTTGTTGAACTGATATTTTCCTTTAATACTTGTTATCACGACACAGACCGCTTTGAGGTCACAATGTTTTGTTATCTAATGAGGCTGAGCACACTTTGTTATAATCATTACACAAATGGCAAAGTTCAACGTTCAATCAATTGCAAAGTAAACTAACCGGTAGGGCCTGGTTTCCCAGGTGGACCGGGAGGTCCTGGTAATCCATCTCTACCATCTCGACCTGAAAATTTAAGCGGAACTGTCTTTTGTTAACAATTATACGATTTGAAGAGGAGCAGGGTACAAGTCCCGCTCATGTATTTGCTGAGGAATGCAGTTTGTAGCATTCTGAGGAGTTAATAAAGACGCTTTAACTGTTGAATTTCAAGCTTTTTTGTGCCATGATGGTTTTTGGTCCTAACTGTATTATTGTCGTCAATTTCAACTGTTTCTGCTCGACGAATCAACGAAGTACTAATACAGACAACTCCTATTGACTATATACCATATGACAGTACACAAAAGAAGGCAGAAAATTACAAAAATTTTAGTTTTGAGCTGTGACAGTCAAGCCACGACAAGATATTTTCCGCAGACAAACCAATTACAGAATGGGATCCCTTTCCCTCGTTCTAATAACCGTGAAGGATTTAGTGCTTAACAAATACAGCTTTGTATAACAAAAATTTATGTACAATTAAGTTGGTTTCTTGTCACACTGTTACTTAATCTTAAACCGTATGGTCATACCGAGTCCTTCCGATACTATACTCCTGGTAATTACCAGACCAACCGGTTTGCAGTGCATAGTGTCAAGAAATTAATGTTAACCAACATTTTTGACCCACTCCTTCTACCCATTCAACAACATTTCTTTATTTCCTATTCCCTACTTCACCCGATGATATTTAGTGATCACTCCCCAAATTTACTGCTGACCTCGTAATAAGGAACCGCATTTTTCAGCACCAGTTTTATCGTAGGCATCTAATCTGATGAAGTCAAACGCAAAAAAGATGTGAATATGACTTTGTCAGTTAGAATAAAAACTTTACTGATTAATTCCTTTGATATGAACATTTCAGCTGTCATCGCGCCCCAAATTTATAAATTATTCCAAATTGTCGCGAAAATTTGTAGCTTGACCACCTGTTTTTTTATTTTTACATTTGTTGAGATTTTGTCGGAAAATGTCTCAATTTTCTCAGTACACTAACTTGAACTTCTAAGCCAGAAGCCAATGCAAAATTAATGACATGTTAATACTCTGATTTCTGTGTAGATATTGATCATGTACCTAGAATTAATTCCTCCATTCTTAACTTAAAAGGGATGCTTAAGCTTCCGCAAAGTAAAGCAAAACAAATCTCTTTCATCAGATTATAATTTACCTCATTTCCAACATTTTCAATCGCTCCATCAGATCTTTTATATTCGTACCATTAGTGTCCATTTGTTGTTGTACGGCCCTTTGTTCGCGTATGACCTTGTTTTCAGCGGGACTCGTTTTCACAATGCCTGTTAGTACCAAGAGTATCGCGAAGGCTAAAGAAGCATGATCCAAACGCATGGTCTTGAACGGTTTTTCATAGGACGTTTTCGTTTCATCCCCCATTTTCCGAGACTATAACTGTAAGTATCTCACCTGTGTAAAGTGCCCATCTAGTTAAACATAACTATGGAATTTGACCGATATTCTTGTAAAATTGTTAAAAAACAGTAATTTTGTAAAATGATATAAAATCTTGAATATAATGAATGCGGAGTCATTAAGTCAGCATCAAGAGCCATGGCTCTTGGTCAGCATCTAAGATTGACAGAAATTATCATCTCGAGATTTCCAAATTACACGTCGGCAGTCTAATTTCATACTTTCAGCCAGAGGGCAGAGCTAACTGGTTACTCTCAAGATGTAAAAAAAAAAACCGTTTTGAAATGATTCAATCTTTTTTTAGTAACTTTACTCCGCGTTGCATTTTGTAGAATTTGGTCAAGTAACTGAATTTTTTATTATTACCGTGCATACAACATGGCCGTCAGAACAAAATTTATAGTTTCCAGAAACGCGTATATTTTTTTTCGAGAAAGTTACTGAAATGTTGATATCTTAAACTGGAAGTAGATAATAATTACAAAACATAAATTATAGCCTTTTTATTCACGATTGGTGCATGTCACTTAAAGATAGCTGTCTTGGAACATAGTAATTAATATTTCACAGCTTTATCTGATATCAAAGATTAGACCGTGTTAGTACTTACCCTAAGAGGCAATGATCGGGATTTTGAGGCGGTGGCCAAAATCCTATGATGCGACAAGTCGACTGAATTTTGGGTTTTGCTGAACACAGAGTTACATAATCACTCAGATTGATCTCACCCCAGCCCTTTTCTTTTTTGAAACAGCTCAGTGTACCTGTTTCATCTATTATCAGTGATGATATAAGGGAAAAAAAAAACAGAAAGGAATTGTGGCTTTTCAAACTTAAGGGTTTAAGCTGAACGAATCATTCGATAAAGGAAACTGATTTTATTGGGATGCTGACACTCAGAATGGTTCTTTGCCATCAAAGCCAAGGATCGGATTTTTTTTTTTTCGCGAATAATAAAGCAAATCTTGTGAAGTTTAAATGCTTAATCTACGTGGACAATCATCTCTGTCTGAATCGCTTACCTGATGGTCTCTTCTTGGAAAAAGAAGAAAAATTAGGTCTCACGTCTTCTCCGTTCAACGTTTTAAACTGAAAAAACCACGAGGCTTCTAATTAACCGGCAGCTACGCTTGAAAAACACCTCAAGTTGTTTTCGTCATTCATCGAGCAGAAAGTAAACTTATTTTACAGACCAATTATAATTAAGACCTTTTGAATCTTGTGTTAATACAGCTTTATCCAAAGAGTTAATTTGTTGGCATAGTTACGTAACGAATTGGCATTGATTAAACAAGGAATCTTGAGCACGAGCAATCAGTTTTCACAGCCGATTATCTTATACTTTACACCTGATAAAATTTGCATTGAATGAGTTTTATTAGGAACTCGACCCATTTCTCCTTCCTGTTTTTTTTTTTTTCTTTCGGCAATTGGTTCTCGCCCTCGCTCCCTGGAGAGGTTCACCAGGAACTCCTGGAGGGAGGGAGAAACAATAGTTCTCTTGTTGGGAAAAGTGAAGGTAAGTAAGAGCGAAAAAAGAATTAAAGCCTTCATGCAGTGTTTACAAACCTACGTACTCCCGAGAAAACTAGCGCTATGACAGGTCACCGATACACAGTCACGAACCGTCATTCGTAATAACAGAAAAATAAAATAAAAACAAAGAAGAAAAAAGGGTCGTTATGGTATTTCAAAACATCAAAAAATAGAAAAAAAATGAAAAGGAAAAAAAATATTGGCCTATTTTTTATGCTTAGTCACTATCAAGAAACTCAACTATTGTAAATAAACACAAAGCGTATCAAAGGAGTCTAAATTAATTTACTTTGCTCAATTTTTTTTGTTATTTTCTTTCTTTTTTGGTTTGTGAAAATTACAGCAAAATTTCAGAAGGCGCAACCCTATTCAGACTGGGGGTAAATTTGAGGCCCTACCTAAACAGAACCCATGCTGTGCCAGCAGAAAGAAGAGTTTTTAGCTAAAAGTAATAAACGAAATAAACTCATTTGATTAACTCAGTGGGGACCGGGATGCCAAAAAATAGCGAAAATTAGGGGAAATGGCACTAAGATCTTGATCAAAATTATATTTTCTGCAGAGATCGTAAACATACATCCGTTAAATGTCTCAATGACTTCAATGACGCCTTGACGTCTCAATCAAATCATGCCGCGTACATAGATTCTGTGAGTTATTTGGTGGCCGGATAATAGGCTATTTCAAAAAGTGCTTGGATAGTATATATTCACACAGATAAACATGAGCTAACACTTATTTATCTTGTCAAAAACAGTGTCTCCTGAATTTAACTAAGCTGCGCTAACTATATTTTTTCTTATTCGATCTCTGATTCGATGTCAGCCGTTGCTAAACAAAATTAACGTGCAATCAGACACGATTCGCGGAAAGCTTTTCTATTTCGATGGGGAGAACGATGGCAAAAACTTGTTTTGATGATAGATATAGCGCAAAGAAACTCTCTCTAGATTAGCTTTCAGTGTCTTTTGCACCTTTCCCACAGAACCCATCGACAATTTTACAGTTACTTTATCATACCCGACGACGATTCTTATAAAGTGAATTCTTGTTAGGTCTGTTTCAAACGTTGGCTACTACGGTGCTGAACTCAATTGATAGAATTCAATTCCAATTTAGCAAGACCGTGCCGCTGCCGTGTAGCACGGCAAGCTTTGCCGTGCTACACGGCAGTGGCATGACTTGCTTTCAAAAGTCGTGCTACTACGGTGCCGAACTTGGCATTAATCAAAAATATATTTAGCATATATTTTAAAAGTTCCCTAAACCGCCTTTCGTTTTTAATATGTTTTCCATAAAACCTATTCATTGTTAGTCTGAAACCAAGTCGTGCAACAGTCGTGCTGTAGTCACCGGCACGACGTTTGAAACAGGCCCTAGCTACCAGATTTCGGGACCATGTGACTACCCGCGACCTTTCTAATAAGAGGAAGAGACTGATGGTCCTCTCCGGGAGGGAGGTTGGTTTGACGTTTGAAAAATGCAGAAGACATAAGTCTATTAACTGAGCTTGTTAGCTACGCCGGTATTGAAATGTGACTGTGAAAGTCATGACTGCAAAAAGAAATTCACGCGTCATTTATTTCTGTTAATTATTTGCCAAAAGATCTATATGCTTACGTGTATTTACGCTAACGAGAGTATAATCTTTTTTCTTGTTATGTGGATTTACCGATATTAATTACTCGTTCTTGAGAAGTAAAAAGATCGTGACTGAGAAAAAAAGAATAGTCAATTATTAGGAAGTTTTTTCCGAATGATTTGACGTTACTTTTATTTTTATTGCTCGCAAGCTACACTACATTTCAATTTCTATATATGAGCTGCACAATGTGAACTAACACTTTGTGAACTAGTTTTAAAATCAATACAGTTCGTTTTTAAAAATCACAGACTCGTCGCCAGTCAAAACCCGCAGTAGAAAGGACAGTCTCTTCCGTCACTTAGTGCACACGGCGCATGTCAACTCTCGACCTGCAACGTACGGACCACATGGAAGTTGGCCACACTTTCCTTCCACGAGGTACAGCAATGCTCCATTCTTGTTCGCGCTGCTGCTGGGAATAGCCTCAGCGTCTCTGTCGACACAGATGAAGTCTTTTTGGTTTTTGTGGGTATAATGTTCAGTCATCAGATACCCATGATACTCCTTGCTCCATCCAGATGGACAGTCATTCCGAGCGGGCATCATCAACATTGAACCACGTGACTCGACATAGCAGACTGCACAAGGTGCATCGTGGTCATGGAGATTTTTCTTAAACGACAGTTCATACTCAGTGCCATAGACGAAACCTCCGTGGTTCTGATAACCGTCTTTGTACTGATCGTACTTTGGAACCTTTGGAAGGCAAAGATAGTTGGCGCCGCCTCCAGTGTGAGTGTAGTAATCTCCACCCATGTAACCTAATAAGTAAAGAAGTAAAGGATACGTTCACTTAATGACAAACTTATAAAAAAATCTATATTTAGAGATTTCAATGACGCCGAACAATGTTCAGCCCTTTAAGTTACAAATTTTGGGTAATTGTTTTTTTCACATCGTTTATTTAGAAATCAGAAAGAAACATTACAAATTTAAATAAAATGACAGAAAAGCACAATCGAGTAGAAATTATAGAATAGCTTAAGTACAAACAGAAAAGGGCGTGGCTAGGTGCGCGGACCCGCGGGCACTCCCCTATATACGAGATACGGCTTATGCGTTATTAGCAAGAGCTTGATAAGAAAATAACACTAAAAATGTAACAAAGTTTCGTTAAGATGATACGAAGATTATGAAAGGATGAAAATCGAGAAATATTCGAATAGATCAGCTCTATTCCGTGAGTGGGGCAGGCCCCGGAAGTACAGGTCAAGTGAGGTTCTTACCCCTCGCCCGGAAGGTGTAAAGTAACATTATTTGAGGACCCTAAAGGTGCCGTTATCAATTTTACAGAGGAGCTCTTTATGGCCAAATGGAGCAGTAAAATTATAAGCAGTGCGTATGCCGCGAGCGAGATTCTAATTTATTGATGTTCGTACTGTCGCTTATCGCTTTACTGTAAAATCAAAAGATCTTGGACATGCTATCTCCGTCCCGTTGTTAGAATAAAGAAAATGACGAGATATTGGCATCAATTTGTTTTTGTTTCCTTGTTACTTTGATTTTGCTTTTGTTGCATACATGAATTAAATGAAGGACAAAGTCATCCCCTTTTTGTACCTTTATAGACAATCTGAGCATCATTAGGGCATGAGGTCTTTCCCCAGCGAACATACTTCACCCCAGAACTGGCAGCTTGTCCTTTATCGCCTTTAACTCCCTGAGCTCCCTTATCCCCTTTAGGACCTATAGAGGGACACCATTACGACAATAATTAAAAATAATATTTATTCCTATGACCGTGTCTATCATATGGGAATACTTCAGTGAAAATTTGCATTTTGATTAGTTAAGATCAGAAGAATAATATCAACAAAAGCTGAGAGGCTCATTACAAAAGCTAAACATTAGACATTAACTTGAGTTTATCACGGACTAATTTGATGATATAAGTGTGAAGATGAGGTAAGCTTTCTCACCTTGCTTCCTTCTTACTGACAGAACTAAAACTAAAAGAGCTAGTACAGCTGTATTAGAATGTACACCTCCATTTAACAACCTCATTTATAATTTGAAATAGTCCATTAGTTTAATGCCCTCCTAGTTAAATTAGCTTTTAGATATTTTCTATGAGGCAGCCCTATACCTTACAAAAAGTAGACAACTGGTAACGCCGACATAAAGCAGTAGACAAATCTTGCTTACCTCTTACTCCTGGTTTCCCTGGGGGTCCAGGTGGCCCCATTGATTGTTTTCCGTTATTGCGGCCATCTCGCACTGAAACACGTATAAATTGAAGAGATACTACATGTATATTCCAATTAAATAACAATAGCCAGAGATATTTAGGCGTTGCATTGCGTCATTTTATTAAATAAAAGGGGCTTAATGAATGGTCTAAAAATCCGAAAACACCATATTCAACATTGAAAAAATGAAACCAAAAGTAATAAGACCTTACAATTGCAAGGGAACTGGGAATCGTCTTTCGATGTTGTTTGTTTGTTTGTTTGTTTTTGTTTTCTCTTTTGTGGTTCGTTAGTTCGTTCGCTCGTTCGTTTGGTTTTTGTTTTTTTCGCCAAAGGTTGTCAGCCCAATTTTTAATTTAGGCAGCATTTGGTTGTGCTCTGTTATACGAGCAATTGGCTAGTCAGTCTGGCCATTCCTTTTTTTAACACTAGTGTACAAACCAAGTAGGTAGGACAATAGTGACGAGTCACTTGAGTGCGGTGTTTGCACCAATGCGTCGAGTCTGTAGAAAGATAAATTCATTGTTAAATCGCAAAATATTAAGAAGAAACTGTGAAGTTTCCATGGGTAATTGATTAATACACCTACAGTTTACGCACCGTTTTATAAACCGCTTTTCCATTTCTTGAAGTCGCTTTTCCATCAAACTTGCACTTTTATTGTGTCTGTCAAAAAAAAGCACAAAATGAAAAAAAAAGCACTGTTCGAACACAAGCGTTAAAAAATAATTACATTTACATTACCTCTGACACACTTCGCTATCAGCTATAAAATCCTAACTGTTACAGACTAGAAGTCATCCTTTATTCGTAATTTAATTCGTACTTAGCTTTGGATCGGTCAGGAATAAAGCAAAACAAATGACATTGAGATCCGACGATGAACCTACGGATGGATGGATGAAAGAATGAATGAATGAATGAATGAATGAATGAATGAATGAATGAATGAATGAATGAATGAATGAATGAATGAATGAATGAATGAATGAATGAATGAATGAATGAATGAATGAATGAATGAATGAATGAATGAATGAATGAATGAATGATGAACGAACGAACGAACGAACGAACGAACGAACGAACGAATGAATGAATGAATGAATGAATGAATGAATGAATGAATGAATGAATGAATGAATGAATGAATGAATGAGTGAGTGAGTGAATGAATGAATACAGGAAGGAAGAAAAGAAGGAATGAATGAATACAGGAAGGAAGGAAAGAAGGAAGAAAGCAATGGATGGATGGAGGGGGAGGGAGGGAGGGAGGGAGGGTGGATAAACTAATCACCGCCTGAAACTGAATAAATGATCGCGGATTTCTTGATTGGTTGACTACTAGCTATACTTACTATGAATTAATGCGCGACTGGTGAAAGACTAACTGGAAGTGTTCATGGTGGCTAATAAATAGCTACAAGCCTGCTGCCCTTTTTGAATTTTTATCGGTGTCGCGTTAATGTCTTCCAAAGTTCATAAAAACTTAGCACGATCAGCTTTGCAGATTTATGTTCTCTTGGTATAGTTTTGCTTATCAGATTTCCTTGAGATCCTACGTCCTGCGAAATATTCGCTTGCGGTCCTTTGAAGTTAATGCCATTTCAGTTGTTAAATTTTAGCTAAAAACCCTGCTAGAAAATTTCACTGTATTCACTGGACTAAAGATACGGAGAGATTATTGAAATAGGCTTCCTTTTCGAAAAGGCATCTTTTTTGGGCTATTACTTTTTTCGATTCTTTTTGTTTTGCCTGGTATACGTCTTCTTCATCAGCCCTTATAGATCCATTCGGTGATGATATTTTTCTTTATGGCTCTTCCATTTTACTAAGTTTAGACTATTTTTGAAAGTTGCTCATTTTTGCCAAGATTCGATGTCTCCATAGATCACACGCCTTAGCTTGTGTTTTAGACCCTCTCTTGCAAAAGACAACTTTTTTCCACTAACTATAATAATATGCGAGAATTAATAGCTGCTGGTGGCCGGCGTGATAATTCAGGGGCACCCAACTACGGGTTTCTCCTAAAAATACATTGAAAACGCTTTTTAGACTATATATAGAGATTACTTTTACATGTCTTGACATTTTATTCTAAGCGGTGCTAATAAATTTATATCTGTTCGGTGTCATCCTAGGGCAACTAAAGCCTTTTTTAAATTTACAATGGCCTCCGTATATTTTCTCGAAAACTTTACGAGGGTGAGAATTTTTCCGAATATCAGCAGTTACCGTTGATAAGATTGCACAGTAATTTCGCAAAGAATCTCAGTTGCGTAAAAACTAGTGTTCCAGTCAAAAAGTATCACCGCTCTAATAAATTGAAAAAAAAAAAAAACGGCAAACGAAGAGCTTACCTTTCTTCTATGGCTCTTAGCCTTTTCTGTACCTCCGACAGACTGGCCATCACATTATTTTTAGCTGATTTTCGCTGACGATGCAACAAGGTACGTTTTCCATCATCGCCAATTTTAGCGCCATCATCAAACACTCGGTCGACAATTTGTTCTCTTTGACTTTGCTCGGACCGAATTTCATTCGTGGCAGAGAGGTGAACCAAAATGGCACAGCACATCACAAACAAAGCCACGAGACGCAGACTGTAACGTGTAATTACTGTCGGGGAAGCTTTCATGTCGACTGGATGAGTCCTTTGAATTTGACGCAGAATCAAATGAGCTTTTCACTTACACCACAACTGAAAAGGTGTGATATATAGTAGCCAGACATCATAGGAAAGAATATCCGCCAGGTTAATATAAGCATGAAATTTTTCGCGCTTGTGACGCAACATAGTCAGAAGGAAGTAAAAATGGAAGGGTGGGGTAAGGTGGGGGGAAGGGTTTGGATCGAGTCGGGGATTGGGGCACTGTCAAAAAAATGGGAGTCCCAAGTAACGGAATTTTTTGTGGAATAAGGGTATTAACTCGGCGGGTAGACCGCCTTCAATTTAGTTAGTATAGGTTAATTTGAATACTCGTTTATACGACATATGTTAATGTGTGTCAATTTGCATCAATTGTCGAACGGCATAATCAAATATAGTGTCTTTACATGCATATGATTCCCAGTGTTTTTAAGGAGGATAAAAACAACTTTTAATAAAAAATTCATCCATACTAAGCTCTGACGAATTATTGATTTTACTTATCTTTTATACAGCACTGCATTAACGTTCTTATCACACTGTATTCCGCGGTATAATTCGCATTAATCGGCTCTACCTATAATACTACTGTCACTAAAAGTAAATACCATATGGCAGTTAACAACGTTTGATTAGCATTTTGTCACGGCGTGATGGAAACCAGCGAACTAAAATACGGAAGTAAAGCAGTTGCATCTTGCTGAAACAATTGATTTTTGTTTAACATTGTATATGAAAAACCATTGACAGCAATCGTGACATGAACATGATTCAGATGATTATGCAGTCAGTCAACCGGGGAAAGCGAACTTCGACTAGTAATACTTTACCCGTACAGAGACGGGAGAGAAGAAATGACTGTGCCTATTTTAATAAAGGGACGAACCGATTTTTTTGGTTCGAGAGCGCACTAAAGTTGACCGTAACTATTTTCGACAATTTTCTAACCTAGTGGACAGATCTGAGTTCGACCCCGCGTAAAGGAGTACGCGCGAAAAGAAAACTGAAATACATAAACAAATAAATAAATCAAAATTATAAATCAAAAAAGGAAGAAAGCAAAGAACTGAAGGCGGGTGATCCTGTAGCACGCTAGCCTGCGATCAGTCGATCCTTCTTAGTTTTTCTGACCTCCCAATAATTCGTAGACTGCGAATACAGCCGCCGCCGGGAACGTTCAGCGAAAACATCCATTAAATGTGCGGGAAATGAGTGAATGAGAAACGGTTGTATTCGCAGGCTAGACAATTTGGAACCGCCTCCTGCCAGTGACAGCTAGCTCGATGAAAAGTATTGAGCTCGATGAAATGAGTTTAGAATTGTTAGGAGCCTTTTGGAACTATAGAACTAACACACTACGAAATGAAAGGACACTCAGAGTCACAACTGATCTTGCCAAACTATGAGTATTAATGTATAAGAATTTAACGTGAGTCCGATAATAAAGCAAAGTCATTGTGTGTCCCAGGTCATTACATATTGCGCAAGCAATTGCCTCATTGTCACTCCACTTTGTCACGTGAGGTCACGAAAACTCTTTTCATACAGAACAGCGGACTTCTAAGAGAGCAAACCTGTTGTGTAAGCTGAACATTCAACGCGGCGGCCAACCTCGTTCCCAGGGTTCTCTCCTACTCGCCCTACGGAGTGAGAGAGAGAGAGAGACTTTAAGAGCAACCCTGGGAACGAGGTTACTCGCCGGTCTAAGATACTTCAGAGCAGTTCGTCGGCATTTTCAGCTGTCACTGACAGGCTGAAGAACTTACTCAGATTCTGTAGCCTGTGCCAGGTTCTCTGTAGAAAGTGGAGACGTCGCAATAATAAAACAAGCGACTTTTTATTGTACCACTGCATTACTATCTTGGAGCCCGGAACAGGCTAACTATTCTGTAGAATATTACAGTTGAGACTGCGTCACGAGAACGAGATAATAGGGACTGACGTAAATTTAAAGTTGATACCAGCTGTAGCTAATCAAACGTTAGGTAATCGAAGAAGGACGAGTAAATCAAGACTAAATTTGGTTCAAAACAGGGTAAGCGTGAAGCCCTTGAAACGAAAATATTGTTTACTTCCAGTACAGAAAAGCGTCCGAAACCTGAAGATAAATTTAATTAATTATTTTAAAAACAGATTCAATCCTTAGTTCACAAATCCAGCTGGTATTTTCTGTGACAACTCATCACTTGCGTGTTTACTCTTAACTTTAACTCATTCGCCCCTGGGAATTTTGCCGAAAAACGCGTTTTGAAGCTAGTCGCCGAGCAGTTTACTAGTCCTTGTCTAGCCTCCCACCCAGACGTTCTTAGGGGTTTGTCGGTCCTTGTCTGGCTATAAAAAGCTAAAACTTACCACAAAGCTGACTTGGAGTTAACGTATAGGTTATAGGCGTAGAGCTTGTCACTTAGTTTCAATGGAATGTCCATGAGAAATGTAAATAAACTGAGGGAGCCTTCTAGCAGCTCTTACAAGAGCCTGTATAGATTGATACAAAATAGAATAATGCAAGAAAAAAGACGATCATAATTTTAGTATCTATCCGTTGGATCCCTTGCTATTTATGATAACGGACAATGATATGGACAAGACCAAATTCAACAATGGTATTAACGTACTTACCTGCATTAATTGTGATAGTCTCTGACAGTATGGTCAGTTTTTCCTTTCGTCTGTCTCCCAATTTTATACCCATAATATCCTGGTCGGGAAAACTTAGATAAAGGAGACGATTCTTCTCCTCAAGTTGATATTTCTGCATAAAGTTTGTAGCTCAAGTCTGATGCTACAGGGAACTGAACACTTTCTGCTCGAGCTTGCTGATTCAGTCGTTCACATTCAGATCCACGATGCAAAAGAAGAACAGCAGAACTAAAAGAAGGCGTGACACACGATAATCAAATTTTTTTTCTGACAGCGTCAGCATTGTCCGTTACTGATGGGATAGTTAACTTATAATTCTCATCTCTTGAGTTCAAACTAAAACTATGCAAATTACTTCTCCACTTGCAGACAATCTTTGTTGTTGACTTGTTTAATTAGTTTAGACATTCTTTTAAGTGATAATGATGACGTCATAGCTCCCGCTCCAAAATCTAGCACAATTTCAATGAAATATAATTTGTTACATGCTAGGATAAGGCTTATTAAAATTTGTATTTGCAAAACGTTTTGACTTTTAACTCTCCATGCTGGAGACTGAAAACATGTTACAGTTCTTTGCTGTTTCTGGTTTAACCTGTCCCAGGCGTTCAGATGGTGGAGTGCGACGCAAAGCATGCGGAAAAATATAAAATAAGGAGGAAATGGTGGGGGGGGGGGGGGGGGGTGGAGGGGGTAAGGGAAAGAGAAAGGAGGTTCCTTCGTTCTCGGCCTCATAGCCAAAACAATCGGTTGTCAACAAAATTGGACAAACTAGAGGAATGGTTCTGAACAGTTTCACTGAAGAGAAGTGGTTTTGGTTTACACTCGTCTGGCTGACTTTGAATATCATTGAGGACTCTTATGGGGGTGGTCGGTCCCTGAAATACGATAGGTGTGTGCAGCCTAGGGTTTTAAGATCCAAACCCGAAAAATCACACATCAGTCTTTCAATAGGCTGCGTGCACACGTCTACTATTTCCTTTGTTCATGTTGCACGCAGCAAATCAAAGTAAAAAAAAAAAGTCTTCTCAGCGTGCATGAAAGAAAGTAGTACACATCTACACACAGGCTAGTTTTTCAAGGAAAAAAAAAAACAACTAATAATTGCAAAATTACAGAACGAAAATCACTTGTTACACTTTATTGACTTTATTCTCCCTTAATCGGAGGATGTTCAGGATTAATTATTATCTGAGGTCAGGAGCTAACTACTGCTTGCGCCCAATATGCAGAATTTGTAAGACCAAGCGCACTCAAGATGTTATTACTTTTGAGTATTAGTTGTAGGTAGTTAGTGATTTTTTAAAGTAGCTTTGTGATTTATTATGTACATATTATTTAACGATTGTAAGTAGCTCTGTAATTCAGCCTTATATGTACAATGTATTGTTGCAGTGAGTTTCTTTTAATAAACAGTCAAACGCATACACCTTCATGTAGGGACAGTTCCGTTTCAACAGTCGATTTCTTTTCTTGTAGTTGGGCATTTACCAACTTGAATTTTAGCTAATACACTCAAGGTACCCTATCTAAGGATCAGTCTGGCAACAAAACACCAACAAAGGCAAAAATGACCCTTACCCATACCCCACTCGGGAGCACGGGCACACAACTATCTTGCCCACACTGGGAGTACCCGGTAATCATAGGCCTCTGGAGTACCCAATACCCCGGCCGGGACAGGGGTGTGGGATTAGATTATCAATCCTCTTAGTAAGCACGCTCGACGGGTCTTGATCTTGTAATCATCTACAATTATGTAATACATCCTTGAATATTGTACTTGGCATCCACTCTTCGTTTCGCCTCCGAAAATCGCACACGGGTTATTTTTGCGTGACTATCGCAATAGAAAAGAACTTTGCGCACTACGGTCACGTGGTAAAGTCATGAGATATGAAACAAAGAATCTTATTCGGCGGCCGTCACGATGCTGAGTGTTTAGGAGCGTCTCGAAAGAGCTACTTTACGTTGATTTATACTACGCTAAAGTAGTAGTACTGTATATTTCACCTCTGAGTAATTCCCAGACACTATGTTTTTATTGCGAAACAAAAAGTCTATGGATCGTCGACTGAGGTTACTCAGCTGATTACCTGAAGAACAAAACCGAATCTGCATGTCGGGTCAGAAGCTGACATTTACTTGGACTGTCAAATTTGAGGTTTGCGGTTATCAAATGTAAGTAGGACAATATTTTTTTTCTTCTTTTACTATACTAATCTGTGACTGACATGTTTGTTAATAAGCCTTCGCCCTTTGGGAAAGAACTTTAGATTAGGCGATTTCGTAGCCTGCGAGCAGGCTCACCTTTGCCTTTCCTCGTCTTATTCTTCTCGCGGGCTCTGCCTCCTTGTGCCGCCAAAATTTTCCACAAACTCGTATAAGCAAATAGTCAAGTAAGCCTGCTCGCAGGCAAGCTGTTTCAAAAAGTACTGATAATATAACCGATAACATATTATTAATCTACTGAGGAGAATCTGAGATTGGTTTAGCACCCGGTGAGTGTGTCACGTCGCGCGTCACGTCTAAGTATTTTAATTCGTTCCCTGACCTCTCGTATTTTATACCCGGTTTGATTAATATCTGAATTTTTTTGGAAATTTCTGATGATGTTTGTATTCTCTTCCTTTAAAAATATCCCTGTTCTTGGGAATTTCCGAGAATTTCCAAGATCAATAAGATATACAGCCGTTTCTCTCTTGAATAGTTCTCGGGAATTCCTGAGAAATCAGGGGATTCTCTCGAGGGGGGGCGCTTAAGTTCGAGTATTTTTACGATAACCAGAAAACAGAAACACAAATCCCCAAACGGAAATAAGCATCCCCAACAGGGAACACACCCAAAAAAATACAAAATTAAACCGCAAAACTGAAACAGAATCCAAAAATACAAATCATAGCCACAAAAGACGAACACGAAAACATTGAATAGCGTAAAGCTATACTTTCCCATGTTTCATCGTCTTTCTTTGAATAGGCGTTTTACGTCTTTTTTAGGGAGAGCACGATCGGAGGCTTTGTGAATCAATCTCCTTCCCAGCCTATCTCTTTTCCCCGTCGCCTTTCGCTCCAGGTGACCGGTCCAGTCAATTTTAGCCCGCCGGGGTCAAAACCACGTGGGTTACGTTTCTCGATCGTTCTGCTAAATCTCTGAGACTGTCGACTGAATTCTGTGTCATCTGTTTGACTCTCGTTGACTTTTGCCAGATTATATTTAAAATCAGTAATATAAAACTGAATAAAATTAAAAATATTGCTAAGGAAATTATGAAATTTGTTATTAGCAGCTATAAATCTAAATTCAAGGGCAAGTGCTTGTGTTTAATCGTTTAATCAAGTCGATCATAGCATCATCCTGCATTACGCGGAGAGGAATCCTCCACTTCAAGGCCTTCCATGAAATATTTCTGAGGAGAAAGATAAAGGAAAAGAATGTATATATGAACAGTTGTACTAACTGAATTAGTTACAGATAAATAATCGACTCACTGATAATCAAGACAAAACCAAAATAAACCAACTAGATCTTCAGTACTTTTTCGAAGATATTGAAAAAGTGAGATTCTAGATTGTAGACTGTATGTAATCAGTAAATATATAATAGACTTGCTTATATATCATATATGTGTAACTAGCTAAGAAATGCAAGGTCCTCTATTTTTATCAATAAAATTTGTTACTGGGGTATTATACGTATTATCCTCAATCGATAAAGTGTCTATGTACAGTGTAGAAGGTTCTCGAAGGAAGCCTAGACAGCATATAACATGGAACACGATTGGGCGTTCGTGAACGAAGCCATTAGCGTTTATTACAAAAATCAAAACAAACTTTTTACCTCCCAGACATTTTCATGGTGCCGATTCCCGTGGTCGTGGTTAGTTATCCCCAGGCCTCTTATCGGAGATCTAAACTGTCGGTCATCATCTGTGAGAAGCCCTGGTTCGTGAATTGCCAGGTAGTGACGTAGTTGAATGAAAGCGTCCCCAAAATAGTTATCTCCGGCGCTGTCCGCCATTTCCTTTAGCTCGTCCATACATGCCCGGATGCTTGTTTCATCGCAAACAGACTTCTAGAGTAAAGGAAACGCACCGATATACTTTTATCATTTGGAGATTATAGCGTCATGATCGCCGATTTCTAGGGCCTCATTAAAGGCCACCTGGAAGATTTGGCACTATACTTTACTCCAAATACTTTCAGAAGAAAATAATTATATTGATTTACCCATTAATAACAAAAATTTCCTAAAAACTCGGCTTATATTTACAAAGTACATTATTGTAAACTTAATTGAATTGAATTTATTTTTATTTATTTAGTACATTTTTTTCTCTAGTCTTTCTTGTGAGCTATTTGTATATATATAACATACGTGTAACCACTGCTCTCCTCGACTAGCTAATCTGCTAACTGCGGGCAGTAGATGTTACTTTCTGTAAAATTTATAATAATTAATAAACAGTTAAACAGTCATTGCTACTACAATTCATTTTAAAATAATTCACTGAGTGTGGAAGCCCTCTGTCAAAGAGCTTTTATCTCTAGTTTTGTCTACTTGTAACCAGGTTTGACTGTCTCTAGTGTGAACACAATTGCACGCAACAGAACCTTCCCAGGTTGAGAGAATTTATAATCGATAGTGATAAGGAAGGGATAAACTTTCAAGAGCTAAGTCAGGCTATTTGCTATCTTTTTAGAAAGCTAAGTGTATTCCTTAGCATCAATTAAATTCTAAGAGTAATGGTACAATTTTGTTATTTACAACTATATATAGTTGGGTATTACCGGAAACTGTTTCCTGCCGTCTCTTGCTACGGGTGGCAAGGACATGGATTGAAACCCTTTTTTTACGTTGTGATGCTATTCCTTGCAAAAGTCACCAAAAAATTATTGTGATAAATGTCCCTGATGAAATTTGTTTGATATCTTCTTCATAACTCTACAAGAGCATTTTATGTATGGATAACGACACTTATTTTTGGGTTGCACGTGACGTCACCAAAAATCAAACTAAGAAACTATCGATTCTTCTGAGTTTCTACTTTCACGAGGTATCACAGTACCTAAACATCTTTACATAAACAAATTTTTGGTTCGAAAGGGTTCTTCGTTTTGTGAGAGAGGACGCTTGAATTTCCAGGCTTTTGCGTTACGCGGCATTTAGCTGGCGGCCGGGAGAGCTCTTATGTGGGTTAAAAACATTTATTACCGATTTTAGGAGGTTTTGCAATCTAAACAGTCTTTGTCTCAGAATAAATATTACTGTAATCGTTATGAGTTCCTCAAGCGAAGAATTCTTGCATTAGTAGGAAAACTCGAAAACAGATGTTTCTGTTGGTATCCGGCGGCCATATTGGTGTTCCTGAAAGGGACACCAACATGGCGTTTCCATACAAAGGTTTATAAATTTAGGTAAAACGTTTTTCCCAATATCTCGCATTTGAAAAATTTCACAGACCCGATTCTTGGCAAGGGTTTTTGTATATTCATCTTTTTTCATTTCCTAGATTCTTGTCCTTTTGTATTGAATGGTTTGTATTTTGAATTTCATTGCGTGACAGTGCAAGCAGAGAATAAATGGCTTTACCAGAGAATATTATAGACCTAAAAGAACAATATCCTCGTGAGGCAGCCGCTTTAAAAATAATAATGCCCACTAACGCTAAGAGGTAGAAAAATGTGCAAATTAAAAAAAAAAAAAGTGAAGAAGAAGAAGAAGAAGAAGCAAAAGTGAAGTAGGTTGTCTATACTTATCGATCAACACTTTCAGATGACTGCAAAGGTTCGTCCTGAGAAAAACGTCAAACTTTCTTCATCTGCAGTAGCACGACAACTTTAATCTTTAGCTAGGCATCACTATGGTACCTTAGATGTTGTGGTGGCATTTTAGGTAAAGATAGGTTTTTTGCCCAGACGTTGAACTAACCTGTAACGTGATAGAATCATCGATATTCAGATTACTCCACCACCATCCTGAAGGGATGTATAAAATTTCTCCTGTCGCTTGCATACATTCCAGTGGCTTGTACTCGTCTTTTAAATGAGGCCGGGTATGTATCCACCATGTGAATGATTCCGACTGTTGTGAATCTTGCGTTTGATGATCATTGTGAATTACACCTGATAAAATAATAATAATAACAATAATAATAATAATAATAATAATAATAGTAATAATAATAATAATAATAATAATAATAATAATAATAATGACAATAATTATTTTAATAATTGAAACAATAATAGGTGGATAATGATGTTTACGTATTTTTGTACATTTTATTCGTGGTCTTAGCCTTTGTAGTTTTTTTCCCGCTTTTGTATACACTTTAATTGCCTAGGCCAGATGTATTTCATTCAAGACGATACTTTCAACCGTCTAACGTTAATATACCGCTGTGCAGTCTTATTTGGCTCTCCATCGAATTCCCACACGGCCCACGTTTTCCTACATTATATCAAATGATAAACTTAGTTTCACAAGACCTAGGAAACTGAGTTATGATGATGGCTCCTCAATGCAAGATTTCGGCTCAATATGAAGTCGTTCTATATTTGTCAAAGATTAGACTTGGTTGATTATATGTGGTACTAATAATTGTCGTCAGAATTTTCAATTCCTTTTGAGTTACTTAGTAGCTTTGTCGGATATAATCACTTGCAATATCCAGTTATTGACCGTTATTCCATCGCTCAAGTCGACAATCTATTGGAAAAGAACCTTAGTTTCGACTTCAACTTAACGCGAAGTGAAAAAAAAAAATGGCATGAATCATCCACTTCATGGGAACTGAACATCATCAAGTCCTTCAAGGTCCAAATTGAATTGAACCCGAAGTCTTGAAATATTTACCGATGGCTTCAAGTTATTTGACAGATTAAAAATAATGCTCTGAGTGTAAATAAGCAATATTTACTTTTTAATTATTTTTTTGAGCCGAATGAAATACAATATCATGGGAATCGCCGCCATAGCCTGGTAAATTACGCTGTTAACACCTACCCGGCACAAAGTATCGTGATTGTGGATAAAGTCCCCAGCGTTTCCGCCCAGTAATCAAAGCACTCCATAATGAAGCATTAAGATGTTCTACTCGCCAGTGCAGGCCAGACCTCTTGGGCGCCATCTCAAATGACAAGTGAGGAGGACGAATATCTTCATCTATTACCTGAATCAAATCAAAATAGAAACTTCAAGGTATACCAATTAACCGTAAGGTAACTTGTATTGAAATTCCAACCATGCAAATATTCAGCTGTCGGCCATGTTATTTTGAAGAGGGTTAAAAGAGTTGGTTATAATTGTGGTTAATAAATAGCGGTGACGGCCCAAGTTCAAGTGCGCATATGTTAGCAGCAGCCCAGAAATTGGTCTATGTTAATTCTTTCTGACAGGTACTAATAGTGCAGATTGTTAGATATAGATACTCTAGCTTTTGCTCAATACGAAGTCCTCTTATATAGATTATATTTCTGTAACCTCAAGAACTTTTTCTAGCTTTTTCGTGTACTCGCGTATGTTCAAAATTACTTCAATCAAAATAAAGGTGTGTACAAACTCCTCCAATAGCATATATATATGTATAAAAAAATATAGAAATGCACACTGTATTGACTGTCCTTGTAAGAACAACAGTAATTACCTCTGTGTAGTCTTTGGTAAATTTCGGAAAACGTACATCCTCCAATAACTCGGGGTAAATTTGATCAAAGTCCTTCATAATAACTTTTGAAGGCTCCTTGTACATGTCAGAAAATCGACTTCGAAAGTCATTCCATAGTGTGTAAGAGGTTAGGTCTTCCATTAAGTCAACCTTGACCCCTTTGGTGAGAACCTTTCCTACAGGAAATAACGTCAAATATTAGACATCTCAAAAACTTCGAGTTGAAAGTACGATCTTTTTCTTTGGTCTATTGACAACTTGCAGCCGATCTCAAAAAAATTTTAATCAATTTAAACGCCCTTTCATGAATCCTTAGCTGCCATCAACATTAAATGGCGTTTTCTTAAACGATAGGAAACTTTGAGAAACCTGGTATCATTGTTGAAAGGTCTCAACCTCTTTCATGGTTGTTTGCAGGACTAAGGCTTAAAATGTATTGTCTGATTCAGTTGCTTTGTTTATCAGTTGGGATGACGATTGTCAAGCTGAAGTAGGAGAGCTTAAACAACAAAATAGCAACAGCCAATGCCTCGTGCAAGAGATCGTGCCGAAAAACGTCCCTTTAAAGCCACCATAACTACCTTCTCTAGTGAGTGTTCAATCAGTAAATCAAAGGTGCGATTTTTCGAGTTAAAGACCCTATGAGAAAAGTGGAATGTCTCTCCGTACCAAGTTCTTCAAACTTCCAGGATTTTGTACTTTCCCAGCTGTCCATCATTCCCGTCAATATAGCAGGTTTACCATGCTTCATGTATCGTTCCACAAACGCCTCTTTTGACGGTTGGTGGACACGCTCGATCGTGCATTCTTTTACTTCCTGTCTTCTTATCTTCTCTGTCATTCGCTTAAAGTAAACTCCCTCCTTTTCCAAACGTCTCTGACGGCGAAGCTCGTGAGGTAAGAGGATTTTTAAATTTGCTTTTCTTTGTTCCGTTATATTGGAAAGCTGAGCAAAAGGTATTCCTTGGTTATCATGTACAGAGGAGAATGCATCGAAATCAGTTTCATCAGTAGCGCCAAGGTCTAGCGTAAAATATAAGCAAAAGTTATCAATTGTAGTTTACAAAAAACTGACAGAGGATTCTAACTCAGAACGTAATCAGTGTTTACTGGCAGGAATAAAGGGAGTTTACGCAAAGAAGTTATTGAGCCACGCACGTCAAACGGAAGTGATGTTTTTCCCTTATACCTTGATGCGAACAAAAATTGTATTGCTAACCTTTGCCCAAAAATGTGAAAAGTCCACTTCCGGTTGACGCGTGGTGCTCGAAAACGTCTATGTTTGAGCTCCCTATTAAGACAATCGCAGGAGTCCAACCAAAGCTGTTCGTATTACTCTGAAAATAATTATACAGTCAGTTTAATCGAACTTTTACTAGGATCCAGGAGTCAGGAATGTTTGAATGTAGTAGATTATTTTTATCTTTACGTCCCAATTTGGTCAATTTTAAGGCAAGGTATCAGTTAAACCCTGTTCGGATCCCCTTCGCAAGCCGCTAAATGGCTCTGTTCGCTGTATGTTTAAATGTGCCGCACAAGAATGTTAGTTACCGGTGCGAAAATAGCACCGAGATTTATTTATCATCGTTAAGGATATTTTTTATTCCATCTACTTACTATCGAGGAAAGTTCTGCAAGAAATAAATTAATGGTGATGTTCATGCAGTTTCTAAGTAAAAGCCAAAACGAATATGTCCTGTGTCAAAATCGAAACTGAATGGGGTTAAAATAACAGGTGTATTTACATTACGTTATGAATGCAAAACATATTGGTTCAAACGTTTCACAACATATTAATCTTGAATAAAAGTTACTGCAACAGCTTACTTTTACTATTCCTGATCGAGAATACGTCGCTGCTTCCACATTCGTCAGGAACACTAGTGGCACATATTTGAATTCTGTAACTTCCACTTTGAACACTTGAAGGAACAAGCCATTGATGTGTCATTTTTACCTCGTTAAACTCCCTTAATCCCGTTGAAATATCCGTAATTTTGTTTCGCTCGCTGTCTAATAGTACTATGTTCCATTTAAATGAGAACTTTGATTGCGACCATGTAATGGAATATGAGTTGGGTCCTGATTTCCAAATGGCATCTTTTCCAGGTTCGGTGACGGTTATTACATTGCCTTGATTCTTAGCGCATTCACAAATCCTCACTTGAATAATAAACAGTTGTAATGAGAATGAGAAACACCTCCTAAGGATTTTAAGTAACATACTTTATCGTTACTGTTGTTTAGCGCTAGTGTTTGTCACTCAGTTGATTATAAAACTATCATATAAAAATAATTTCAAAAGAGCAGAAAAGGATTTAAGGGAAATCACGACACGTACTGCAAAGTGGACGTTTCTAATGACGTCATGGTAAAGGTTAAAACTGAACTCCGCTGACTGTCAGGTGCCGGTAACGTTACTGCATAGTTACGATGCAGAGTTCAAAAGTTTCGATTCGGCATTAACAATAATATAAATAATTAATATTTTAATATTTGACTATTATACTATATTATATTATTATAATAATATTATTGATATTAATAACAGTACGCTATAATATTTATATGTTATTCAAATATGGGTCTGAAACATATATTTTTTTAGAATTAGACTTTCTTTTTGTTTTACTTTCAATCAATAAATTTAATTCATTTACTGATTTTTAAAACCTTTTTTTTTTTCTTTTTTCTTTTAAACTTCGTGCTGCGAAAATTAGTACTGCTGAAGGCTTACTTTGGCGAACGTTTAGAGATAAAAGTTACTGATCTGAGTTACTGCTTTTCCGATCAAGATCGAGATGGTGTAGTTTCCTTGTGGACCGTCAAGAAGTCATTGAAAGTGAAGAAATTAGTCATCTATTGACACAGGTGGTGGTTTATACAAACACTACAGTATACATAGAAGACATAACTGTTTGCTTCTAACAGCCTTTTAATGTAAATTTGCTACCGACGCAAACAAAAGGTAAAACTTATTTTTGCACTTAACGATAAGAAATAAGTAATGTCATGATAAATAACTATGTGTTCTAATCATTGAAAACATCAAAACATCAGAAGATCTGGCACAAAATGGTATGTGAAGCTGAGAGTTCCATCGGCCCATCCCATCAGTGCTAACAAGAAAGAAATATTACCTCACTTGCTCAGGAATGTCATAAATTCGCGTTCACCATGTACGCAATCCGCAGCGCTCGTATCACTGTATGTACTGCCATCATCCCCGGCCAATATCATTCATAACGGTCATCGTGCTGAGTTTGCGAGTGATTTTTAGCCAACAGTTTTTACACTTCATTCGCAAATAGTTTTATTGCCTGGCGTGACTAGCTGCAGTGTTGCTCCAGTGCGAAGTCGGATCTTGTAAGATTACAGCAACAATTTTCTTTAAATTCTGCCAAAAAGTGACGTTCCAAGAAGTAGATTGACAATTAAAAAGAAGAGGGACGTTGACAAAAATAATAATAACAATAAAATAAGATAAAAATTAATTGAGAGGCAATAGAAACTAACTTAAATTGAAAGGCAAAAAAAGGAAGAACCTTTGTAAGGCCATCCAAAAGCACATTGTGCTAATAACGTTTCGGTATCGACCCAAGATATTTTTCAATCAATTAACTGATCAATTTTGCTTTTCTTCAAGAACATGCCGTAACTAGCGTTATCAACTGTGCATGTGAATTTTACGCCGGTTCACAAGACTAACGCGAATCAGTAACGGTGGCTTAGGCGTAGTGTGAGATTTTGAAGGTGTATGCATGGGAAGAAAAGTTAAAGAGTGCCGGCGTCGGTCCAAACAAGAGAAGTCGGGGACATGCTTCCCCAGAAAATTTTTAATTAAAATTTTATAGGGTTTTTCGAAGGACATTTTAGTAAATAAATACGAATGAAAATGCAGTAGTTAGTGGTTTATCTTACCCATCTCTAGTGTCTTCGGTAAGGTGCAGTGTTTACGGAAAAACCGAGAATACCCGGGGACCAGTGAACCTGACAGTGTGAGGGGGCAGGGAAGGGTATATTGTTTCGTTTTTCACCCCACTATGTAACGTTTCTTGTCGTCCTTTTATGGAATTAATCAATGGATACAGGAAATACCAGCACAAAGACACTAATATAGTGCAAACAATTTGTCAGTCATCCTAAGTTAATGATAAAAATTGCTTTCAGGAAATAATAGTTTTTTTTTTTCCAGGCTTCAGATGTAAGCACATGCGTGTGTGCTTCCATGGACGCTACGCTACTGTGTGGTTGCTATAATTATTCTTCAGTAGAATGAATCATCTACTCGAAAATTTGTGCAATGCCATGTTTGGTTTCGTCTCCATTTACGATCACTAATTAAGTAGTTTATTTTATATCTGGCGGTCATAATTCAGAATTCGTAGCGCCAGCTGTAGCGCCATACCATCCCCCAAACAGTAGCTATCTAGATAATTCCGAAGTCGTAAACTCTTGTTGGTATTCGTTACACAACCCTGATTTTTTAAGCGGGTTAATTGTACATCAATGAAGTTTAAAGGTTATTTCAGACCACTCACAGCTCAAACACGCGCGTGTTAACACATGGCTTATGTGTTCATGCTGACATTTTTATGAGTTTTTTCGACGTCGTAGAACTAGAGCGGCGGCTCGCAGTGTGAGTATGGTAATGCTATTTGTTTTATTTGTTTTTGAAAGCAGCATTGTATACCTTTATCATGCTGAGGTTATTTAGCGGCAGCCGTTTGTAATCATTGTTACTGATTATTTCACAGTGCTTTTAATAGTCATCGCAGCAGATATAAGACTTAAAATAGCTGGTCCTAAAAATTCCTTGGGAAAATAGCATTTTGTCCATCAAAAGAATTCATAGTCGCAACGAATTGAATGTACTACAAAAGGTTTAATTCAATTTTGATAACTGCTCAGTCCATGACTAATCATGTTTGTTATGTACGGCTGCTTTTGACGTTTTCTCTGGTGCATGCAGTTTTTCACGTAAGTTTTTTTTTTTCTGTCCACATTTTAACTTAACGCAGCGGCGAACGTTTCACCTCTTTTTGTTTCTCGTAATCTTTGGTCTCATACTAGTAAACAAGGAACATCTTCATGAAATCTGCAGTAATAGTCTTAACAAAGGTTTATCGACTGTTAGATAAGCTTGCGTACACATTTTTATCGGCATTTCCAATCCTCACAGAGTGACCACCTGTTTCAGAGAAAGTAGGAAAGAGAGGAAAAAAAGAAACTTTGGGTAAGTACTCAATATTTACATGGAAAAACTGGGAATTTCGGTTCATGCAAAATCAAATGGTTCGCGCCATTCCGTTTGCAAAGCTACGGAAAACATGGGCAGTTATGATACGAGGCGATACCATTTTGTACTCTTTTTAGTCTGTTCAGCTGATTTGGATGTAATTGAATCTGTAACGGGTCGCTCTTCCATCATGTCGAATTTTACAGTTTTATGTTCATGCACAAGATTTCCACTCGGGTGGTTTGTGTAAATCGCAAGCACCTGTCGGCAGTCAAAAGTTTTTTTTTAGCTAATTCTCTCTTTCCAAAATATTTTCACCAACAGTCCGGTATACGCTTAATGCACCATTTTAAATTCACAGATGGAAGCAAACCTAAAGTGGAGCTCCCACACGAATACAGGCAGGATTGTCTATTAACGAGAATAAATAAACCATCGCAATTCACAGTAAGCAGTGAGATTAGGGAGAGTCGCACACAAAGTAACATTTGATATCAATATGAATGGAGCCGAAACCAAACATGGAATTGCACAAATTTTCGAGTAGACTATTCATTCTACTGAAGAATAATTATGACATGGAGATATTTCCAGTAACAACAATTTGGCGTCTGTCTCCTTCAAATTATCATTCTGGAAGCTGTAAATGGTAAACATATTCTTTTTATTAATAATATTAATGATGATGATGATGATGATGATGATTATTATTATTTTTATACAGCAGTTTAAAACTTTTGTACGCTATATACAGATAAAATAGTGTGACGGGGCGTGTGAGCGAAACCCGTTAATTATAGTGAGAACTTAGTATAACAATATAAATTTAAAAATATATCCAAAAAAATAAAAAAACAAAAAATGATAGAACTATTTAAGATATCTAGAATCTAAAATGGTAATTATAAAGTCTTTAGAGTTCTCTTAAATATATTACGTATTCGGATGTAAAAAAAAATCATTGAGATTACTTTATAACTTGAAAACTCCAAATGATGTTGAAGGAAGAGAGTCAATAATTTCGAAAGCGATATTCATTGTTCATGTTGCAACTTCAAACGTTCTAGAGATGTTTAGTGTTCCCGAGAGTACAGCCGACTGCATGTTACAAAGAACTCCCTTACTCTTACTTCCGATCAACTCCTTCAGCTTGACTTCCAGTCTCGGCACCATCCCCTTAACACGTCCATTATGATATTATTAATATTGTTTCACTTCATATCGTTGGTACTTCTGCTTTAACTCCCAATTATTATCTTCTTTAATGTAATTCCATAATACAACATAATAGCGGAGCCCACTTCTTGGGCCTAGGGTTAGAATGAGGCAGAAGTCTATTTGATGGAGAGTGCCTTTCTAATAGGATGTAAGATGGTCCAAGTAATGTGATCTTCTGTAGTTCATGTATTTTGATGTTACCCGGGATCTGTTGTACATATTTTTCCAACCCTTTCTTAATTAGTCCCAGGGCTATCACTAAGGGAATTGTTGTTGTTGTAGCTTATTATTAATATATTATTATTATTATTATTATTATTATTATTATTATTATTATTATTAAGCCAGAATTTAAGTAGTAACTTTTTTATCAGTTTGAATTATTTTTAGATAGTTTTATTTTTTTATTAACTTTTTGATGCTTTTTATAATTGTTATTAGTAGTTTTTAGATAGTCATTTTACGACAATTCTCTTTCGTACACAAGAAGAATGTACATAGGGTATACGTTTTAATATTCATATTCTTGAATCTGTAAATAGTCTATTTTGTTTGGAATCTATGAATAAAGTTTTTATTATTATTTAAAAATAATAAAAAATAAAAAAAATAAAAAAATTATTATTATTATTATATTATTATTATTATTATTATTATTATTATTATTATTATTATTATTATTATTATTATTATTATTATTATTATTTCACCACATGCACAACATGTAGATTCAGTTTTTAAAAAAAGGAACTTTATTTGGGTGTCAATGTATTTTGCACGAAAGTACTAATTGGGGACACTATTTTTACGTGTCCAACTTCAGACGGGACCGCCATTTTGCGTGGTCATCCGAGCCACGTAAAGGTCTAGCCGCTTGCAGAACGCTTGCAAAGCAAAAGGAGTACCTTCATTTCTCAGTTATTTTTAGACCCTGAGTATTGGTCCGGCGCCGGGAATCGATCGAACCCGCAACCTTCCGCTCTGCAGTCAAGCGCTCTACCGTCTGAGCTAATCCTGCTGCGGTTAAAATCTCCTTTATTGTTATTTGTGTTTTAGTGTATTGAAGGAAGAGATGAGTATGTCAGACTAATAAGTAATAAGTTCTAACTGTTAGGGGACGTATAACTCGCTTGGCCAACGAGAAAGGTACCAAGACTCTGTTTTTCTAGTTCTATGACTTTCAAGTTCTTCTCAGCGTTCAACAACTACACCAACTCTTCTTCTACTAGCAAACTCATCACCAGCGAATAAACTAAAATCAAATTGTATACGTGTCTGGGCTAGTGACCGTGAGAACTTTTCAATGCATATCCTGTCGCTTAACTTGTGAAGAATAGAATAGTCTACACTGTAAATTGTAATTTACAAGTATCAAATTAAAAGAACCAATTGAATGCTAGCCGTAACGAACTGCTCGGTAGGACCAAGCATACAAAACAGGAACCTCAGTGTAGGTACTCAAGGTCAGCTCTAATCCCCGAACATACACGTCTACTTCAAAGAACTCGGCAATTAAGTTTAACAAATCCTTGAAATAGACGATATTACCAAAAAACAGCTATACATAGAATTTCGAAACTATTACGAAACTAGCACTGACGCACTACAAAATAATCATTCCGATACCCTAAATATAAGAAAAACCTTCCTTGATTTTAAATCATTGTAAAATTACGTCACTCTGCCACGCATGCAACACAGTATTGTGACCGTTAGTTTTTTTTTTTTTCTTTCTTTTCTGGTTGTTAAGTCGAAGCTTGACAAGAGAATCGTTCACCATGTGAAAAGGAAATGAAGAGAACTAGAATGGAGACAGCATTCTATTTTTTTAAATTTATTTATTCAACACTTCCACTCTAAAGTTCATTCTTGCAGCGATACTGAAATTACATGAACCTGAATCGGTTCGTGACTGTCTCAATAATATTTTAATTTTTAAATACCCACATGAACATGTCACACTGGTCACGTGCAACCAAGATCAAGATGAAGTTCTATTACAGCCACAAGTGGGTACTTGAAAGAGTACGTCATTACTTACATTTACATTTAGTTGCAAAAACAATCTTCCATCGAACAATCTCGTTAGTCCAACAATGTGAGCTAATGTGAGAAAGATGTGGCTTAGAATAGAAAAATTAATCAATGAATTTGTGGTTTGGTTAACAACAGAGGATGTTTAGATATTCTGAGTTCATCCGGACCGTCAAATATCCGCTAAGTCCGTGCGTAAGGGGTGGAACCAATTTGAGTTTAAAAAGAGGGGGGCGTGGAGAAAATATCGGAAACTGCTTAACTTTCACTCAAAGAATCGACGATTAACACTTAGAAAAAGTCTGGTGTCCTGATCTTTCACTCGGTATTAAACAATACAACAGGAGAGAACTTTTCAAAGTAAAGCATGTAGGTTTAATTTGCAGTCGCAGCGCACATAACATTGTAACAAAGCAGAGAACACATCACTTTGGAAAATAAATATTTGGATTTTAAAACTGCGCGATAGAATGTTAAAAATCATCGGTTCCAATGTAGCATGTGCCGGGTGCAATGTGGTGTATATAAACGTTCCGAAATATCTCAGTGGTAAGATATTAAACTTTTTAAAGTAAAATAAGTGCTGAAATGATGATAATTGGCCTTTTATATTTAGTCCGATATGACCAATACTCCCCGTTAACACTTTCAAGGCGCGTTGTTTATAAGTAAAAACATAACTTATAGTTGCCATAGATAATCTATGGGTTACTCAGCTAGTATTGCTTAATCATCAAACTGTATGTATCAGTACATTCAGATTAATCCTTTTTCTTGGTATGATACCCTAGTCAAAATTGCATTTCTTCCAACGGACTGCCATGCAGTTCGTTTAAATAGCCTTTGAGAAAACATGGACGGATTGAATTAGTTTGACTGCTGAGTCAGTATTCCATATACCTGTAATCGGCTTTACTCCGATTTGGTCCGTATAATCTGCAAAAAGGTTCCATTAAACTGAACTTAAATTCATCCAGTTCTGAAAATTCCAAAAGAGCAGTTAACGTCTTATAATTATTGTCATCTTTATTATTAATCATTATTATTTTGGAGGTTGCAGCCTGCAGTGATCGATAGATAAGATCATCCATCCCTTGGTACTATACTCAATAGAAGACAAAGAGCCCTCGCTCAAAACACGAACCAATAAATTAATGTCCTCTTATTGACAGAATAGCGTGATTGTAGCCGACAAATAGATGGGGATTCAGTGGAGTGTAAATAATTTGTTCGCGTATTTAGTGTTCAGCCCATATCTCTTGAGATCATTTGAACCTTGAACGCTTAGCGTATGCAACGAGGAACTAAGCACGAGAGGTGGACTGATTTTTTGGAACGTACAATGATGCAGAGTATTTCATTTTCCATCACTGACGATATTTCTTGGCCGGGGCAGCTACCAGTCCTATGCCTTCTGATTTGCGTTTTCCTCTGTGGAAAAGCAGTTTGGGAGGCCACAGTTTCCAATCTTCCTCCGGGACCTTGGGGCTTGCCGATAATAGGTACGTAACCATAGCTTTCTAACCCTTTGCCGGGAGTCTTTTGGAACCTAACTCTATTCCCTTCTTCTGTAAAGCGAATTAAACATCACCATGTTAAGGGTTAAATCATTTTGAGAATTTTCCGGCTAACTGATCAATAGTTTTGCCTCCCAACTGAACCACGTTAGAGGATTTTAAAGTAAGTTTCTTGAGTTGTAAGATAGGCTGTGGAGTTTTTTTAGCGATATATGATATTAAACATGCATTTTCTCGAAGCTTTCACAGTTTTGACTGTGGTCAAGTTTCTTTAATAAGCCTTACAGTCTTATTACTTCTGCCAATTTTTCTGTGATTTACTCCGAAAACTGCGATTTCTAATTGCCCCATTTTAGTGTCGGACGTGTTCCAAATGACTTTGTCACGATAAACAAATAAAAAAAAAAAACTTAAGTCGCATTTACGCAAAGGTGAATGATCTATGCATCAATCATTCCTTCTCTATGTCTTTTCGAGAACAAGCAACTCTTTTTTACGGAAGGCTCTTTGTTTCAGAACCGCCCGAATAAAACTGCATAATGAATGGCTAATTATAGTAGCACGTCCGTTGCATGACAGAAGCGTGTGGGCTGTAGCTACATCGCGTGCCCTTAGCGAAAGTTGTTTATTTTAGTGGTTTGCTATTGCCTGATTTTTGCCAGCTTTAGCTATAACAATGACAGCCATCACGTAAGTGTAGTAACTCCATATTATTTTGCAATATCAAGAATCGTGCGTTTCAACCAGATTTCAGTAATATTTCAATGTTAAATCGACGTACATGTGTTAATATTTCTTTTTCGCCCCTAAAGTATTAAACAATGTCAGTAACTACAAATTAACTTATATGGTTTAGAAAAAAAAAACAGTTAGCCAATCTCTAAACTGTAACCTTAGGTTTAGCTTTTCCCCTTGAGTTGAATTTACCTGCATTAGTTATACTGAACCAGCCGTCTTGCCTTTAGTTTCCCTTTTAATAAAATCTTTGCCACCACTGGGGACTGCACACATGCGATTCAAAATGTTTGGTAAAAACTTTACTGATAATTGGACCATGGAAGGAAAAAATGCTTTAAAGTAAATAGTATCCATCAAAATGATTTAGAAAATTAACCACAAGAATAAAAACTCAAGAAAAGAAGCCTTTAATTTTTTTTTTCTTTCCTTACCATAGTTAAGTACTTAGCAACTAGACCTAAATGACCTTGTAGCGGGATAAACGTGTCTACAAGTCGTAAATTCTAATTGTAGCTCTTTCGAGGAAGCTATCGTTTTGTTTTTTTTTCCTTTTTAAAAAAATCAGAGGGAAAATTCTCTACGTTTTGACGCAAATTCACAGAGATCGAGACGACATTGGATCCAACGCTCTATTTTTGTCGATGCTGAATCGAATAGGAAACATTTTCTCGCTGCTGACGGCAAAATGTCCTTAACGAAATGGTTCAGTTTAGTTTGGTTGATGCCTTAATGATCTGTTTCTCCCCAAAGCTAGGTGCTTCGTTACTTCATTTGTTCATGATCATCACTAAGTTGCTGCCCTGTAATTTTCGCTGGGCCAGGTTAATGTTCTCAAATCAAATTTTGTTTTTTTGCCGGTTAGTTGTTATCAATCCGGCGTTGGATGACTGTGCAGTTCTAAGACGATTTCGATTGGCCAGATCACAAGAAGGGCTTTTCAAATAGATACAGCTCCATCGAATGTCCAAGAAATTCCCTGTCCTGAGGCACAATCGAAACGTAATGACGGCATTTCTAGCGGACTAGCAATATAGAGTGCAGTGAATGTTCTCAATCTGTTGAGTGAATGATAATGTGTATTAGTTGTGATCCAGAAATTTATCAAATACACTTAGTAATACACTTAATCTGGTGTTGTGAGGTCATGCAATCATTTTTCTTTTCATTAGTTCTCGTAAGTAGGAGTTCGACCCTAACATACAATCGGTAAGCGCGTACGTTTTGCCATGGGGAGAGTTCTTATAACATGTGTTGCCCCTCGCAAGTTTTTGCACAAACAAACACGCCATCGCACGCCTGAAAAGGAGACTGGCCACATATGATGCCCTCACTGCAACTTGACTTTTCCATCTTGCCTTTCATAATCACCGTCACCTTGAATGCCATCTCTATCTCTTGTCTCATCGACGTTCAGTATAAAGTCATTCCGACTTTTATATCAAACTTGTATCAATGGCAAAAGTTCCACCTTTTCAGTGATGGATCTGTGAACTGCTTTGGTAGGTCACAGTAAGTGTAAACGTCTTTTAAGACCTTTACACTTGAAGGACTTTTATCCCTCAACCCTTCGCACATCAGCTGAAGATCAGAGGACGAAGAAGAAAGATCTAAGATCAGAATTCAAATGAGTAATGATTTTCCGCATAATCCCTTGTAAAACGAAGGTCACAAGAGTGAACCCCTTGATGAAAAGTTACTTGCTTGGACATCCAAAAAGAAAATAGCAGTAAATTTGTCTCCCAAGATAATTGACCATCAGTTGTTTTTTGCTAATATTTTGATTGATAAACACCCGTTGTTTGCAGCTTTTATTAAACTAATTTAAGCCATGATGAAAATTAAAAGGAGATAATATGTTTTCTAGTTTAAATCACCCAACCTCGAGTTCAAACCTAATCTCGCTGTGAATTCCTATCTTCTTCCTTTTGCTCTTGTACTTTTTTTTCTTGGGTTCTTTCTTTTGCTTCCGTCCTGTTGACTTCTTATTCTTCTTGACTTGACCAATAAGAATAGAAGAAAAGTCAAAGATTACTGAGAAATTTGGTTGGAGGACCATTCAAGTGAATAGTGCCATAAGTTGTGGAAATATTTGCCCATAGTACATTTCATTACTTATCAATTTTGCTATCGTTTTTTCGATTTTCTCCAGTTTCACTCATTCATTTTATAAAGGAAGGTATTGTGTAAGTGGTGGAAACACCGAAGTATGTGAGTTTTCTTTCTTTCACCATGAAACTCTTTTGCCGGCTCTAAACTTAGTCGCACTTTATCAAAAAAGCTCCAATTGGAATTATCTCGAAAGATTACTAGATCCTATTTTAGACATTAAAAGTTTATTGTTTTCATATTAATGGTAAGGATGCAAAAAAACAAAAAAACAAAAAACAAAACAAAAAAGAAATCGTTGTCATTAAATTACTAGAAAGAACAGAGTTAGAGTTCCTCTGCATGGGTATTGATTGTTTGAATTGGAATTTGTTCTAATTGCTGCAATTTGATTGGATGTAGAAGGCTTTTCTCAATAAAATCGACACATATATAAACGAAGTTCGATATTTAAAAACCTGTCCGCGAAGAACCAAGTTTTATCTGCTTAACCTTTAAGGGAGGGAGAGGATGAAATGATTAACACTCTTTATTTACTTTGTGGCCAAACTAGAAACTATAGCGTCTATAAATGTCACCTAAATCTTAATTATATCTATGCGTTGACCCTTCGACGCATTTTGATTAAGGCCAAGTTCACAAGCTGAAAGTTAAAAAAACGGAGGTTTTGTTACGTACTAACACTCAGTTTAAACGAGCCCCGTGACTCTATGAGGCCAAATATAAAGAGAACTCCAACAGCAATTCTTTAAAATATTTTAAAATAAACAATTAAACATGGGAGTAAAATACTCAGTCAATGATCATTTGGAAATTCATTACTCTAGAATCACAAGCAGACAAGGACTGATAGTTTGCACAACCCAGCTTGCTCAATTACATAATGAAGAGCTTCGAAGTTTATGTCTGCGCTGCGAAAAAGATCTTTTTTCTTACCGACATTCATCTTTGGGTCTAAGAGGAAAAACTAAGCTATTTAAAAATTAAAGAAGAAAGACGGAATGATTGAAAACTATATTGGAAAGATGAACACGCTTTTACGGCCGGTCGTGACATCTTACAATCCTTATTTCTGTACACGGTCAAACCGCGTTAATACGGACACTGAGGGGCCATATAGAAAGACGTGTTCGTCGCATTAACGGGGCGTCCGTATTAAACAGGTTGAATTTAGAGAAAATGTAAGGGCTTTGTTTCGCCAGGGACACAGCAAACTGTCCGCAATACTGAGATGTCCGTATTGAGGGGGTGTTCGCAAAGCGGGGTTTGCCGACTGTACTTGAAATATAAGAATATCAGCTTTTAACTTCACCTTAACCTACATCAGTATTCCTAATACCTTAAGTGATTTATGGTGCAAACTCACCGAAAACAATTAGTTTGCTCCGATACAAGTAGGTTGTTAATTAGTTTATGCAGTGCGGCTTATCTCCGTATCAGTCAAATAGGTCATAGAAAAACTCACGCCATTGAGTTCAGGTGGTAAATAATGTAATGGTTCTTCTTTTCCATTGGTATGTTGGTAAATAGGAGGTAATTATTGGATAATTTTAACTTTAAAACATATTGATTGGATATCTTTTTATATATATATATATAAATATGAAAGGTAACCAGGGGTTTCATTTTCTGTTTACCACTTAGATATTGATCGCGGCGTTTCGACCACATACTTCAGGTCTTTTATCAGGCGATAGTGTCGATTTATTTGAGTACGGCTATTTGTACCACTGTGGTTGTTAGTGATTGGTGTATCACAAACTTCGTTGATGGCTGGTGGGTTTCAATCCAAAGCATCCTTGTTTTTTTTTTTTTTTCCTGCAAGGTTGTGAGTGTCTCTTCAGTTTCACGAAATTATACGTGGCACCTTTAAGCGGAAACACAAATTAACAGGATCGTTGCAAGGTGGCCAGAAAAGGCTACGATGCCAATCAGAGCGTTTAATTAATTCTCATTGTCATAGTAGTAAATAACTGACGGAATGCTATACAGTGCATTCAAATATGTGTTAGGATAAGACGGATTAGTTTCTGTTTAATATCAAATTTAAATTCTACTATGCATTCTTGAGGTAGTGTCAGTATTGAAGCTGCCCGAGGGTAGTGTGGTATAAGTACCCTTTAAGCTTCAACTAAAATTTGATTAGTCTTATTTAAAACTATAAGGGAGTGATTAATAGTGGCTGTGAGTGAAAGTATGATCGAAAGTGTGTTAAGAATACGTCGACTGCTATGTTCATCAATAATTGATACCCATCGTGACTTTTTCTCAATAGAAAACAAAGAAGCTTCGCTCAAAACATGAACCAACAAGTTATTGACAGAATAGCGTGATAATAGCCGATAATCGATGGGGATCCAATGAAGTGTAAACAATTTGCTCCCATATTTAAACTCACACACTATCAGTCGACATTTGAAACGCGAGCACGGTTGTTGCACGAATAGCCGGCGCAAAATTTGTACTTTATTCCCTGACCATGGATGTTTCTTTCATCACCGCAAATTTTTCCTGGCTTGGAACGTTATCATTTCCTTGCATTGTGATTTGTGTTCTTCTCTTTGGTAAAGCAGTTTTGGAAAAACGTTCGTTTTCCAAAAAGTTACCACCAGGACCTTGGGGCTTACCAGTCGTAGGTAAGATTAGGATTTTTTGAAGCTTTTAGGGGCTTTATCTACTTCAATCTCCGGTGAAATGAATTGTTTTGTGAAATGCAAAAGTTAAGGTTTTTTTTTTTTTTACTTTGATTTTTTATCTTCATTATCTTTATCCTTATTTTCTTGTTTTTCACCCCTTGATTGGCATTTTTATTCCGACAATAATATTTCTCTTAGTACGTCCTGTACTTAACTCTGTGATTTCCCGACATCGATAGTCTGAATTATCCAATCTTTTGTCTGCCTTCTTTAGTGAGTGTTGAGAAACGGGGCGATTCTGTCGCTTTTAGTTTTTCTCTTCCTGTATGAAAACTTCTTTGTTTCCCGCTAGCTTTAAAAGAATTGAGCAATACAAAGCTAATTATAAAGTAGAATTCGCATGATGATAAAAGAGTGCCGACTATAGAGGTACATCGCGTGTCCACAACCAAAGGGTTTATATCGACGATTTTTTTTTTAAATAACTAGCAATTTATTTCTTCAGTAATTAATACTAGCTTGATTCCGGCTGTAGCTTTCATCATGTCAGACTTTGTGAAAGTCACTCGTTTATTGAAGAACCTTTGGCGGATTTTTTGTTTGGCTCAGCAAGACAGTCACAGGATTTTCAAAGACAATCAGTGAAAAAGCAGGTGCTGACAATTTTCCGTAGCAGCTCACACCCCAAAAGGTTGTCACTCTCTTACTAACTTTTTTTCCAGTTCTAAAATATAGTCCTTACTGACTTACAACAGACTGACACTATCCCAAAAGCATCCTCAAAACCTGAAATGTGAAATTAATGGTAACACTGAGAAATAATTGGGCCATGACTGAATACAGAACATCTGTGGATATTGTTGTTTTTGATAGTAAGAATTGATAAGAGTCATCTATGTACGTCGGGAAATTGTTGAAGGAATACGGCTAAGTTTGCACATTTTCCATTGCGAAACAGAACTACTCAATGATGATACTGACTCAGTTTAAAATCGTTCGTTTCTTTATTTGCGTTATTTACGAATATTTATTTCCATAGTCTTAATTTCATTCCTCATCCTAATACTTAGAAGGCGTGGCGAGCTTGCATGACAAAAACAATCCCCAAACAATTAGGCCGATACTACACACTGACTTCTTCTTGACCTTCTCTACGGTCTTAAAGAATGATCGCCACCAAATCCTCTCACTGATATAAGTCTTACTACATCTCATCCTTACTCAGTTTGCTACACCTACGTACACCACTGACATTATTGAAGCCGATGTAGAGTATACCAACAACAACTTGAACCTTTCCGCAGTTCATTCAATTGCTGGCCTTTTAACTTTTTAACACGACAACCACAACAGTCTCTTTTTTGCCTTGGGAGGTCGTTTTATATATATATAAAAAGTTACACTACTTTTACTCCTCGAAAACACTGAGAAAGCAACAAGATGAAACACCAATATCTTTTCACTTCTGGATTATCACTGCCAAACACTTGCGATGACGAAGCAATCGAGTTGCAAAATGGACTTTTGTATATCGCTGTCAATGATGTGCCCATACCTTTTTCAACGTCTTCAAAGTCAAAACCATCTTAATTGCCACTTTTCTGGGTACGTTATAAAATTTACAAAAATGTATCTAATCTTTTCACCGGGCTTAAATTTTGCAAGTGTGGTAGAATTTTTTAATTGAACTTGAGCTCAGACAGCCTATAACAGACAAACAATATAGATCATCGCGTGACTTTACCCACTGATATAATCCATCACCCGGCAGGCTGATTTTCTGACGCGAAGGAAACACCGTCCCTAATATAAACTGTTTATCTAGTACATAAGTAAAAAGAAATTTTCGGTATTCGAGCGTTTTATATAACATACAAAACGAACTCGGCATGCCGAGTCATCTTTCCCTAATTTCATTTCTTTCTGTCATTTACAGGGGCTTCCTTTCTCCTGCGAAAAGACCCCCATCTTGCCTTCACTAATGTGGCCCAAAAATATGGCAATGTGTTCAGCCTGATGCTTGGAAATCGCTTGGTGGTGGTGCTGAATGGATTACACGCCATCGAAGAAACCATCATCAAACACCCAAAAGCCTTTGCTGGGCGCCCAAGCCTACACACCTTTAGCCTGGCCAATTCTAAAACTGGCAGCTTAAGTCTCAGTGATTACACACCTCGCTGGCGTCTTGCCCGGAGGATCGCAGTCAGTGCAATACACAACTTCGTTAAGGACAGCGATGCACTGGGACATAAATTGTCGCAGGAGTCCCAACGCTTGATTCGATACTTCAAACAGCAGAAGGGTAGACCTGTAAACGCTCTAGCAGCTCTGAAGTCAGCCACGGCAAACATCATCCTCAATGCTCTGTTCGGAATCAACTGGTCTTATGACGACGAAGGTCTTCGAAGAATCATCGACCTCGCCGACAGTTTCCGACAGGCCATCCATGGCTGCAGCCATGTTGATTTCCTGCCCATGGTAAAGTATCTACCTAATAAAGCGCTTTCAGATCTAAAGACTGTAATGAAGATAGTCTCGGATATTCTTTCACAACTGTTTGTTCAAAACAAAGAAACATACGATGGAGTCAATGTTCGCAATATTGCAGACAGTTTCATGAGCGTCGTGGAAAAGGAAACTGAAAAGGAGAAAGAGAATCATCCAGAAGGTCTTACAATTGCTCCTTTGCTCAGTGACGAACAGATCATTCCAGCTGTAGCAGATCTTTTTGGTGCCGGTTTTGAAACCTCTTCCGCTCTTCTCTACTGGAGCTTGGCATACCTTATAAAATACCCCGAGATTCAGCAACAGCTGCATGATGAATTAGATCAAGTGATAGGTCAAGAAAGACTGCCCACTTTAGGGGACATACCGTCTCTCCCTCTCCTTCAAGCCACTGTCTTCGAGTTGTTAAGGGTTACCAGCATGGTACCTCTTGCAATACCTCGTTCCACAACCAGCGAGACGAAAATCCAAGATTTCACGGTCCCAAAAGACACAATCGTATTTGTCAATCTGTGGTCAGTACATCGTGATCCAGCTCTCTGGAAGGATCCGGAAGTCTTTGATCCCAGACGCTTTCTGGATCGTGCAGGTCAGGTGGTCGATCCTAAGTTCTTCCGAGGTTTTCTGCCGTTCTCTGGGGGACGTCGTAAGTGCCCTGGGGAGGTTCTGGCTATCAAACAGGTTTCTGTCTTGCTTGCGGCACTACTTCACAGCTTTCGTTTCTCGCAGGATGGTTTGTCGAACGAGTATCAAGGCATCAATCTTGTGGGTCAGTTTGGCCTTACTCTGATACCAGAAACTTTTTACGTAAAAATAGACGAACGCTGCTGAAGAGATTTTAACGATTGTAATCTGCCAAGGGCTCCCCGAATGCTCAATGAATATTTTTGTATAATTATTTTTTTTTTTTTTTTCAAACGAAGCGTATGTATTGCTTGTTTTAGCTCTCTTTTTTTGATTTAAATTCCTAATTAGTCGCACCATACCTAGTGTTAACCCCTTTCTCAGTTTAGCGTTTAGTACCACACTGCAACGCCCCAGTCTAAGAACTTGTTGGTAGCACTATTAATAACCTTTTGATGTTGACTGAGAGCAAGTCTAGTGATCATCGCGCCACTTGTCAAATCATCGACCGCTGAAAGACCTGTACAGAAGAGAACGTTTGTAACCTTCTTTTTAAACAGCATGACTTTTTGTATAGAAGTTTTTAAAGTAAACTCGTTGATGCACAAAATGGCCTATGAACAGCAGAAAAGGCAATGTTTTTATTCATTCTAAGGTGGAAGCATTGAATTTAGATTTCTTAAAATTCTTTGCCTTTCAGTCTTTCGCCAAAGGGACATTTTATCAGTTTTCATGCAGTTTCATCGTAATTTTTAGCAAGATTAAGCCACTTTGAGAGGACTTCCGACGATACAAACTCTTCCATAATGTTTGTGAGAAGCATGGAATCTTGATGGGGCTGCACCTTAATGCCAGTTACTGTTATTTGCAAGATTCCATCGTGATCCTGGCTGACTGCCAGTAAGCCATTATAATTTTTGCTATCTATCTTCGAAGATCGAAGATCGAAGCTTAATTAGGTGAATAACTTTATGCAATTCACCCCAATAAGCATCGAGCTGATGGATATATTAAAGAGATATAGCTGCACGTATATGTTACAGGTCAGAATTAAATTCACGTTAAGATCTTTTAACCTAGGTTGATTCTCTATTTTCTTTGTCTCCTTGTCATAATTATGGCTAGGAGAGACAAAAGAAAACAAAGAATCAACCCAGGTTAAAATTTTGTGATCTGAATTTAACTTTTACCTGTAACATATACATAGAAATTATGCAATATATACGAAAGGTAAATGTGTCTTGTACGATAGCAATAAGATATAACTTATAACACATATGAATAATTGTTATGAAATGTTTCTTTTCTATTTAACAAACAAGCTTGGTAAATTCCCCGTAATAAACTTGGAATCGTAGAAAAAATATGACGTCATCACTACCGTGTAGCTAAACTTGCTTTTATTTGTAAGATGACATGTACTAAATGAGTCGGTGTTATTGTCCCTGTTTTAACGGTCCGCTTGTGGTAAGGTGGAAAGCAATATTTTGATTGCTTAATGCAGATTAAAGAGACTTACGACGACTTAAATCAAGGACTTGACGTACCACTGCGTAAGGCGATTTCAGGATGTATATATAGATTTGGCGATATATGATTAGCCGATTAGCCGATTGCTAAATGAATTGAATGTTGCCTCACTTTTTTTCATATAAATTTGACGCACAAAATTTTTATTTGATCGGAGACAGGAGATAGTACATGAAATTATGAGACGTATTTACATCAGCTATGCTGCTCAGAAAAATGTTGACTTCAGTTACTTATTATGGTAGCCCGAACCTGTTTATATGCATTTTGGCTATGTTTTTGAATCGTGTTTGCCGGTAGGAACGACTTAACCGATTTCTAGAAGTTCTTTAATCTTGCCCCGCATTCAGCATAAGTTTTTCTTCTTGTGGTGCGAACTGTATTAACCGTAGCTTTCTGATTACTCAGTTTCTTAAAATAAAACTTTGGGTAAGAATACCCTGCAGATACATGTAGGAGATAGTCCCCCGATCCATCGGCGCTGACTTCCTCTAATTGTGCAGCGTCAACTTTCAGAAACGCGTTAGCGTAGCATTTTAAGGTTAAAATTGACTAGCATTTTTTTTTTCAGCGAGTTGTATGGTCACGATTGACTTCAAACTTGTAGATATAAAACTAGAGAGCTTTGAGGGTTATTTGCTGAAGTTAGAGAAAAATCTGTCGTAAAGTTTCATCGAAGTTATTTAATACATTTTTTTTGTGAAAAAGGGGTTTTTAATATATACGGATATCCAGAACGTTTTTATACCTACAAGAAAATAAATGACATTTCCTTTAAGTTCCACCATTCTTTACTTAAAATGCCAAAAATCGTACTGAGAAATCGGTTAAATCGTTCCTGCCCAGAAACGTGTTTGAAAAACATAACCAACAGGCAAATGAATGTATAGGTTCAGGCTACCTTAATTGAAATAAGGAAGAGCACATCAGGTTAAACGATGCTTTATTCCCGGGGTTGCCCCTGGAAAACACTGGTCGGGTGTGCAGTACTGGCGTATTTCAGACCTGATCCGTTGTTCTCAAGAGTTTCGGCCCATGCGCGTGCATTAAGGAGATTGAGACACTGGATAGTGATCTGTTTCTTATGTTTGACACGACAAGGAATCAGGGATGCAATTTCTGTTTTGTCCGTTCCCCTAAATCGTTTTCGACTATTGGTTCGTTAAAGCCTTGAAAAAGACTGTAAAGTAAAAGACAAACATCTGAAACATTAAAGTTTCCAATCTGTGAGAATGTTCAGGGTAATATATTGCTGCTAGCTGATTGATAAATAATATAATTATGTTTCATATTTAAATATTTGAACAAATATGCAATAATCTTGATGTTCAGTTTTCATTAACATCACTAGAGGTATGTTTACTTAACGCAGTATTTCATTGTTATTATTACCCTCTGCATGTTAATTTAAAACCTGCAACGCCATAAACACACTTATCAGGTTAGTTACAACTAACCGTTCAGCTTTCAAGGTGAAGGCCAAGATCATAATTATACCTTTTGGTTACCTTCAAACCTCAACTTGTCTCGCAAAGAAGTTAGGCCGTCGCGCTACCTTCCAAAAGGTGACGATTGCATTTACTGTAAGATCACCTACTGCCGTTTGTTTTAGAAAGGGAACCTTACGGGGACTGATAATTGATGAATGAGTTAAAACTGATTTTTCTACGTCATACCACCTTGCGCTTGCAACAGCAAAAACACGACTTGCGAGTACAATCACTCCTTTTTAAAATTTTCGTGAAAGTGGCGTCGCGACTGATTAACAAAATTGCGAGGCATGTTGCTGAAAAATCTCATAGATTGAAGTGTAACAGAGCCCTTGTTAATGCCCTGATCTGGTATCTGTACAGCTTCTATTCCAAGATAGGCAATTTGTTCAATTCTGGTTCACTTAGGTCCATGTTTGGCGAAAGACTTCTTTTAACTTTTGCCTCATACTTTAGACCTTGGCTGAAGGTTAAGACAGGTTCAATATCTGATTCTATACAAAACTTTAAACTGAATTATTTGGAGGCCGTGGCGTGAAGAAAAATTTAAAGAAGCGGTTGTTAGTAGGGACGGCTTGTGATATGTTAAATGGCACGAAAAAAAAAGGAATCACATTTTTGTCTGAGCTCCGTAGCTAATATTTATTTTTGCAACACAAAACCACCTCGGTTTTCTTAGATACTGTCACAATACATCGCGTGCAGTTAGCGTTTATAGCGGGGCACTGAGTTTTTAGTCAAAACATGAATCCTTAGCTTCTTACACGCAAGCAATCAGCTCTGAAACTCTGCTGAAACCGGCTCTTAACCACGGTGAAGTTTAGATTAACCCCTTGCTCTTGGAGAAACAATGGACTCGAGAAGAAGGGCGAACTTGATTTGTCAACATATTGTTAAATCAACAACTTCATAGGAGTTTCTAAGTCCCTTTTTAGCTTTTAAAGTTCGTGAAAGAGTTGAAACTTCGAATCGCTTTATCAACAACTGGATCATCTCGAATTGCGGCGATTTTCAAATTATAATATAAGTCTCTTTTCGGCCTCATCCAATATCTATTTTGGTAAAAAAAAAGGATAAGGCTGATTTGGTTTCCAAAATAAACAGATAAACTGCTGTGTGATAATTGCGCTTGGTAGATTAAGGATTATGGGGTCGTCGCACGTTATGCGTCGGTTGCACAAAGCATACCTCATACCTGGGAATGCACGAAACCACTCTCTCCAGATTCCGTACACCAAATGAGAGAAATTCGGATGGGGTCCTCACTCAATACTTCGGCAACCGCACTCGAAAATCGTACGGAAAAATCAGATGAAACTTAGAACAATTTAAAATTAAAGCTTCTTTGCGAATGAACCAGCATCAGGTTGCTTTCCGAGTTGACAGAATCTCTGAGTTTTGAAATGCTCTATAAAAACGGGATTTTCACCTGTCGTTCACTTTTAGACGGATCTCCAAAGTTGATGATTTTAAAACAATTAAGGTCTTTCAGTGCCTTGCTCTAATTATTTTCTTGTTTTTGGTATCAAGCCTATAGCACGACAGTCTTACCAAACGTAGCCTTGAATAGATCACGTGTCCTTAGCCTAAACCAGTTATGGTGCCGTGATGATAAAGTCTCAGAAGTTAGATGATAGGTGAAAGTGTTTTTTTTTTTTTTGTTGTTGTTGTTGTTGTTTTTTTCAATGGTATTTTTGTTAAGAATAAATACCGCATGCTCTAGTTTCACTGCAATATTCCATTGAAGAATCATCTTGTCTAATAGCGATTTCTTTTTTCTTCACGGATTTGTCATCGAGATTTTCAATGAGCAGTACGTACTGAAGTTGCAAGTGATTTAATGTATGAACAAGCATTAGGGCCTTCGCTTGAGGAACCGAGTCACCTGTGCTGTATCAGATTCGGGTAGATGGGGCTCTTTATTTGTGGCCGGAATCCATTTAGAAGAAGAATTATACCCGATCCTAAGGTAGGCTTCATGAGGGACGGGCTCCTCCAGGCTTTTAAATCACAGCCATTTCTCAGCCCATACCGGGTCGGTCGTCGCCCGGGTCAACAAGTGCCGTACCGTCCGCTGCTCGGGCAGCAGTTGGAAAAGCATGGGACTAGTATAACAACTACCAAGATGCGTGCCAGAAGTAATATCTTTATTGGCTAGTGGAACCTGGGAACCTTGCAAATGGCAGGCAAAAAAAAAATTGGAAGAATCAACACACAAAATGTGCAGGTACCGTTGGAACAATCCACTCGTGCAGGAGGGTTATAAATTAAACTTAGGTGGCAAGGAGGACTAACACGAACAACAGGGAGTTGGATTTTGATGGACACGAGGACACGAGAACACTTTCATGGGCTGTCGTTTCGTCTTACCGACTCCCTTTTACATCTTTCCGTAGAGAATTATGACCGATGCATAGCACGATCACAAAGAAACAGTAAGCATAAGAGGCAGAACAATCACCAATTTACGTTTTGCCGATTAAATTGAATGGCCTTCCAGGAAATAATGAGGAAGTAGCTTCTCTTGGGAATCGCCTGAAAAAGACCTTGTCCTGTAGATAGTGGTTATCCACCATTTGAATAATTGAAACCCAACGGATAAGTGATTGTCCAGGATACAACCTGGGCCTTATCAAAGCGTGTTTCGTTATTTTGGTGAAACTAAAAAAAAAACGCAATTTGCACTATCAAAAGTAAATCTCCAAATAGCACAATTCATTAACAGTTTCAATTCTTTATTGCTTATAAACACTGGTAGTAACAAATAGTTCAACAAGAGTACATATAGTTGATGCGATTGTTTTTTGTGTTTGTTTTTCATTCGTTCTCGTTTTTTCTTTCTGTGCTGAATATAAACGCTGCCTACCAAGAAAATGACCTACATTTACGTCGAGAGCCAGTAATATAATGGTCTGATCAGTTATTGGGATAACCGGGCACGGTATTATGGGCCTGTTGGCAGGACTGTACTGCTATGGATTGAAGATTAGACAGGCCAGGCCTGACGAAAATTAGTAGCATGATTTATATGATTTTACTAACACTGTCTTGTAACTGTAACGTCCGCTGGGATACGGTATGCAATATTAGATTAAGATATGTTACAACGTGCTTATAGCTCTACCATGGCCTGCGGCTTCGTTAGGTAAAGGTGTGTTATGAATACCATTGCAATGTACTATAATGGTTTCTTTCTGGTACTTACAATAGAAGCCGTTGGCGTCAGTGCTAAGTCTATGTTAGCTGCTGTGTGTAAGACATTCTACTGAGCGAATTACTTCTTACAAACAAAATGATTTGTGCCAGTACAAGGTGCGTCGTTCCATTGGCCAGGGTTCGGACTTTTGTACATTGCTATACACTGCTCGTTGCTACCACCGTTAGGTTCGCCGGACTTCCATCTTGTATAACTTCCCCAAGCTATTCCGTCCTCCCACACCCAGACGCCATCCACGGCTAAGTCATTTGCGCCTACCCATATGTTACTTCCGTCCTCAGGGATGAGTGAGTGTGCAAAGTCATTTTCTGCTTGTGAGTGAATGGTCAGCAACTTTGAATTCAAGCTACTGCAATACGTTTTGGCGTCTTGCCAGGTTTTTATGATTGCAATATATTTGTAGCAATAACTTTTGAACATCACCCATCCGTCATTCACATCACATTCTGTAAAATCAAAGCCAGTTAAAGTGAATGAGTAAGTAATCAGTGTAGGTAATATTTTCACTTAGTTATTTTTGTAGTAAAAGC
>OZ037993.1:21615739-21690739 GCA_964035705.1 Porites rus
TAGTAACAGCATACAGCGAGGCTGAAAAGAGCACAGGCCTTAAAGAAAGACTACGTAGACAATTCGAAAAAAATGTCTTTTAACGCTCTGAAAGTTAAGATTAGTTTCAAAGTATATGTTTTTTTCTTCATCCAACTAAACAAAAATATCAGTTGTGCAATAACAATGTCAAAAAACAAAACACTAAAAATAAAAATAATAATAATAATAATAATAACCATTTTATTAGCAATACTTCCACGAGGTGGCTCTTCTCCTACTAATGCCGATACTAATGCAGATATAGCGCTTATTCGGGAGTTGGGGAAGAGGGGTTTGGGGGAAAGCATAAGTACAAGTAACTGCAGATATTTTAATGTATACATGTGTTTTACTTACTAATGGTACAGTGCCTTCCGTAAAAGCCGACTACGCATATGCAAGTGTAGTTGTTTACTTGGTCTTCACATGTTGCACCGTTGCTACATGGGTACGATGTACAGTCATCAATGTCTAAACGAGGAAAGAGATGAAGTTAAGTATCTAAGCCAATGAAGCACCTAAAAAGCCGTTTTGCAGAGATCGCTCGCCTAGGTTTGCAACTTCTTCTTATGTCAGTGTTTCAATTTAACATCAATTTCCCAATTAGTAGGCTAAGTGTAGCCAGCTAGGAGATTAAAACATTAATTGAGTTCTTCATTCATTCATTCATTCATTCATTCATTCATTCATTCATTCATTCATTCATTCATTCATTCATTCATTCATTCATTCATTCATTCATTCTTTCACAAAAATCCTTATCTATCAACAAAAGAAATGTAAACTTTTTGAATATCAGCTAAATAGTCTCTCTTTTGTCCCAAATTTTATAATTTCTATCACCTATCACCTTTGTGCTGTTTGCAAGAAACCTGAAAATGACCTCTTTGTACTTTACATTTAACAGTGATAATAATTGCATTTTCCTTTTGTTACTTCTCTTTGGTATTTTAAGTGTTCGTTTAATTGAAATTATCGTTCAATTGAACTTTTTCGTGTTCTGTCCTTATTTGTGAATAAGCAGTCGACTCGAAAGCTCTTCCTCTTTGTTATGTAACCTTTAACTTTCGCTCTATATTGAGTATTCTACACTCTCTGCCTAGATTACGAATAAGTAAAAAAAAACTGGAGTTGACTGTGACTAATTCAAAACAGTGTTCAAGCAGAATAAAATACTGATAAACTCTCTACAGGTTTCTGTGGGATGTGAGGCAGACAAAATATTGATATAATTATTTAGACTTATCCCGATCTCGATTGTGAAACCCCAGTATATAAAGTTAACTTAACCCTCGGACGTACAGGGCCGCGGGGAAGGGGTGGTAGGGCACCGGCCGCTCAAGGTTTTACTGTTTTTTTTTTTTTTTTTTTTTTTGTGTGTGTGTGTGTGTGTGTGTGTGTATGTGTGTGTGTGTGTGTGTGTGTGTGTGTGTGTGTGTGTGTGTGTTTTGTTTTTTGTTCCTAGACGATAAACCATCAGCGCCTGAAATTTACTGTAGCTGTTTGTTTGTCCCTCGAGCGCATTTTGAGATCTAAATCTAATCTAAATATCGTTATGTCGGCAAAATCGTTTGGGACATCACGCCAACTCTAAGATAATAATAAATAAAACTATACTAAAATATACAAAACTATTAAAAACTATTAAAAACTACTGATAAAAAATAAAACTAAATCAGTTTGCTTTTAAAAATACAGAGGGATTGGCTGGAAACAGTTTCTTCTGGAAGTTTGTTCCATTCAGTTATTGTCCTGGGAAAAAAAGAAAATCTAAGAATATCTTTATGTCCTTTCGGTACAATAAATTTAAAATCATGGCTTCCCCGGGTTTAGTAATGGTCAGTTGCTATGGTTACGAGATATGACGTCATAAGTAGCAGGTAGTCAAACTATTTTTGAGTGACAATGTATGGTTTTCCAACTTTTTTCGGGAATAAGATAACATGATGCAAAGTAATTATTTATGTGTTATTTTACACGTTAAGCGCAAAAAATTATTTATTCTCACTGTTTTTACCTGATTTCTAATTCTTGATAAAATCCAAGATGGCGGTCAAGATGGAGACCATGTTTGGAAACGCTACAGACCTCCAGCAGCGCCACCACCCATAAAATATACCTCATGTTGTAGAGAAGATCAAAGGCTTTCCGCTGAAGGTAAAATCATTTCGAAATATTGAAACATATCAAAAGCTAAAGGGGGGTCCTTCAACCCCCCCTCCCCTCTAGCACGGTGGGGGTTTGACCGCGTGTACGTTCAAGGGTTAAACTTCAGTAAAGAAGGACAAATTTTTGTATTCCTAAGAACTAGTGAACAATGTGGAAATGTATCAGTTGTGTTGCTTACTTATCTCACAGTTTTTCCCCGTCAGTCCTGTTTTGCAATCACACTTATGACTATCCTCGTCATATACAGGAGTGCATACACCTCCGTTTTGGCAGGGTCTCTTCAAACAAGGGGTCTGTAAAATAAATCAAGACCTACAGTAATATGAACACTGTTTTATTTTATTTATTTATTTCTCTCTTTCTTTCTTCTTTTGTATGTTGATTCTGAGTTTCATTTTGATTTACTTGAACTATTTTTTATTATCATTTTGTTGTTTAAATTTAGTTTTGATATTGCGCGGGCAATATATTATCACATATTGTTCATTCAAAATATTTCCCAGTTTCTGATTTGCTCAGTCCCACGGCTAGTTCTTCATTAAACGAACTGGTGCTAACCAATTGTTTAGAAAATGCGAGCAATATATACCATCGTTTCGATAGTATATTTGGAATCGAGTTGGATCGATCTATGATATGGTTCCCTGGAAACGGGGCTGCCTGAGCAAAACTGAACTAAAAAATGGCGTTCTCGGCTATCCGAAGATTTTTTCTGGACTAAAACCGAACGGAATTAATGCAAGAATACCAAAACACATTGCTGTATGGATGCTATCTACTTTTTGAGGAGTTAATCTTCAAGAAAAAAACAACATCTCTGTTTATATCCTAAAACCTTGCCGAGAAACGGGCCAAAGATCTAAAAAAAGTTACGAGGTGGTAACGCTTGTTAAGAGATAAGAAATGTTTTGAACAAATAAAAATATATGTTATTGTCAGCTTTAGTATGATGTGAAGAACTGAATGCCGATCTCGTAGCCTGTTATCTACCTTTGCCCTCGGCCTTGATGGATAACATACTTCTCGATCTGCATAATTCTACATCATTCATATCCCACTCAGCCTCATTCACCATTGTCAATTACTATACCGCACTTGATATATAAATACACCCCAATAATAACAATTTTAAAAATAACAACTAAGGTCAAACTGTGAAAGGAGATGTTTTGCAAGTTACCAATCACATTTGTTTTCTAATTAAGTTCGGAAGTCTTTTAGGTAAGACAAGTATTGTTTCAAGAAAACGGTGAATTAAAAACTTCTTGCGGGCGGCTAGTGTTCTCTGCGTTGGTAATGAATGCAATTAGGAAAACATATCTAAAGTGACAAATAACTGAAATAACCGTGAAAGTAAACAATAGGCCAGTTAATAAATTTTGCGGCAGGGAGCCTTAGGTAAGTGAATACACGGCTTTTAAGTCATCCCTCTTTGTAACCCTCACTTGTTGATACTTAAAAAGGCAAATTGATTAATAATTAATTCGGTTTCAGCAGAAATTTGAGATAAAACAGAAACTCACCAGAACAACTCAATTTTCCAAAAAAAAAATTTCGTTGCAAAATTTTCCATTCTAATGGCTGTTTCATCGGCATCAGTTTTCTTGAATGGTTCTCTCTAAGATAATTCTCTTTCCTGAGAAATGTTTCCGGCAATCTCCCTGCCATTCGTTCTAGAACCTTTAGAACGTTTAGGAAAGTTCGGTCAAATGAAAAGGGAAAGGAAGCACTGGCTTAATTTGAACAGAATCTAATCTCGGTCCTCTCTACGGTTCCGCCCGTTTTCAGTTTGTAGTGGACTTACCAGTTTAGAGTAGTGGTGAGACAGTGCGTTTTCCCTGAGGTTTACTGAGTTGTTGTACATATCACCTAGTAGTAACTCGCACCAGAAAATCTCCTCTTCGTCTGGAGAAGTAGCCATATTCAAAGATAAACATGTTGGGAATAACTTCAAGCATTCCATGGCGCAGTCTGCAAAGTCGCTCGCGTTGAGTACCATTAGTTTTGATGTTTCAAGATAGTGCCACTTGTGTTCCACAAAGCCAGACATTCGAGCTGACGTGAAGGTATCAATATTAACCTCTATTGCTTCGCCGAGAATGCCAAAATAAAGGCAGCCATTCAGCAAAATGGCTAAACTACGCATCCCTCAATTTTGGAAGAGCCAATTGCATCTACAGTACGAATCTTGACTTTCCAGACTTGAATTTTCCCGTTCAATTATATCTGCCAGCTAACTCAATTAAATTGTTATCTGACTTCGTAATTCACTTCTCTTATGGAGTTAATTAATTACATTTATTATTTATTCAAAATATTTCCCCGATTCTGATTGGCTAAAACCACACGCATAATTCACCGTAACCAGCTACTGATGACCAAATTTGGAAGAATTTTGCGTTTAATGAACCGATGGCGTCAAAAATGCAGCTTTCTTGCCTTCAACCGAGAGGACCTGGGGACGAGGCTGAGTTGTTTTGGTTGTGAAAACAAAAATGGCGGACATTTCACTCGTTTCAAGAATAAGAACTAGGCTAAACAATGGCTAAAAATATGGCAAGAACAGCAAGAAGAGAACTCTAAGGGCGACATCTGCTATTTAGAGAATATTTGCGGAGCTGAACAACCCTAAACGTGCACCATGAGTCTATCGAAGATGATCTTGACATCGATGGTAAGCATGTTTTAGCTATGTTTTTAAACAAGGAATTATTTTAAATGAATAACAAAACAATTATTAAATTCGGCTTTCGTATCATATGAAAAATTATGGAGATCTCGGAAGGTGTTATCCGCCTCAGTCGCCTCGGCCTGCCGCCTCGACGGATAACACCTTCCTCGATCTCCATAATTCTTCATAAGATACTCAGCCTCTTTCATTAATTGTTAAATAGTATTAGACTGAATATGAGGTTATTTTTAGAACACTTTTCATGAGACGAACCAAACTTAGTGTCAGTCAAGTTCATGAAAGGTTAGACGTCTGGCTTAGTTAAGTTCGTCTGAATGAATTTGGATCGTCCAACACGTTTTATCCGTCTGCTCAAGAAGATTAAAACGTATGAATATCATCTGGATCCGGGATAAACGTCGATCTTCACGTGCGAAATTAAAAATTTGTATAATAATGTTTAGGAAATACACACTCGGAGATCTTGGTGTTTTAAGCAATCTGATTGGTTCGCTATCTAGGGCTATTCAACAACATTCACCTCCGGGCGAGTCGATAATGCGTGAGCTCGCTGTCTTTCCAAATTTTTTAGAGATTGATCTTTCGAAATTCAACAAAATCCTAAGGTTGATGTTTTTAAGGTGAGAAAAGACTTCGAAGGATTCAAAACAGCGTTTTCTCATTTACTTTAACTGATGTTTTTGCTCGATGAATGTTAACAACTTCTGCACGGTTTGTTGGAGTAGGAGAGGGCCGTAATTTTGTGAACTCAGCGCTACCTAACAAGAAAAAATTTTATAAGTAGGTTGAGTATGATCGTTTGGGTGAAAGTAGTCCTTAATAGGACTGTTGTTGTTGACAGTGACTGACGTTTCGACAGCCTGGGCGGTAGTCATCTTCAGAGTCAAATTGAGTTCAACTTCTATCCGACGTCAGTTGATGTTATTAAACTCTAGGTAGTGACCTGATTGGTCATTAAATCGCGATGTTATCGTTGGTCTGTCAGTTAAGCCGTGATGTTATTGGCTATGAAGACTCGTGATGTCATTGGTGCGTTTCAATCTGTCTATTGTCTCAGTTGAACAGTCGTTTGTTGCTAGTCAAATTGTCAGTTGTCCAGTCGTTCTCTCGTAGTGAGTTCTGCTTGATCCCGCTCAATAAGTCGTTTGTACCTTGCCGGTAACTGCTGACTACGATTCAGCGGCACTTGTTACGAGTTAGTAAACCAGCTTTCTAAAGTGAGTCTTTGATACTGATAGTAGTCTGTAGAATTCGTAATACATGTCGCAGCGTCCCAGTCGATTTGATGTTTCATCTGTAAATGGTGCTCAGATTGTTGACGTCGCCATTTCTCGTCGCTGGTTTGCGTTCGGTCAGTCGCGTGCTAAGGTTTCTGTGCCGCCCATCATGTTCTGTACTGCTTTTCAAATTGGCAGGAAAAACTACCCAGTATGTGTACATTATACTGGATAGCTTCTCCTGCCAATATGAAAAGCAGTACAGTACAAGATGGAAAGCAACGGCAAAGAACTGAAACAAGTCGTTCACAAATAAACATCGAACATCGGTTGACCGAGAGGGTTTGGTACACTAAATCCCAGTCCTTACTTGTGAATGTTTACTTTCGACTGGGTTCAGCGCAGGGTTCAACTCCTTGATGCTGATCGTTTACTTCTGCTACGGTCTTGCTCACACTGGGCCAAAAGTGGCAGAAACTTATCCGATTTGTGACGATTCACTATATTATACTACTACATGAAAAATTACTGCAATTTGATTGGCTTAGAGCAGTGGTATTTCAGCTTAATTTGAAATACCTACATGTGAAAATTACAAACCTTTTGCGGGTGGTAGTATAAACAAATAATAGCATGACTTGTACGTGATATTTGGCATAAATACCACTCGTGATAATTCAAAATTGTCTCAAATATCTCTCGCCTAACGGCTCGTGAAATTACGTATAACAATTTCGAAATATCACTCGTGGTATTTATGCCAAATATCACTACAAATCATGCTATTACCTATACTAACATTGGCGAGCCGTTACAGAAATCGCGCCGAAAAAACCAGTCTTATGTGTGAACAGAAGCCTTTCTTATCTGTATTGTTTTCGTGTCGGCGCAAGAGCTATGCGGTCTATAGTGTGATCATAGCCTCATTCTCATCCTACAATTAGTGACAAATCGGGGAACTCCGATAAAACGAAACTTGCTTATCGAACATATTTTGTCAGTTCCTTGGCCCTTCCTTAGATCGAGGTTCCACTGCATAAAAATATTTCTTTAGTACTGTATATAGATTTAGCCAAGCCTTAAAAAGAAGTTTCCGTATATATACTGATAACAGAATTAATTAACTTTACGCCAATACTCACCCTTAGGAGCACTTCATTTATCTTTTGAGGGAGGGGTTGGATCACGATTTAAGGGAAAATATTCTTCAAACAGACTAAACTTAATAACTCTTAAATGCATTGGAAGATATAGAGTTATTTTTAAAGCAAAAATTATTACAGTGGATCAAGTTGGATCAAAATAGTAGACCTTGCAAAGAACTCTTGTCCAAACTACGTAACCAAACCCCTTACCTCCCCTCTCTCCCACAACACACAAACACACACAGATCCCTTTGCGAAGTTCTTGGTCATCCGCCTCTCTCCTCCGCAGAGGCCTCTTTTTGTTGTGGGGAGGCTGGGAGAAAGAAAAAGAGAGCGCGCGAGGCACGATGGGAAGGGGGAAGGCCGTTTCCCTCTTCCCATCGTCCCCAGCGCGCTTTCTATTTTTTCGATTATTGCTATTTTGATGGGGATACCTAGCGGGAGCCTCTGCGGAGGAGAGAGGTCAGCCGCTATATTATTTTCAAGCTCTACTAGTTGTAACTTTCGCTGAGTGCCAACGAAAGAAAAAGAATTTGCCTACATCACCGGTTTTAGTTCCAATGTTTATAAAACCATTTAATTTCAGCTGCTCGTTCCTACATTTCTGCCATGCTCTTGGCCTCAAAATCGCTCTTATTCTTCTGCTTAGACATTTTTGAACCTTAAACTTGTGGAGTTCCAAACAGCGAAAGGGAAATAATATTTATAGGTTAGCGAGAACTTGAAATAGCGAGTTGTAGTTCCGGTACAAGTACAGTAGAGTGCCAATCAATCAATCAATCAATAAACTTTATTTACCTTCGAATTTACAGTGTAGCACTCAAGTGCTAATATCTTCGAGCCAACTACATTAATAAATAATTATACTAAAAAGTTAATCCTATATAACAAATAAGATAACTAACTACCTAGACAACTAACTTACAAATTATCATGATGTGAAAGGTTTGCAGTTCTTGCCCTTTTAATTAAATTATTGTTCCCAGTAGATATCAGTCGTCGAAAAGAAGAAAAAAGAAGAAATTTCAGAAATAGTGCGGTGATGGTCAGGAAGAGAATTCCACGATGTTGCTGCCAAGTAACTAAAGGAATTGATGCCATAAGAAGTGGTCATTGTTTTAGGCAAACAGAGCATAAAATTATTGTCCTCTTAAAAAATAGGTGCTACAGCGTAAGCGAACAATGTCCGAACTTTGAAGGTTTTTTTACAACTGAAAGGTCATCAAAAGTCACGTGAAACTACACCTGAAATCTAACGCTACTAAAATCCCCAGGGAATCTACACCTTACATTACACTTTTCACAGCACGATCGAGAATTTTTCTGCCTGCTGCAATACTGCGCGTGGCATTAAGCTTGTCGCCTCGCAAGCCGACCGTCTTCGCTCGGCTTGCTCGTTGGCAATTAGGCCACATTCATTACGTACATGTGTATACAGCTAGAGGGGAGACAATATCTTATAAATGAGCATTCTTTTTCTTATCTCCCCCGCCATAACATTAAAACCTAATAGACGAATAAGTTTTAGTAAAAGGCCCTAGACCCGGGGTAAAATGCTAAGCTATTACTACCACGCTAGACTTTCGCCCTTGCAATACAAATATTACAACAACTCAAAAACCATTTTTATTCAAGTAGTGTGACTCAAGAGGGTGTTTCCGCGCTGTCCTTTTGCACAAATACAACAACTGAGTATTCACTAGAAATTGTTTGTTTGTTGCTGCTGTTGGTTTGTTTATTTATTTATTTTTCTTTTCTTAATTTAACCAGAAAAAAGTCTACAAACCTTCAATGTGCATTTTAACTTCAACAATAACGCGAGGCAATATTCAACCAGTCAAATCTCGAAAAATGCATCATCGTAATTACCCTCGACTTCACAACCAAAGTGAAAAACTTCAGGAGATATTAGTCAGTGACCGAGTTTACAAGCTTTAGATGTCGGTCAACAAACGCCTAGATATCGACAAAGTATTTACGCATGAATTCATCTGTCAAAGTTTTGACCAGCAATCTGAGATGGAGGCCGTGACGAAGCTAACAGCAAAGCCTTAAAAGAATCATTTCCGAAGCAACTCCATCAGTTGACTCTAAGATGGTTTGCTTTTCACCAAACAAACGCAAGGCTCAACGGTCACAAATATTTCACATTTCCTGTGCCCATAATAGTTTTAGTAGGCTTGCGTAGGCTTGAAATTGGCTTTACTTTTTACAAACATAATGAAGCATAACTCTGCAACTTAAATCATTCCAGAGGCCAGGTTTCCCAGATTTGTACATCATTACACAATTCTCAGAGCTACCTCCATTAGGTTCTGAGCTATCGGTTGCCCACCCTGTGTAACTTCCCCAGGCTTTTCCGTCCTCCCACACCCAGGTTCCTTCCGTTGCTACGTCGGTTGCGCCTACCCATATGTGTTGCCCGTTCCCAGGGATGAGTGAGTGTGCAAAGTCATTCTCTGCTTGCGAGTGAACGGTCAGCAACTTCGAATTCAAGCTATCACAATAGGTTTGGGCACCTTGCCAATTTTTTAGGATTGCAATGTATTTGTAACAAAAACTGTTGAACATCATCCATCCCCCATTCATATCACATCCTGTCGAGTAACGTAAAGTAAAATAGAATGAAATCAAGTGTTCGTAAGTGACTAAGTGTAAGTAAAGTGATTTGTAATATAAAGTAATTACAAAACAAGCTCGTGGAACAATATACCCAGGCTTAACGACATATTTAAATAGGTGATCCTGCTCTTTACGTTGTCCGGACGCTCAAGCCAACTTGGGAGAACGAACTTTGAGCTAACAACACATCTAACTTTCTTAATTTAAAGGACATTGTTTGGACTGACACATGTTGTCTGTACTAGACAGGTACCCTTCTTTATTGGAAGCCGAATATATACGCTGAGAAATGGTGAGAGCCAACCTTTGGTGTCCATTTTGAGATTCAGGTGAAGATTGGGAATTGCCTTTGTGTCGTTTAGACGATTACTCTGTATATTAGTTTAGATTAGGGTCTTCCTATGCTGAGAGTAGTAGCGAAGATACTGTTGTGGAAAAAGTCTTACACTTCTTGCATGTGCCAAAATAAAGGTAATGACGTAACAAAGTACTCGGGGCATATATAATCCTTACACTAGGCGCACTAGCATCTTAAAAATAATAGACTATAACATGATCTGAATGAGATTCATGAAGTCTTCGGCATTAAAGATAATTTGTGTATCATTGTTTACACTCATAACATTCCACTTTAAAAACAACGGTGCAACTGCTCCCTTCTGTGCTACTAAGGTTCCGGGGTACTGTACTAAGACATTTACACGAGGAATCCTATCTCAAATCTCGTGCTAAAACATTCAAAGACTAAATTTGACCTTTAAGGTCAAAGGAAACACTATAACGTGTAAGCAATCAGCTAAAGAGACAAAAGGAAAAGAAAGAAAGAAAAGCTTCAACCTAAATTCTTGAGTTTCCCACACCATTTGATTTCCAATTCCAAATGTCCAAAATCATTCCCCCATGTCATGGTTAGCATTACCCTGGGTACCAGAGGTTTTTCTCGCGTGCAGCGGGAATTTTTTGTGTGGGCCGAAGGCCGACACATCTTCGGCCGTAGGCCGAGGCCTCGCGCGGGTCACTATAAAGACTTGACAGAAACCGGAAACCGCGCTAGAAAAGTCTCTGGCACCCAGGGTAGGGGAGCATCCAAAATCACCCTACTTTATATCTCCACACTCCCAACCTTAACACTGACTAAATAGCGATAAAAAACCAACCGATAAAAATGTTTGCCAATCGAAATAACAATTAAAAATCACCTTTTTTACAGATGGATGACAGTTGCCAATCACAATCCAAATCGTTCCACATGCCGTGAGCTTGATACATCGTTAGGCAGTCCTCAGCGTAATTAGCATCATTTGGTTCCCCAGGATGCCACTTCGTGTAAACACCCCAAGGTTTACCATCTTCCCATACCCAGTCTCCCTCGGTAGCTATGTCGTTTCCGCCCATCCATATGTCCACGTTGACAGGGATAATTGACCAAACAAAGTCTTGTTCTTCTTCGGAATGAATGGTCACCAAATTCGAGCCTATCGCCACGCAGTCCGTCATAGCATTACTCCACGTTTTCAAATCTTGTGTGAGTTTATAGCAGTATTTATTGAAACCTTGCCACCCATCGTTTTGGTTGCAACCTGTGAACGTCAAATCACAAGCACTTAATGGAATATTCAATATATCTATAAAAGGGCGTTTTACATGTGTCACTGATTAAGTGAGTCGTTTAAGACCACTCACTATGTAAAAGGCGATCTCCGTGATGTGTACTTTGACCACAACTACCAATCCAATTTGTGTGGGCTTTTTTATTCCAATTTAGGCATCCCACAAGGTTTATAGGAAACAATAGGCGTAGATTGCACAAGAAAGCAAAATTTCGAATCATTCTAGTAGCTGTAGTAAAATAACGCCAGCGTGGAAATATGGCGTATTTTTAGAACTTTTAAGGCCAGTTAATGATTCAAAGAGCATGGTTGAAGAGAATCAGTGGTGCCCAAAATTTGTTTAAAAATGGCGTATTCAAAGTATATAAATAGTTGTCTAGCCTGAATCGTAAGCCATCTTGATACAGGCTGTACAAAGCGTGTACAGGGTTGGCAACATGACAGACACAGGTTAGAACGCGGAGGCTGCAGGATATAAATTCTAAATGCCGTTTTCCCTAAATTCCATGGTATTTAGCCCACAGGTAAATCTCTGTTATGAGTCAATGTTAAAGATAGCGATCGACGATAAAACTTTGTAAGCGAAATACGTTCGTTCGTAGTTTGCGGTTCGCAATAGTATCTTTTAAATTTAATTTACTAGCCTGGGTTTCAGGTGGTACGATGTTACTCACTCTAACTTCCTACGGTCTCGTCTCTTCTCCTCCGCTCTCTCGCCCTCTCTTTTGTGAAAAGCACGTGATTCAGACGGAGTTTGGAGCGATTGACCTCGGACTGCGCTGTTCCGACGTCCCAAAATTTTTAGTGAAATTTCTTCAGTGTATTAAAAGTAGATTAACCAACTTCTAAAGTCAAAAAGGGCAACCATGTGGCTTAAAAACCTCGGTCCACCCTTCTTTACCCACACCGTAAAATTCAAAGAATTACTAGGACGACAAATACTTGAGACACTTACCAAATGAACAATTGATCCCTTCAAATCCAGGTGCACAAGAACACGTGTAACTATTCAGCTGGTCCGTGCATGTTGCGCCGTTCAAACACGGGTTGGGATAACAGTCATTGATATCTGTTATAACATAACAAAAGTAAAGCGCGCACTCTGATTGGTCAATTAGCCATCTACCATTTTTCCATGACTGCACGCCAGCGGGAAGCAAGCGCGGTAAAACTGGCGAACTCCTCTATTGTGCATGCAAACGTTGAGTTATGGATACACTTAGGAGGTTTGCTAAGCATTGAGGAAGCTACTCAGTCGCTCTTGGCTACACCTCGAGCAACTCTTGCGCTTTTTTTTTTGCTTGGCAACCTCCTGCGTGCATCCATAATTCAATGGCGGCATGCTGCCAGCTTACCATTTCTTAATTGAAAGACCGTGAAGTTGTAATACAAAACAGAAAACAGATGACAAGACGGAACAGATACTGTTGTTAATAAGAAAATGTTGTAGGAAATGTAACATAAATGTTCAGTTAACTCAGTAATGAAATGATCTTTATTAACGTTTTACTTATTTCAAGTTTAAGATTAAAGATTCAAGCAAAAAGCACGACCAGGAAACTCATTAAAAGCAAACCAAAGCGAGTCGACATTTATTAGATTCATTTTGTTCTGTAGGAAGCATGTCCTCAGATATTTTATAACATAGCTAGAATATTCGCGTAATCGAACTCAATAGCGCGATTGTGCTTCATAGTCCCATTGAGCACGCTGATGACGTCAATAAACGATACCTCGAGTTCTTCTGAGCTTAGCAGTGTTCCAGTTATCTTACGCGACTTCAGTAAACTTTCTCTCAGTTCCGAGACAAAAACATAGCGGTGAGGTAAAAAAAAATATAAGCTTAGTCACGTAGACATTGACGCTTATTCCTTTGAGCGCGCGGTACAATGATAAAAAATTTAGTTAACTGCTGCATTGATCGCTTTGTAAAACAATTAGTTCATGCTTCATCTGTGTGTAAGTCGAGATATTGAGCACCTGGGAAGTTTGGAGAGCACTAAATTAAAGAGGCAAGAGTTGCTCTCGGCTGCGCCTCGAGCAACTCTTATGCCTCTTTCGTGCTCTCCGAACGTCCTGCGTTCTCAATATCTCGATATACGCACGCAGACACATGAACTAATTGTTAATTTAATGTTAAATCTTCGCCAGGTTTTTTGGAATATTTGACAGTAAGATTTATAAAATCTGCCAGTTTCATTTTACCAGCTCCCAACTTTCATGTCAGACACTCCCGACCATTAAATGTCTTCAAAGTGATATTAAATCCGTCAACGTTTCGTATATTACACATAAGTTTTCGTTTTATCTTTTTCATTTAAAGTCAATCCCCGCCCCTCCTCCCTTTCCTCAGAAAACATTACTATAAGGTTACTCACTTAATTCTATAATAAACACTCACCGATACTGCAGTTTTTCCCTCCGTATCCGGCTACGCATGTGCAGCTATAGTCATTTAATTCGTCCGTACACGTCGCGCCGTTTACACACGGGTTTGGAAAACAGTCGTTAAGATCTGAGAAAAGCAACATTACCCAATAAATAACTGACTTTTAACCATGATATCATTATAACTCTTAAAGATTGTCCTTGCACTAAAACAAGTTAGAAATCTCTTGTAGTTCCTGTCCTATCTTTAGTAATAATAATAACTGTAAGAAGAAAATGTAGAAGAACGAGAACAAGAAGAAGAATTAAAGAAGAAGAAGATCGAAGAAGAAGCAGAAGAAGAAGAAGACGACGAAGACGACAGCAACGAATTATAGATATCGAGTACCAAACGTAAACCTTTAAAGCACACCTATGTACTTACTGATTTCGCAAGACTTCCCTGTTGTTCCAGCTGGGCATGCGCAGGAGTAGTCATCCAGACCATCTGTGCAAGCTCCTCCGTATTGACACGGGCTGGAAGCACAATCGTCTGGATCTAACGAAAAGAAGCACACTTTTAAACAAAAGACTGTTCTCTGGTTCTCTGTCGAAGGTGCATAGATTGATAAAAATCATACACGACGAGGTGATTCATCCGACTGAGATGCTAAGAAGTGGACTGAAAAAACCGGGCGCATTCAAAATATTAGACAGACATCAACATGTATTTTTTTGTTTTGTTTTGTTTATTTGCTCTTGCTGTTGTGGCGCTTACTCCAGAGATAATTACAGATAAATTCATGTATGGAATATGCTTCTCCGGTGTTTTACTTACTAGTGGTACAGTGCCTTCCGTAAAAACCGACTACGCAAGTGCAAGTGTAGTTGTTTACTTGGTCTTCACATGTTGCGCCATTGCTACACGGATATGGTATACAGTCATCAATGTCTAAATGAAGGAAGAGGTGAGAAAATCTAAAATCAATATAGCACCTAAAAAGCCCCTTAATACAGAAATCTTTTACCTCGTTTTGCAGTCAAAGGTGGCCGATCATTTTCCCCCAAGTTTAACTATTTCAAAAAAGGTTGTCAAAAAAAATGTGCACGCGACAATCCCGAAAAGTAATATGGGATATGATCAATACGCTGTTGCTGACACTGTAGCGGTGTCAAATCCTCCATTGTTGCTTTCCTTTAGCATTCGCAAACATTCGTCTATGGCCTTCCGTGCCATTCTTTCAAATTTCTTTAAAGAACAGTGAAATAAATACCACCCACAATACCTTTCGCGATTGTCGCGTACACTTTTTCTGCTAACCTTTCTCGAAATAGCTGTATATGTTTCTATCGACATCATTTTCAAGAAATGTCACAAAATGTCATTATCGATAAGCAGGAATTTACAAGAACTCTCTATTTAAATTTTTAAAAAGCATAGTTTTTCTTTCTCTTCTTTAACTATTACTTCTCTAATGCCGTCTGTGAGACAACTTTGAATAACCAGTCGAATTTTTTTTAGAATGTATTGTTTCAATTGAATCAACTGCTTCATTCTCTGTGAAATTTACGTTTTTGTAAGCCCCCTTTTATTCTTACGATAATTTCAATGTAAACTATTGTTAGCTTTTTTGTTTCCTTTCCTTATAATTGAGAGTACAGTAATTATAAGCGCCAACTCCAACGCTCTGTTTCTTTGGCTGTTACACACTTGGTTATAACCTATATTTGGTTTTATAAAGCGTTTTCACATGACGTCACGTTCGCCATTGCCGTCTTTTTTGGTGTCCCAGAAAAGGCCTGTGGGAGTTAAACTTTTTCCTCATGTAAACGCGTTCTTTTGTTTCTAAACATTTGAACAGCCGTTGGCCGTATGACTGAAAACGCTCAGAAGAATTTTCCTCATTTTCTCTTCCTGTTTTATGAATAAATCGAGAAAAAGAATGGTGTTGGTCTTCTACTTGTTTACATTCAAACAAATATTTGCAGATTTGAAGTGGAATTGACTGACTTTGTATCTAGTAACTAATAACTGAGAGCTGAAAGGCGAGAAAACTGAAAATGTCATTCAATCTTTAAATTTTTGATAACCTCAGCATAAGTTGGCCTTGAAGTTAAAAAACAACGCTTGTGAGGAAGCAAGTTAGAGTAAAAAAAATGCTACTCAAGTAGTTTAAGGCCTGGGACTAAGGAGTTTACCTGTAGAATATGATTTATTGGCTATAACTTCGGCATACTCAAGGGGTTTAAGGCGTGGGTCAAAGATGTGTTCTCGGCATATGAAAAATTGGCAATATCTCTCGCTAGGAGACCTAGCTAACAAAATGAACTTTTCCGCAGAGGTAAATCTTCAGGTTTTCTTGTGTCTTAACGTTTAATTATGGTCACGTGACGTGTCAAGTGACAAAAAGTGAAACTGAAGAAAATTGGCGAATTGGTGGCGAATTTACTTTGTTTCGATAAACAAACTGGTATTTCTGAAAGAGGATAAACATGCCTAACTTTCTACGTTTGGAATGAATGTACGCGAAGTTTAAAATTAAAGTTTTAAATAATTCAGGATTAAATTTGGGCAGTTAAAATAATGTTTTCCCTCATAATTTTTTATTGAAGTGCAATGGACGGTCATTCCAAACGTGAAGTGTTATGAATATTTATCATGAATTAGAAAAATAAAATGTTTTTTCCGATTTCTTTTCGTAAACCGCCCACCAATTGGGCAGTAATTTACGATTTTTAGCAAAATGGACTCATTAACACAATGTTTACACTTTAAAATGTTAAGGACGATGAGTTCTTTACGTGAGCCAAATTTTGATTCAGCGCCATCACCAAAGTTATAGCCAGTAATTCATTTTCCACAAGTAAGCGCCTTCAAGTCCCAGGCCTTAAACTACTTGAGTGGATGATGGCGCTGAATCCAAATTTGGCACACATGAAGACGTTATCGTCCTTATCATTTCAAAGTGTAAACATTGTGTTAACAAGTCTTCGGTATTAAAAGTCTTGAAGTCTTCGGCATTAAAGATAATTTGTGTATCATTGTTTACACTCATAACATTCCACTTTAAAAACAACGGTGCAACTGCTCCCTTCTGTGCTACTAAGGTTCCGGGGTACTGTACTAAGACATTTACACGAGGAATCCTATCTCAAATCTCGTGCTAAAACATTCAAAGACTAAATTTGACCTTTAAGGTCAAAGGAAACACTATAACGTGTAAGCAATCAGCTAAAGAGACAAAAGGAAAAGAAAGAAAGAAAAGCTTCAACCTAAATTCTTGAGTTTCCCACACCATTTGATTTCCAATTCCAAATGTCCAAAATCATTCCCCCATGTCATGGTTAGCATTACCCTGGGTACCAGAGGTTTTTCTCGCGTGCAGCGGGAATTTTTTGTGTGGGCCGAAGGCCGACACATCTTCGGCCGTAGGCCGAGGCCTCGCGCGGGTCACTATAAAGACTTGACAGAAACCGGAAACCGCGCTAGAAAAGTCTCTGGCACCCAGGGTAGGGGAGCATCCAAAATCACCCTACTTTATATCTCCACACTCCCAACCTTAACACTGACTAAATAGCGATAAAAAACCAACCGATAAAAATGTTTGCCAATCGAAATAACAATTAAAAATCACCTTTTTTACAGATGGATGACAGTTGCCAATCACAATCCAAATCGTTCCACATGCCGTGAGCTTGATACATCGTTAGGCAGTCCTCAGCGTAATTAGCATCATTTGGTTCCCCAGGATGCCACTTCGTGTAAACACCCCAAGGTTTACCATCTTCCCATACCCAGTCTCCCTCGGTAGCTATGTCGTTTCCGCCCATCCATATGTCCACGTTGACAGGGATAATTGACCAAACAAAGTCTTGTTCTTCTTCGGAATGAATGGTCACCAAATTCGAGCCTATCGCCACGCAGTCCGTCATAGCATTACTCCACGTTTTCAAATCTTGTGTGAGTTTATAGCAGTATTTATTGAAACCTTGCCACCCATCGTTTTGGTTGCAACCTGTGAACGTCAAATCACAAGCACTTAATGGAATATTCAATATATCTATAAAAGGGCGTTTTACATGTGTCACTGATTAAGTGAGTCGTTTAAGACCACTCACTATGTAAAAGGCGATCTCCGTGATGTGTACTTTGACCACAACTACCAATCCAATTTGTGTGGGCTTTTTTATTCCAATTTAGGCATCCCACAAGGTTTATAGGAAACAATAGGCGTAGATTGCACAAGAAAGCAAAATTTCGAATCATTCTAGTAGCTGTAGTAAAATAACGCCAGCGTGGAAATATGGCGTATTTTTAGAACTTTTAAGGCCAGTTAATGATTCAAAGAGCATGGTTGAAGAGAATCAGTGGTGCCCAAAATTTGTTTAAAAATGGCGTATTCAAAGTATATAAATAGTTGTCTAGCCTGAATCGTAAGCCATCTTGATACAGGCTGTACAAAGCGTGTACAGGGTTGGCAACATGACAGACACAGGTTAGAACGCGGAGGCTGCAGGATATAAATTCTAAATGCCGTTTTCCCTAAATTCCATGGTATTTAGCCCACAGGTAAATCTCTGTTATGAGTCAATGTTAAAGATAGCGATCGACGATAAAACTTTGTAAGCGAAATACGTTCGTTCGTAGTTTGCGGTTCGCAATAGTATCTTTTAAATTTAATTTACTAGCCTGGGTTTCAGGTGGTACGATGTTACTCACTCTAACTTCCTACGGTCTCGTCTCTTCTCCTCCGCTCTCTCGCCCTCTCTTTTGTGAAAAGCACGTGATTCAGACGGAGTTTGGAGCGATTGACCTCGGACTGCGCTGTTCCGACGTCCCAAAATTTTTAGTGAAATTTCTTCAGTGTATTAAAAGTAGATTAACCAACTTCTAAAGTCAAAAAGGGCAACCATGTGGCTTAAAAACCTCGGTCCACCCTTCTTTACCCACACCGTAAAATTCAAAGAATTACTAGGACGACAAATACTTGAGACACTTACCAAATGAACAATTGATCCCTTCAAATCCAGGTGCACAAGAACACGTGTAACTATTCAGCTGGTCCGTGCATGTTGCGCCGTTCAAACACGGGTTGGGATAACAGTCATTGATATCTGTTATAACATAACAAAAGTAAAGCGCGCACTCTGATTGGTCAATTAGCCATCTACCATTTTTCCATGACTGCACGCCAGCGGGAAGCAAGCGCGGTAAAACTGGCGAACTCCTCTATTGTGCATGCAAACGTTGAGTTATGGATACACTTAGGAGGTTTGCTAAGCATTGAGGAAGCTACTCAGTCGCTCTTGGCTACACCTCGAGCAACTCTTGCGCTTTTTTTTTTGCTTGGCAACCTCCTGCGTGCATCCATAATTCAATGGCGGCATGCTGCCAGCTTACCATTTCTTAATTGAAAGACCGTGAAGTTGTAATACAAAACAGAAAACAGATGACAAGACGGAACAGATACTGTTGTTAATAAGAAAATGTTGTAGGAAATGTAACATAAATGTTCAGTTAACTCAGTAATGAAATGATCTTTATTAACGTTTTACTTATTTCAAGTTTAAGATTAAAGATTCAAGCAAAAAGCACGACCAGGAAACTCATTAAAAGCAAACCAAAGCGAGTCGACATTTATTAGATTCATTTTGTTCTGTAGGAAGCATGTCCTCAGATATTTTATAACATAGCTAGAATATTCGCGTAATCGAACTCAATAGCGCGATTGTGCTTCATAGTCCCATTGAGCACGCTGATGACGTCAATAAACGATACCTCGAGTTCTTCTGAGCTTAGCAGTGTTCCAGTTATCTTACGCGACTTCAGTAAACTTTCTCTCAGTTCCGAGACAAAAACATAGCGGTGAGGTAAAAAAAAATATAAGCTTAGTCACGTAGACATTGACGCTTATTCCTTTGAGCGCGCGGTACAATGATAAAAAATTTAGTTAACTGCTGCATTGATCGCTTTGTAAAACAATTAGTTCATGCTTCATCTGTGTGTAAGTCGAGATATTGAGCACCTGGGAAGTTTGGAGAGCACTAAATTAAAGAGGCAAGAGTTGCTCTCGGCTGCGCCTCGAGCAACTCTTATGCCTCTTTCGTGCTCTCCGAACGTCCTGCGTTCTCAATATCTCGATATACGCACGCAGACACATGAACTAATTGTTAATTTAATGTTAAATCTTCGCCAGGTTTTTTGGAATATTTGACAGTAAGATTTATAAAATCTGCCAGTTTCATTTTACCAGCTCCCAACTTTCATGTCAGACACTCCCGACCATTAAATGTCTTCAAAGTGATATTAAATCCGTCAACGTTTCGTATATTACACATAAGTTTTCGTTTTATCTTTTTCATTTAAAGTCAATCCCCGCCCCTCCTCCCTTTCCTCAGAAAACATTACTATAAGGTTACTCACTTAATTCTATAATAAACACTCACCGATACTGCAGTTTTTCCCTCCGTATCCGGCTACGCATGTGCAGCTATAGTCATTTAATTCGTCCGTACATGTCGCGCCGTTTACACACGGGTTTGGAAAACAGTCGTTAAGATCTGAGAAAAGCAACATTACCCAATAAATAACTGACTTTTAACCATGATATCATTATAACTCTTAAAGATTGTCCTTGCACTAAAACAAGTTAGAAATCTCTTGTAGTTCCTGTCCTATCTTTAGTAATAATAATAATTGTAAGAAGAAAATGTAGAAGAACGAGAACAAGAAGAAGAATTAAAGAAGAAGATCGAAGAAGAAGCAGAAGAAGAAGAAGACGACGAAGACGACAGCAACGAATTATAGATATCGAGTACCAAACGTAAACCTTTAAAGCACACCTATGTACTTACTAATTTTGCAAGACTTCCCTGTTGTTCCAGCTGGGCATGCGCAGGAGTAGTCATCCAGACCATCTGTGCAAGCTCCTCCGTATTGACACGGGCTGGAAGCACAATCGTCTGGATCTAACGAAAAGAAGCAAACTTTTATACAAAAGATTGTTCTCTGGTTCTCTGTCGAAGGTGCATAGATTGATATCATACACGACGAGGTGATTCATCCGACTGAGATGCCAAGAAGTGGACTGAAAAAAACGGGCGCATTCAAAATATTAGACAGACATCAACATGTATTTTTTTTGTCTTGTTTTGTTTATTTGCTCTTGCTGTTGTGGCGCTTACTCCAGAGATAAGTACAAATAAAGTCATGTATGGACTGTGCTTTTCCGGTGTTTTACTTACTAATAGTACAGTGCCTTCCGTAAAAGCCGACTATGCAAGTGCAAGTGTAGTTGTTTACTTGGTCTTCACATGTTGCGCCATTGCTACACGGATATGGTATACAGTCGTCAACGTCTAAATGAAGGAAGAGATGAGAAAATCTAACATCAATATAGCACCTAAAAAGCTCCTTAATACAGAAATCTTTTACCTCGTTTTGCAGTCAAAGGTGGCCGATCAATTTCCCCCAGGTTCAATCTTTAAACAGCTATTTCAAAAAAGGTTGTCGGAAAAAATGTGCATGCGACAATCCTGAAAAGTAATATGATATATGATCAATACGCAGTTGCTGACACTGTAGCGGTGTCAAATCCTCCATTGTTGCTTTCCTTTAGCATTCGCAAACATTCGTCTATGGCCTTCCGTGCCATTCTTTCAAATTTCTGTAAAGAACGGTGAAATCAATACCACCCACAATACCTTTCGCGATTGTCGCGTACACTTTTTCTGCTAGCCTTTCTCGAAATAGCTGTATATGTTTCTATCGACAGCATTTCCACGAAATGTCGCAAAATTTCATTATCGATAAGCAGGAATTTACAACGACTCTCTACTTAATTTTTTAAAAAGCATAGTTTTTCTTTATCTTCTTTAACTATTTCTTCTCTAATGACGTCTGTGAGACAACTTTGAAAAACCAGTCGAATTTTTTTTAGAATGCAATGGTTTCAATTAAATCAACTGATTCATTCTCCGTTAAATTTACGATTTTGTAACCTCCCTTTTATTCTTACTATAATTTCAATGTAAACTATTGTTAGCTTTTTTGTTTCCTTTCCTTATAATTGTGAGTACAGTAATTATACGCGCCAACTCCAACACTCTCTTTCTTTGGCTGTTGCACACTTGGTTACAACCTATATTTGGTTTTATAAAGCGTTTTCACATGAAGTCACGTTCGCCATTGCCGTTTTTTTTTTTTTGGTGTCCCAGAAAAGACCCGTAGGAGTTAAACTTTTTCCTCGTGTAAACGCGTTCTTTTGGTTCTAAACATTTGAATAGCCGTTGGCCATATGACTGAAAACGCTCAGAAGAATTTTCCTCATTTTCTCTTCCTGTTTTATAAATAAATCGAGATAAAGAATGGAGTTTGTCTTCTAGTCGTTTAAATTAAAACAAATTTTGCAGATTTGAAGTGGAATTGACTGACTTTGTATCTAGTAACCAATAACTGAGAGCTGAAGGGCGAAAAAAATGAAAATGTCATTCAATCTTTAAATTTTTGATAACCACAGCACAAGTTGGCCTTGAAGTTAAAAAACAACGCTTGTGAGGAAGCAAGTTAAAGTAAAAAAAATGCTACTCAAGTAGTTTAAGGCCTGGGACTAAGGGGTTTACCTGTAGAAAATGAATTATTGGCTATAACTTCGGCATACTCAAGGGGTTTAAGGCGTGGGTCAAAGATGTGTTCTCGGCATATGAAAAATTGGCAATATTTCTCGCTAGGAGACCTAGCTAACAAAATGAACTTTTCCGCAGAGGTAAATCTTCAGGTTTTCTTGTGTCTTAACGTTTAATTATGGTCACGTGACGTGTCAAGTGACAAAAAGTGAAACTGAAGGAAATTGGCGAATTGGTGGCGAATTTACTTTTTTTCGATAAACAAACTGGTATTTCTGAAAGAGGATAAACATGCCTAACTTTCTACGTTTGGAATGAATGTACGCGAAGTCTAAAATTAAAGTTTTAAATAATTCAGGATTAAATTTGGGCAATTAAAATAATGTTTTCCCTCATAATTTTTTATTGAAGTGCAATGGACGGTCATTCCAAACGTGAATTGTTAGAAATATTTATCATGAATTAGAAAAATAAAATGTTTTTTCCGATTTCTTTTCGTAAACCGGCCACCAATTGGGCAGTAATTTACGATTTTTAGCAAAATGGACTTATTAACACAATGTTTACACTTTAAAATGTTAAGGACGATGAGTTCTTTACGTGAGCCAAATTTTGATTCAGCGCCATCACCAAAGTTATAGCCAGTAATTGATTTTCCACAAGTAAACGCCTTTAAGTCCCAGGCCTTAAACTACTTGAGTGGATGATGGCGCTGAATCCAAATTTGGCACACATAAAGACGTTATCGTCCTTATCATTTCAAAGTGTAAACATTGTGTTAACAAGTCACGAGACCATTTTGCTAAAAATCGTGTATTATTGACAAATCGGTAGCCGATGACACTTCAATAAAAAATATCTCGGAAAACATCATTTTTAAGTCCAAATTTAACCTCGAATTATTTAAAACTTTAGTTTCAAACTTCGCGCACATTCATTCCAAAAGTAGAAAGTTAGGTATGTTTATCTTCTTTCAAAAATGTCAATTTGTTTATCGAAACAAAGTAAATTCGCCACCAATTCGCGAATTTCCTTAATTTTCTTTTTAGTCACGTGACATGTCACGTGACCATAATTAAACGTTAAGGCACAAGAAAATATCAAGATTTACTTTGGGGGAAAAAATAATTTTTTCCTAGGTCTCCTGGCGAGAGATATTGCCAATCATGCATATGCTCAGAACACATCTTTGATCCAGGCCTTAAATAAACCCCTTGAGTAATGAAGGAGGACAAATTTACTGAGCTTGAGATATCCTTAAAGTTGCATGTAAGGACTACAAAATTTTTAAATTAAAAACCAGTAAACAACACAGAAAATGTCTGTTGTGTTGCCTACTTATTTCACAGTTTCTTCCAGTGAATCCTGTGTTGCAATCACACATGTGACTATCGTCGTAATATAAAGGAGTGCAAACACCGCCATTTTGGCAGGGTCTCTTCACACAAGGGGTCTGAAAAAGAAACCATGACAGAAATAAAATCTAAAAACTATACCCAGTTAATTCTATCTTATTTTTGTTAGGTTTTGAGTATTTTGAATTACTTTAGTTGGTTTTTTTGTTCATTTATTTATTTTCTGTATTCATTTAAAGAAATGAGCAGAATACCAATTGAAATAACTAGGTCAAATTTTGAACCATAAAGCTAAAAAAGAAAGAAAAGAAAACAATTTGTGGAACATTTTAGCGAACTTGGTTTTTATGCACCCACATCAAAAAAAATAGCGGAACAAGACTGCTTTCTTAGTTTCCTGCGCAGCCTGTGTGGAAGACTACTGCTTTCTTATTTTTAGGACAAACTCTAAAAGGAGTTACTTACCGTTATTTAACCAATAACAATTTGTTTTCATGTAAGTTTGAACCACGAAGTGAAACAATCTTTATTTCTAATAAAGCAGTGGTAGAATAAACACACATCTGACTGGGTGGGGAAGGGAGGATAAACTTCTCACTATTGTTAATGAATGTTAGTTAGTTACTCACTGGTAAAAACTCGCTTGCAAGAAAAACCTTAAAAGTGGTTTAAGAACTGCTGGCAGAAATTTGCCATTTCAATACCCAAAAATATCAGAACCTGTTTAGACAAGCAAGATCCAGCAGGTTCGTATGTATCAGTTACAGCGGATAGTTTTAAGCAAGGAGTTAAACTTAGAGATTGCAATTTCAAATTTGTATTGCAGGAAATCTTATACTTATTAACTTTATTTATTTAGTTAGTTAGTTAGCTATTTCTTTAGTTTTTTAAATCATTTTTTTATCCAGATAAAACTCTTGTTCTCGTGTTACATATACATTCTGTAACGATCATTCTAGTTTGGCTTATCATGTTAAAGTTGTGAATAAATACATAACTGATTATTTAGGACCAAATCATATTTCATTTATTTTTCTGGTAGTCTACAACTATATATTCTTCATAGCAATTTTAATTGTCAAACAGGTTCTTAAAAGAAGTGCAAATAAGGATTGCCAATAACTAGGAACCTCAAAATACAAGAAACTTTTTCTGTTAGAAAAAAAAAACCAGGTTCTTGCACGCGAGATTTTATTGTATCAGTAACCAAATTAGTAACCAAAACTTCTGCTCAGTAATTAATTTCAAGGTGGGGAGCCTTACGTGAATACTATTTCCATAAAAGTTTAACATAGCATAGCAACTTTATTCAGGTGTCGTTGTGTTGAACTGATTAAGACACTCATGGAATAGAAAACATTTTACAAAACTTCTTCGAATTGAAAGTAAAAATAATGTAATAAAAAAAATAATGTGTAATATAGAATATGTTAAAACTCACTAAAATTTAAAATGTAAAATCAATATTTTACAAATCAATTAAGTTAAAACCCGACAAAAAGATATTAGAAAATGGTAAAATATTTCTAACAATTTTAAAAGTAACAAGTCATACAGGAACTACAATCGTCTTTTATATGGTCTACTGAAACTTTAAACTTTGAAAGCGTTTGCCACATAATTTATGCCATAAATTCTGAAAACGGAGTCGATTTTCTTGTTTTTCCAGAAATTTCCCAAAAATAGAGCCGCCCTCGATTAGCTGAATTTTGGAAAAATTTTTCTTTCCAAAATTTCCATTTTATTGGATTTTAGTATCGGATTCTTCGCTGAATGTCTCACTTTGCAAACGTTTTTCAATTTTTTAGTTTGGAGGCAAAATACCTTCTATTCGCTCTAATTTCCTAACTTTAGTAGGAAAGTTTCATAGATTAAAAAGGGGACTGGAAGCACTTCGAGAAAAATCTAGACTTATTAAGCCATATAAATAAACTTAACTTGAACATAGGTAGTAATCTGAATTTAGGCCCCTTGGTGAATCTAGCTGTCAGTTGTCAAATTGTTAACTTACCGATTTAGAGTAGTGGTGAGACATTGCGTTTTCTCTAAGGTTTACTGAGTTGTTGTACATGTCGCTTAGTAGTAACTCGCACCAGAATCCCCCCTCTTCGTCAGGAGAAGAAGCCGCATTCAGAGATAAACATGCTGGAACTGCCGTCAAACATTTCATAGCGCATTCTGCAAACTCGCTCACATTAAATACCATTTGCTTTGATGCTTCAAGATAGTACCACTTGTGTTCCACAAAGCTGAACATTCGAGCTGATGTGAAGGCATCAATTTGAACCTCTATTGCTTCAGCGAAAAAGCCAAAGTAAAGGCACAAACAGCCATTCAGCAAAATGGATAACCTTAGCATGCCTCTATTACACGGTCTCGATCAAGCCAGTTGTAGCTATGGTACGAATCTTGACTTTGCAGAGTTGAATTTCCCGGAAAAGAAACAATGTTAGCTAATAAACTCGGATTAATATCTAAAATCTTTCTTCACAACAATTATATGGGGTTAAATAATTTACTTTTAAAAAAGCACTGAACTGAAACTCTAGAACACGTCATTTTTAAGGCCGACAAACTGTCGCTGACGGAAGCCGAAGTTGGGAAAAATTGTCTGTCAAAATATGAGCGGAACTAGGTTTTTTGTTGTTGTTGGGAATCTGACAGGTAATACTTAATTGTTATACCTGTTATTTCAAGTGAACCCAGTCATTAGAATATCAATTTCTCTAGCAACGTAGGGAGTCCCCTTCTCCCGCCCCCTTCTCTGTGGCACTGTTGAGTATTTGAATGTCGATTATTTGAAAAGTGACTGAGGCTTCTCTGTAGTTTCAAAGACCCAGTGCATAAGCCTGTAAGATAGGAAAATAACTGCAGAATGCATGGCAGCGCACAACCATGCAGTTTACGGCCTGAGCCATGGCATTCGTGCTTTATATTATCGAGTTCGCGTTGTGTATATCACTAACATACTTGAGCGACTTATTTGAGACAAACGATTGGTCAAAAATGCTGGGTTGACCCTGCAGAGATTTAGTCATTAGTAAAAGCAGGGTTTAAATGACTCACGTTGACTATTGCTACGTTCAAATTAGTGTTCTGAAATTTAAATTTACTCGATATACCGTATATCAAGTGAATTGAAAAGTATTGCAAATAACTTTTAGTTTAAGAGCTACGATTTCTTCACTTTTTACCAACAAAAGAGAACAAAGAAACGCAGGAATTCTCCATGCGCTTCTTTAAGCTTAACAATTGCATTCGAGGCAGGTGAGCTCAAAACTAATTAGTATTTTCACCACTAGCGTAACTAATCAGGTGACCACAAGTGAATAACAAAAAAACGTTTATTTAGAAGGTAGATTTTGTAACGTTATTCTAAATTTAACGGGGGAGAAGAGGGAAATATAATAGGCCTGGAATAATTTTAGACAAAGACATTTCATGTAAAGATATACATTTGTTTTAATTTATTCCTGAATTCCAAGCGTTCAACTTTATTCTCTGGATTACATTTCATCATCATCATCATCATTTGATTCTTTCAGAAATTCATAACGGGTTGAAACGTGTAACTCTCATATGTTTGCTTTGTCCGATGCTTGTGATTTCTCATTTTCGAAAGTACCATATTTGGAACGAGAAGAAGAGATAACTGACCAATCAAACTTCGCAAACAACGTGACGTAATTTTACTTCTGGTTCCCGCGCCCGCTTAAAAAAATGGCCGACAAACGGAGAAAACTCCCGAAAGCCGAGAAAGTTTTCAAAGGTTGAAACCAGGAATCTTACCGAAACATTGAGCAGGATATTATTGCCTTACCACCCGGGCCAAACGTAACATTATGAAACCCATTGACGTCCTAGAAACTACGTTACTTGAAGTTGTCACTTCAAAAAACGATGCCTCGTTGACCCTCTGTACGGTAAACTTATGCGGGAAATAGGCTTTTAAAATTCTTATATTAAAAGTCTAGATTAAACAGTAAAAAATATTTTCGAATAAAATTCATTAGCTGCGTATCGAAAAGTGTCCAAAACCTGAACCTGACATGTTCGCAAATAGTAATGCGTGTAATGAATGTGAGAAGCATTTAAGCTTAAATTCAGCTTGGATGTTGTAGTCACGATCGTGTTTTGAGCTAATTTTATGAATGAAAATACTCAAAACAATAGACAGATAAGCCGAATCCTGAAAATTTTTATTCAAAGTCCAAAAAGTTAATCCTTTAAAGCAATTCGGAAAACACTATCTGGATCGTGGATCCGTTAACGCAAGTGAAATCGGCTGAGCACATGGCAAAATTCAACACAAAAGCCATCTCAAATCGGGGCACATTTTGTAATTTTTCTCTTAAGCGCCGAACAGAAAAATTTATAAAACATCTATGAAACATTTAAAAATACATAAATTCCCTTTCAAAAACGTAATTGTCTTGGTCATAGAGTGCAAAATGTACCTGAAAAACTTCACTGCCTTGGTTGCATTTCAAAACAGACCATGCGCTGCGTCGTGAAGAAAACAAGGTTGAATTCCTCGAGGGACGATTTCTTGATGAAAAGCTTCCCTTCCTCCACAAAAAGAAAGCTGACCATTCTTTGGATCTTTCTCTTTCCATTTTTTTGCCTTTTAACGGTGTATTTTAAACCTTGCCTGCAGAACTCTTGTCTTAAAACATCTGCATGGTGATCGCGCGGCAGCCATTTTGTTGAAAACGGATATCTGTCACCAAGGTTTCCAAATATGGTAAAAGTGAATATTCACGAGCATTGAACGCGAGTTACACGTTTCAACCCCTTATGAGTTTCTGATTCTTTCCACTTCAATATTTGTAAAATTCTGAGCATGGACCAGTTAAGCGTTGATTTAACAGTTGAGTTCCAGTTGCCTAAAGATTCGTTAGGAGCCAGGGGTCCCTGTGGTGGCCAGTTAGAGAAGGAATAAAAGATGGCGGGCAACAAAGTCAAAAATGCAAGTGGGGTCTTTCTGCTCTCTTAAATTACTGGCGTTAACAACTATCATTAATTTCAGCAGATAATCACAATTATAAGCTCGAGGTGACGCCAAACGAAATTTATGACTGTTAACGACCCGCCGCCATTCTTGTTTTTGTCGGGTTTGTCCCTAGTATTAAAGATCTTCCTACTAGGAAAAGAATTTACAAGGTACTTAGAAGGACCGTAGGAGTCTTCCTACCTCTCAGCAAGCCGGGAAGATCTTAGCTAGTACTAGGAAGATCGTAGCTCTTTCAGACAAGTACAAACCTTTGCATGTAAACTGAATACAGAAAACATATGGCGCTAGGATCTTCCCGGTGCTCAAGTCCCTCTATGTAAACAGCCGCTAAGTTATACCTGGGCCGAACTCTCCAGCAGCCCTTTAGGAGGAGTTACGAAGAGCGAGAACGCCTCAAGAAAAGTTAAGAACAATGATTTTTTTTTTAATTGAAAAATAGACATGGCTGTGTTACAAAGATTATAGTATTTAGATTACTAATATTTCATGCAAATACGTATTGAAATTCTTGTTATTTTCTTGTTTGAGGAGAAAATGAGTTTTTTAAGTTTTTTCCTCAATAAATTGAATGTTCTAAATGCCTTTATACTTGATGTTGTCAAATTATTCCATATTGAAATTCCTTGATATTTCAGTTACTGAGATTTTGGTAAGTGAGTTCTTGCTCGGAGTTTGTGAGCGTTATAGGACAAAAGAAGTCTTTGGGAGGTGATGGTAGGCTAAAATCGATAATTCTTTAAAGAGAGGATCAATATATTCTTTTAAATTTTGAAAAAGTGATGATCCTAATAATTTTTCTTTGTAGCCTTCGTACTGTTTCTAATTGTTGTGTACGAATATTTCTCCATGCAATGTTACCATAACTTAAATACATATTCAGCCTCAATATATGGCTACAATAGTAGGCGCGCTCCGACTGGCTGCTAAGCGGGCGATATTTTCTTGTAATGACCAGGCATTATAAGAAAGGTGTCCAAGGCATATGTAATCTGTGTTTAACTTGATAGTGGACATCCATGTTATGATCAGTTGACGGCTGACCAGTATCGCATGACTGTATCGTGGGCTGAAGTGTACACCTTATTCAGGTGACGTGTTTTTAAGTTATCCGCTGACCATTTAAACCTTTTCATTGATCGCAGGCTCAGGTACAAAATTTCTCATTATCAAAGAAACTCAGTGTCCTTGGTTTCGATCAGATCGCAAAGTTCGTTTCGGTTCAGTGAACACAACTTCGAATAGACCTATTCAGCGAACTCAGTGTTGTACCCAAATCAAATCTCTCGGGGTTAAGACTCTTTGTGTGTTGTATTTGCATTTATGATGTGGCATTCACATTTTTAAATGAAATGGAAATTCCTAAAACGAAACGTTTTATTCCCAAAGGGTTTGAATTGGGTACAATATTGAGTTAGCCGAATAGGTTTATGACCTTGCAAGCGGTATTTTTATTGTATTCATTTTAATAATAGCGCTAAAAAGTCCGTATAATAAATAATTTATTAAACTTGTCAGTTCGGTCATTAAAGGAAATTTCAGGCCTTAGCGTTGATCGCTCGGCCAATAAATCAAGGAGGTCTCGGTCTGAGATTTCCTTGTAATGACCTCACTGTCGGTTAATAAGTGGCATATGAGCAACAGACACAAAATAAAGAAGGTCAATATAAGAAGCCAGGGAATTCATAAAACCACTGAAATAACAACAGAGTATTATGAAAAATAAACTTCAAAGCTGTGAAGCGGGCTTTGGAAAAAATGATTAAAAAAAGCCCTTTTCGTTTTCTTCACTATGGTATAGAGTGTTTTCACATGACTTCACGGCGGCCATATTGGTGTCCCAAAACAATGAAACGGCGGCCATGTCGGTGTCACAAACCAATCCGCTGGGAGGTAAACTCTTTTCTTATGCAAACGCTTTATTTTGTTCCAATAAATTTGCATAGATGCTGGCCACGTGAGTGAAAACACTCTATATCACTAATGGGTAACTTTTAGGAAACCCTTGGATTCGCCTCGATAGTAACTGTGATTATTTACTTGGGGCTGATAATAAGAAGATAATAAGAAGATTAAAAAAACAAATTCATACTTTTTGTAACTGCCACTGGACCAAGTGGTTTTTTTCAGAAGTAATCAAATGGTTCAACGGCGAGAATGCCACCTCCTTTGCGCCATCCTCAAGTGAATTAATTTTTGGTCTTAATAATGACAGAAAGCATCAAAGCTCTTCGGCAATTGTCAAAAAGCTCGATTTTACTCTTTTGTTTGCTAAATATTACTTGTACATAAATAAGTTAGCTTCTAAAGATTTATCTTAGGATGAATTTAAGGCTAAAATCAGTTGGAGATACGATTTCGAAAAACCCCCTCCTTCAATTAGTCAGTAAGTATCCATCGTCCCGGAATAATCTGTTCAATAAGCAGGTCTATCGATCGTTATTGTGCGTATTATTACAACTGCTGTATTATTCTTTCTCGTCTTTATGTAATTTCTATGCAATCTGTAATATCGTTATATACTTCCTTTTAGTTTTAAATTTTGCGACTGTAATATATGTTTTGTCAATAAACGTAAAATTATTTTCAAAAAAAACAAAACAAAACCAAAAAAAAGATTAAAAAAACATTTGACAATGGGCCATTCCCTAGATGCCTCAAGCTTCTATTTCAAAGCGAGGCTAAGTGCCGAGAAGCCATCAACATGAAAATGGTTTTTCGTTCTCGTGCAAATAACTCTGATTTTCACAACAAAGGTTTTTGCACTAAGCCTCGTTTTGAAAGAGAGAGTTTTGGAACTCGGAAATAGCCTATTTTCTACACAGGGAGCTCGAGATTACAGTTGAATTTTGGGGGAATTGGGGTTGATTATTTGAGAATGAAAGAAAGAAGGATAGAAGAAGGTATACACGTAAACCAGTTAGTCTGCTTATTGGCTCACAACCTTGTTGTGGTAGCGGACTATCTGGTCTTTCGTCTATTAATTTTTCACTTCAAATTTTATTTTTTAACTACCCTTAAATCCAATATTTTCTCATTTTTCCATAACTTTTAACATTTGCCCTTCAAACTTTTATTGATTACAAATATGCTAATAATCACCAAAAAATTCTCAAAAACTCATCATTCCAAGAACTTGAGTGATTTATTTCCAAAATCGAATGATTTTCAAGTAAAAGTGCTTACGTATAATAGGTCTGAAGAGAAACGGCGCTTTAGGATCTTTTCATTGTCTTTGTTGTTTCCTTGTATTGTCCATAAAATAAATTGCATCGAAAGAGGCAATTAGGCCCAGAATAGAATATAATAAAAGAAACTTATGCAATGGTTAATATTTTAATCCTCTCTCAGTGCGAAACTTGCTGCGGTTGAGAGCTATCATTTTCATACGGTACCATTTGTCTTGTTCATTTTTTGAATTATAATTTTTTTTCAATTTTATAGTCATTTATTTATCTTTTTTTAAGTTATTTGTTCGTCTTAATTAGATTTGTGGCTAGCGGGCTTGTGGCTTTCGAAACCATGCCACTTAAATTCAGTGTTCAATTCCACCACGTCTCGATCTATATCCGGTGGATATTACAGCTTGGCATATAATTTGCCAGCTCTGAAATAACGCTTATTCACTTTGCTTTTCAAGACAATACAATTCGAAAAATTCGACAAAAACAATAATTTTGCTTTCCGGGCCTGACACATTACAGGGAGTCCGAGAAACTTTCCACCTGTATAGAGAGCTATTGTTAACAGCTGTAAGTGCGTGCCCCTTCATGTATGAAATCAATGATTAACATCAGCTTACACACTCAAGATGACAGCCTTGTCAGCTCTTGTCACCAAGGAAATTAGCTTATACACTTACTTCGTCGCCAAAACAGACCCAAAACATCGATCGCACAGACACGTTGATATTGCTTATTTTGACTTCGCTCTCGAACCGAAAAGTTGCTTTACTCTGTTGTTTCATCACCAGCCAGAATGCCGAGTTATATTCGCTATCAACAGACAAATAGGCTTCGAGACAAGTCTACGTTGTTTTTCCTGTGTTCGTTTATTCTTGTGGTCGTGTATACGAGTGTCATTGGATTTGTCATCGTCCATGTGCTTAAAGTAACCAAAGGCGTTGAAGATGACAACGAAGAACTATTGAGAACAAACCAGAAGCTGGAGGAAAAGTTGGAACAACTGGTTTTTCGCATCGAGAATCTTGAGGAGAAAATCTCAAACAACAAAAGCGCCATGACTTATGTAAACATCATTTCAGGGCCGCGAACAGCTGAAACGGGCACAAGAAAACAGAAACGAAGAAATGAAGAAAAGCACAACAAATAAATATAACTGATGAAATTCAAAATGGTGGCAACTTAGGTACGTTCGTACCAATGCTATTGGTATTTTTTTCCTTTTCCATTTCCATTTATTTTTGGAGGAACAGTGGCTGATCTATGTTTTCAGAAACTGTAGAGGATTATAATACCTAATACTATAAGTATTTCCTTAAGAACTAAGGATTTCTTGAGATCTGTGGAACGCCAATTGCCACTTTTTGCCCACTTTATTTGGATGCGTATGGCCTGTCCGGTCTAATATCATGTAGTCGATTAGATTTGGCTCGAATTTTTTGTTGTTTCTCATGAAAAGAAAAGTGGTCTTTTTTGGCCTCAGAAAGATAGGAAGTAGAAAAGTAAAACGATTATAAACGCCTGGTCTAATTTATTTTTTGAAAAAATCCATCAGTAATGGGGTTTCCGAAACTGCTAATTCTAATTCCAATATCAGTGTAATTAAAAATTCGTCGCCAGTATTGTCGTAAAATGAAAATTGATTTCATCGGATACAGATAATTAAACACTCCGACTTGATGCAAACTCGTATTCTATTCAGTCAGACGATGCACATTACCTTGACAGAAACAGTAGCCTGTTCGGCTTTAATTCCACCTTTATAATCAATTCCCGTCCAACGGAAAAAGTTTCTCTCATAGCACCGAGCCCCCGTAATGAGGCCTCTTTAAGCTTACATTGACTAGGGTGAAAATGTATATTTGTAAAGCAATTATCTTTAATATACAAGCACGAATACAGTGATTCACCAAACCACAATTCATAGTCATGCGGATAAACTCTCCCATTAGCCGCCTTGCCTATTTGCAAAGCTATCGGGCAGTGATTATTAAACTAATTCAAACACAAACAAGAACTGGCTCAAGAAACGTTTATGCTTCAATCTGTTTACAATAATAATGGCAAAGCAATGATTTTATTGTCTATAATATGTGTAAATGAAAAGTCAATAGGTCGCAATAATATATCCTCCATCGGCTGCTGTCCCATTCATGAAAAAAAACCGATCTCAATGAAAACTCCTCAAATTATCCGCAATTGATAAAAACGTGGCAGAATTTGCAGTTTAAATACATTTTTTCCTCTAGTTATTTTAACCTTTTTTAGCCTGGACATTAGTTTGTACATGCACTGACTTCTCCCTTTTCGATCATTATTTTTTTAATTAAACTCATAGGTCGTGAGTTGCCTCATTGGTCAGGCGACAAGCCAGCCCATACTTGAATCTAGGCTAGGAAGTATGTTCCCTCCCCTCAGTTTTATATGACTTCCTTTGACATTATTTAGTTAATGTCACGTAATACCTAGTTAGAGTGTCTTCCCTGTTCTTTCTGTCTCAGAGCCTAAAGTAGAAACCTTCGGCAAATTTCGTACGACAATAACTGATCTCAACTAAACTCTCTCAATTTGTTGTGTGCTAAATAAGAATCGTGACTGTGTTTAAACTTCTGCCAACTACTGCATTATCTGATAGGGCATGTAACCAAAACTCTGTATGGCGGAAGTTCTATCGGCTCTACGTGGTGGACTTTCTTGGCATGCTCGCAGCTAAGTTAGTTAAGGACCTCGGATTCTTTAGGTTGATATGTGACACATGTAAGGAGGCAGGATGGTCATCAATTTCATGACTGTGTTGTCTAACTGCATACTCCTTATTGCACTTGTCAAACAAAAAGAAAAGGAAAGAGCCAAATAGGAATTAATTACCCAAGGCATGCAAATTAGGTTTGATATTTAAATAAGAAGCGATTTCGATAGACATTTGGATACACTAAAATGTTTCTCGCATTCCCATAGTCTGGGAAACACTTTTGTAGTACGGTATAACCTGACTACAATTTGACCTCAACTGAGAGTAGAACTTGGCCATTGATAGGACCATTGTAAAGAATGATGTTCTCTACTTGATTCAGACCATGCCGTATGCCTGAATGTAGTGAACGTGACAATTTTACTCTTAATTACCTTTTTTTATTCGATCAATTTTTCTTTTTTTTCATTTTCCTTTGCTATCGTAATATTTGCAATTAGGTGTTTAGTATATTCATCTAACATGGCAAGCACATAGACTGAAGGTCCTTCAAAAGTAGCCAAGGGACTCAGTACGTTTCTGACTTTTTTTATGATCACCACATTTATAGATTAGCATACCAATGGTTTCTGTCCACTTATCAGACCTGTGGATCATATTAATTCAAATTGCTATTGACTTTACCAGTTTAAACCCTACATTCACATGTCGTGTTCGACTTCACGTTGTTTACTTTTACTTAGCATTCCAGAGGCCAAGATCTCATTTAAACTACTTAAATATACCCTGTTTTATTGGTTATGCATAGTCATTTTTAGCACAGGTAAGATCGGACTCTCCGCTTGACTTTTAAGGCCATGATACAAGCCCTTTTCTTGTCGACTTTACACTTAGTCTAAAAATACCGTAAAATTCCGTAAAATAAGCCCCGGGGCTTATATTTTTCAAAGGCCCTTTTTGAGGGGCTTATATTCGGAGGGGCTTATCTACGGAGGGAAATTTGCGTTTCAAAATCGATTTGGCTAGCCTTATAGTTGGAAGAAAATTTACCGATTTTGCTTTGTTTTAGTTTGTATTTGAGGCCAATTTCCAAGTACAAGCCCCCCGGGGGGCTTATATTTGGAGGGGCGATTTAACGGAGGGTTTTTTGCGTTACAAATTTGGGGGCTTATATTTGGAGGGGCTTATACACGGAGAGGCTTATTTTCGGAATTTTACGGTATAGCGTTAAATTACCGAAAAATATTTATTTTATCCGAGACACTAGAAGAACCCAGCCTTAATGTTCAATTTAGTAAAGCAGAGACATGCTCTGTACTTGAAGTGCACTTCTAACTCCTGCGGTGTGAGATTTTAAAAGAGCCCATTCCGTAGTACTTTTTTACGTACTCTATTCCATTCTTAACTAAGGTGTGACGAAACCTTCTCACTAGTATAAGTCTTCATGTGGTAATTATGGAAAATGTTAACTTTCAGACTTAACTACGTGGACAAGATCCTTGATCAATAGAGTCACCATTTAAATGAATTCGATTCTTGCATCTTGTCATAGGGCCGCAGGAGCACAAGCTTGTTACCTTTTGAAAATAAATATCGACTTAGAACGTTGTCGTTAGGACCAGTATCAACAGTTCGGTCACCATTTTTTCCCCTTTCTGCAATTTTCTCATTCATTATCTCTTTCCTTTTTTTGTAGTCATTAACTGGATAAGAGGGCAAAAGCTGGCAACGATTAACGAATTGCGGAGTAAACCCTCTAGCTAGCGTGTCCCTGGATGCTCTATTAAGATGCGCCCAACCAAGCTAATGGATTTAAAATTTCCCAAAGTTATTATTAGTAAACAAAACCTACTTACTTGACTTTCAGCAGGGCAAAACTATGTAAATGTTCGGCTAGGAAAATCTGGGGTTTGGGAACCACAATAACCTCGATTCCCATGCCCAATCTGTAAAAGGAACTTTAAATAATTTTAGAGAAAACTGAACATAAAAACTGGATGTAAAAGAGAGTAAACGATACCCACAGAGGTAAATTTTATGTGTCTGAGTTTAATTAACTCTCAAAGACAATACAGAGTTTAATAAATAGGTAGATAAATGGATAGATACGCCAAGGCTCATTAATTTCAAGCATGTTACATTTTTAAAGGGGAGGGAGGCTTGCACAAAGAGTTTGAAATGCAGAGAGAGACAAGGGTTCTTTTAAGCAACGAGTTAATTTCTCTGAATGCATCAATTTGGCAAGACGTTTGTTAAAAGTAATAAGTGGTGAGACGCTTAGAGCGTCCAATGTGTAGCCCTGTGTCATCCTTTTCTGAAAGACAGTTGATACTTTCTGGACAGCTGCTGGTGTAACCATCAAGAGATCTAACTTGAGAACCAATGGTTACACAGTCTCCTAGTCGCACGGACGCCTCGTGAAGAGAGGGTCTCCTATCTTGACCCCACAACGCGTACGTGTCCGTGTAGTAGACTTTAAGTCTGTTTGAGATGGACAAGGGTGGTCGCCAGCCAGATTCGACCTCTCGGTCTTCCTCCTTTAGAGAGTGTAACACATGTGCTTCCTCTGTAAAGGTGCGGAGCCTTCGACCCTTCGGTAAATGATTTCTGTACGATCCCCTGTAACTTTCCTGTTCAGGAACACTGGACTTTAACACCTTTAAGCTACGTGGGATAATCGAGGTTTTCTCGCTGCCGATGGCTTTGCCTCGTGAACGCATCCTTATAACCCTGTCTATGTCACTACAATCTGTGTCAGATGATCCACGGCGATTAAAGCGCGTACCGTATGCCCACGAAAGGCTGGTTGCTTTCTTAGTCTTCGGTAAAGAATCATGACCGGAATAAACTCTAGACAGATGCTTGGGACTTAGCGAGTTGGCGACCGTCAGAAGTCTTCTTCCCCCTTCTTCGTTAGACAAATTAACGATAGTATCGGACTGGTCTCTTCCAAAGCCTTGTTTTTGCATGGTGACGTATTCCCTAGGTGGAGCCAAGCTAGATGATTCAAGTTCTTCTTGAAGATTGCTAGACAAGATTTTCCGAGTTGGTGTCTTCATAGAGTCATGTACGCAGTTGAAGTGGAGTTGAGGTACAGTTAGCAAATTCGAATTGGGTATTCTACTTGCTTGGCTTAGATAACGATCTTGCCAAGCTTTCACCGGATTTGGATCGAGCATCTTTACTGCTCGGTAAATGTTTTGATGGGTGTTGAAGTTGCCCTGGTCACAGTTTGCAGACGCAGGGAGGGTTCGTTTGTTGTTTAATCCTTGCTCTTGGTCATCCGCACGCAAACCCTGGAAACACTGAGCTGGCAGTTGGCTTGGAGGACAATCTTTCAAAGGAATTGTGACGCTGATGGGATCTGGTTTGGTATTTCCTTCGACATCTGGTTCATTCCCGCAACACTTTTGGCACCTAGCTTTAATCCCTGCTCCAAAGATATACATCATAACAATAAATATCATAAGAATACCAACTGCAAGGGAAATAGCAATGGGATACACTTTATCAATATGGGAATGTGAGTTGCTTCTTGACAGTGACGTCGTAGGGAGAAGTATTTCATGGTTTCCACCAGACGTATTTTTATTCCTTGCTGCTGTGAATGAATTAGATGGGTTCCTGGTAGGTTCATACCTTTGACTATCTGGAGACCTAGCATTGACAAATGTGACCGCAGTAGAAGGTAACGGGGGGAAGTTTTCACTTTTCTTCTTAAAAATCAAGCTTGGAGTTTTCTCAGCTGAATTGTGGCATTTTCCTACAGAAATCCCTTTAGACAAGTCATGATGGCTAAAGTTTACTGGTATACTGTTTACATAAACGTCGCGTAGACATCCACAAAAACCAGGGTAGTTACGAGCATTGCGTCCAAAACGCAATATGCTATAACTGGTTTTGTTTACATTTGCAAGGCGTGAACAATCTATTTTATTACCAAGTACATGACTCGACCTTAGTTCATCGTCAATGAAAAGGTTGACGACTCCGACTTCATCAGGTGCATTCAACGTAATTTTATGCCATTGATTGTTATTAAGGGAAGCTCCATCGGAGGTTAAATGAAACAAATAAGCCTTTTGTCTATCAATGCCTTCAAATCGTACTGTCGCTTTTATATTTCCCTCATCGAGAAAAAACAAAGCTGTCAATATTGGAGATGTAATCTTTCCAACAAATGAGTGGGTCTGCGATGTTCGAAATTGGAATTCGAATGAAATATTGCATAGGTTGTTATAGATCACCGTAAACAGAACTTTAGAATTCTTATCGGATATGGAGAGGGTAAAACTCTTTGCTTCTGTGCAACGTTCAGAAATGTTTCCAAACTGTTGCGCATGAGTAGTATTAAGCGACTGTGCACCTAACGAAGTGACGAGATTCATTTCTAGGTCCGCAATACATCCAGAAAAGTTAACAACCTTTGGAAAACAGGTTTCGTTATTATCCAGTATTTGCTGCTGGTTCGAATTGGGGAGACCTGCGAGAAATAACATCTCATATGTTTTCTTTATCCTGTCTTTGACTTTGATCATCGTTGATGAGCCATCCACTTGACAATGAATAAAACTTTTGGAGAGGCGTAAACGAAGCTTGTACCATTTCCCCTCTGAAAGCGATTGCTTACCCTTAACAGCAGCAACTTGCCAAGTTGTGGGGGACTTGCAGTTGTCGATGAGAAAGCACCTAATCATGAAAGAGAATTTGCTATTTAGCACCTTTAAGCAAAAAAGGTACCTAAACTGAAAAACTAATAAACTTAATAGCGATAATTGTATTTCTAACTGAGATATTTAGTTTGTTAATTATACTTAGGATTATGGCATGCATCAGCAATACTTAGGGATGCAATAAATTAAAGGAACATCATAACTAACAAAAAAGTGGTCGGAATAAGGCAAGAAGAAAAAAATAATGAACGTAATGAATGTATGAACGAACGATCAACGACAAAGAAATTGACGAACGAGAGTGAACATGGACATGGTCAATTTCTAATGAGGGTCCTGAAGGAGGGGGTACCAGTCGCATTTCCCAGCCCATTTTTTTTCGAAATCCCACTTCCCGGTGCTCAAATCCCATTCCCACCAGCAGAATGTGGAAAAAATCCCAGTGTTATACGCATACCACCTCTTTTCGACCCAACGAAGACTCAAAAATTCACAAGGATTTACAAAGATCTTCTGAAGATAATAGGATCATTTCAGACAGTAATAAGGCTTTCAAGTAGCGAGTTTATAGCGATAAGTCCCTGCCACTTCACATTCCTGCCATTCCTGCCTGCAGGAAATCTGCCATCCGACTTGTAAGCCCCTTTCGTCTACTCGATTCATCTATGTCACACATTCTTCGTATATTTTTCACCATCTGAGTTGTTGAACAATTCAACGGTAAATTCAATTAGCAGTTTTCTGTGTGTATAACTACATTTTTAGTACAAAAGTACTTAATTTCTACGACAACAGTGCGAGTCGTCAATTCTGCTCCCGCCGTAGCTCCCGCCATGTTGTTTGTATCATACAAATACACATGCCATGTAGACTTTTGGTTTTACACGCACCGCTGTACACAAATATCGTTGACCGCAAATCGGGGCCATTCGATCGGGGGAAACCTAGATAAAAATGCTAAAAATTGACTAGAACAAGGTGCATTAGCAATTTTCTGACGTTTCTTAACTCCAGGAAATAAGTGATGCGTCGACTGGTCATGGTTCCAAACTATTTATGCCATTCCCATTTTTGACATTTTATCCCCATTCCCAGTGACCAAATGCCAGAGCCAGGCAACTAATTTGACTAGAATTTTCACCGAACGGTTCAGCTTGTACAGTTAGTATAAATAGAGCAGTCATTGCGCTCTCCTCAAGTTTAAATAGCGTTCACGGCGTTCTCATGAAAGACAATGGCTCTACTGAAAGCGAACGATTCTGCTCATTTCGGAAAAGTTTTTTTTTTTTTTTCAAGCGAAGGGTAAACAAGAACCCCGCAGCTCAGCAAGCTATAGGAGAAGCAGTACTGTCCAGTAGTTAATACCCTTTTTTGTTGTTGTAAGAAGAATTACAGAAATATTCATAGACGCTTCATGCTATGGAATCCTGAATAAGTTTCTGCCTGATAGACCATTCTGTTCTAGTACCGCTCCGCTTTGCCCAAGAAGAAAACATCCATCGAGCAATATTTTTTGCGTATTTTGCATTTTTTTTTTTTTTTTCATTCAGAAATTCAGTTCTTTCGTCAGAAATCAGCTATTTGGTCTTCGGATAGTTTTGAACGCCAGTTTTTAGTTCACTCTTGAAAAAAAAAACACAGCTGGGCAGCCGCGCCTGGAATCGAGCTGATCGATGGTTTATTGCCAAAGCAGCCCCGTTTCCGAGCAAATATACCATCGGTCAACCTCGTTTCCAAGCAAATATAACATAGAAGCGATGGTATATCGCTTACATCTTCCAAATTTGATAAACGTCGGTTTGTTATGAAGAATTAGCCGGGGGCCTTAAGCCAATCAGAAACGGTGAAATATTTTGAATGAATAAAAATGTACAATAATCAACCGGTTCCAGTATTACCTTGAATGCAAGATCATTTATGGATTTGTGGGAGACTATTTGATCTTCAATGAAAATCGTTAGAAAAGGAAAGTATATATTGGTAGTGCATAAATGGACAAGAATGAAGTTGAATTATATGGTATTTTTTATCTAGCATGAGCTTTATAACTCCGAAATTGCTTATTCTTTGACGGCATTAGTTTCAAATAGACAAAAACATAAAACATATGCAAACAATGAATGCCCAAAGATTTTAATGAATTATCAACGATAAATATTTCTGCTTTATTCATTCTTTTACTTCATAAGGTTCATACAAGTCTTAGACCTAAGTCTTCGTTAGGAATTTTATTGGCCTCGTTAGGCTTACAAGGAATTCAGTCAAAGTATTGTCTCTGACAAGATTTCATTTCAGTGTCATGATTGTGTTCGTAATCTACAGCGATACAACAGACACATAAAGAAGATCGTGTTTTTCTTCGATTCCTCGCTAAAACAAATGAGTAACCTACCATTAAAGTAAAGAACTCTCCTTCGCAATTGCGTCCGACTTTCGACTTCAACCCGATACATCAACACAACGAATCGAATGCCGTGTGAAACCACGAGGTCGTAGATTCAATTCTGTGAGTGGTAAGAATCTCTATAACAGGTTTATCTCAATTTTCTTTTACAGTATGTGTTCAGAGGGAAACATTATAGACTTTCTTAGAACTCACAAAACTTTAAGCCTACATATGACTCCTGACTTGACTGAGATCTCATGGTAGAAAATGGTAGCCGCCCAGTGTGGGCGGCAAATATTTGAAAATATGACGTTAGCTACTTTATATAACATTTTTTAAAATGTTTTACAGTGGAACCCCGATATAACAAAGGGACAAGGGACTGGCAAAAATTTGTTCGTATAACGACGTTCTGTTTCATATAGTTTACTCTATATGGGAGGGGGGGGGGGGTCCGAAGACTTTGTTTTGATAGATCACATACCATAAGCACCAAGCTTTTAGTTGATAATGCTTGCATACTTGCTTCGAAACACTCAGAAACAGCGGGAGGCCAGCCCTAATTTGATGTTGAAATTATTGGCTAAAATTTAAGTTCACTCCATTCTTTTCAACATGTTTCGCTTCACTGGTCTTGACCACGTGTTTTTAAAGCCTGCTTACTACCGCACTGGCTTCAGTCAATATTGGCTTAATTATTCCGAAAACTAAATTGAAGCTTTAAAGTAGCATGTCAAACAGTTTTAGCTGTGTGGCATGAAACTTTAACGTTTTGAGCGGGCTATTGAATTCATGTCAGTTCGATATGAGCCGCCGGACAAAGACTTAAATGTACACAAAGTTTTTTTTTTTTTTTTTTTTTTTTCGTGAAAGATAATGCTATCCACCCCAGGTATCCTCTGTTAAATCTCTATCCAGACTGGAAAACGCAATGCGTTTTCAGTAAATTATCCACTAGAAAGTCATTTTTTCGGTAGATCGTTCTAATCAACTCTTTGAGAACCGCGACTAGTTTTTCAAGTACGGCAATTGATGCCCGTCTTCCTTTTTAAGCTGCCACTGAGTAGTTATAGGGTCCGCAACGCGTTTTCCTCCCTCATATTATTAGACCGTGCCAAGTTAAAGAATTCGGCAATAATTGATTCTCCGGCCGAATGCCTTGTAAAATCGATCTCCATGGCCATCTAGTGCAATTGCCTTAAAGTACTTAAATGCCTTAAGTGCAGCAGTTAGTTCAACGAGGCGACTAATATCAACTCCAAATAAATTAACTCAAGTATTGTATCAGGGTTTCGGTCAAAAACACTTGATACAGCAGCTGCCTGCATGCTGGAGAAGGCGGAGTAAGTACCCACTCAACTTTGCAAACGTCAGTCACGCCGACCAACTGGAGCCCGGCGTTTTCTAAACCATTAAAAGAAACTAAACATCCTGCACTTCTGAAAACTAACATTCTCTGTATTTTGAGAGTTTCTGAAGCCGATGCAGATTGGCAATAAAAGAAATGGTCAAAAATGGGATCCAGTCGTTTGAGAAGAACTAAACATATCAGTGCGAGTTCCGAGACCTCATTAGCTTTTGGGCCTCTGAGATAAACATTTTGTAAGTGAACTGGTGGTCTTTAACTTTCAATTAAACAATCAAAAATTCAAGCGAGTAAACATTTATCAGCGTGCTATCTAACAACATCTATTCCATGTTCATTTTTTACTAAATACCAAAGTGGCTCGGTCCGCAGCTAAGCATTTAAAGCTATACAAAGGAAACGCCAGTTTACTTTACTATCGCGTCTTTTGCAACCCGCAGGGGAAGTTTAGTCAAAAGAATAGTCACTCTATCGAAATTTTCTTTCAAAGATGGCGAGGTGATGCATGCGTTGCCACGAGCCGATATCATTATAACCACGCCGTACTCGCGACCTTAACGCGCCCTTTCATTTAATTCCAGAGCTTCCAGCTGTTTGAGGGACGCCATATCGCTCAAAAACATTTACCCTAAAGGTTCCCAAGCATTTTATGCTTGAGCGTTTCCGGTTATTTTCTAATCTGCTGTTGTTTCTATAGCAAACGGCTAATGGCTTTTGGCATCCATGAAATATTGTAGCACGTGGTTACATTCCATCAAAGCATGATGGAAGCTGACTGATTGCTTTGCGACAGAATTGATCTGATTTAATGGACCAAACTCATTCAATATCTCCATACTGTAAGACGTTTTCGGTAGTTGAAAATAGTAGTAAAGGTATTCACTGATGTGTTTATCTGACTTAAATAACTTTTTAAAAAAACTGATTAAAATAAATTGAAAATTACGAGGCAATCATCTTGACGCAATATTCGTCTCGCGAATCGTATCATCCTTAAACCCGGGCCTTATACCAGACAAAACACTAAACACACGAGGCGTTCTACACACAGACTATAGTTCGCCTCAGGCTATTTTCACACTTCCTTTCTATATCGGATAGCTTTTGCGTCGGCACGAGAACCAGATCGGATACTGGCTTCTGTTCACAAACGGAGATTCGGCGCGATTTCAGTAACGGAGCGAAGCTGCGCGGCGCCGATTTCTAACGGAAGTGGAGAGTAACATAAAGGAGAGGTGTTCAGTTAGTTTCAGGGAAACTCAGCGATGTGTTATGAATTTTCTGCAAGTTTTAAACTGAGTAGCCGACGTGCTGCCAAATCGTGTTTTGTCCCTCTTGTGTCCGTTAACATTGACTTGTTTCGATGCATTAAACATTATTAATTACAATGGGTAGGTGTCTCGCATTTAGCCAAAATGTTATTTTAAATATTAAAAACACAATGTCGCAGTGATTACCAGGAAGCCATGCAAAACTGACATCCTTTTTTGTCCCTAAAACAGGTGCCAAATGGTCAAGGCAGGTTTAAAGACACGAGTTATTAATTTCTCATTTTTTAGCAACTTATAACAAACAAACAGGTCTTTTAAAGACCCTATTTGACTCTCATTAAATCTAAGAGACAGAAGAACAATCTGAAAGCCTTATATTCTCTGATAAAAACCAGCGCAATTAACCAAAGAAATCAAAATGAACAAGTTTCAATCAAGCTAAGTTTTCTCATGTGCAAACGCTTCCATTCGTTCTAGGTTATTACGACTCTTCAAATTATCATAATTATAATAATTAACTGTTCAACTGAGGACGAATCTATACAGCTGCCAACATTATATGAAACAAACAGACTTTAATTAAAGTTATCCGTTCTTGATTTACGTTTACTTAACATAAAGGCAAGGAAATAGGTTGAAAAGAAAATGGTTACGTAAAGGAAGGGCTATGAGACAGTATGTGATTTCTTTACTAGTTTGAACAGTGAAAACCGCAACTTAGAATCTAATTGTTTCTTGGTCACCTCAGCAACAACGCATTCCGGCTACCAAAAGTGTTCTTTTTTATTACAATAATTGTGATTGCATGTAAATACCGGCAATTTATGGCATTAACATTACCTTGCGAGCAGGGTTTTCTCTCGTACATTGCTTTTAGCGTTAACAAAGTCGTTCGCGTGGCTTGCTAGTCGCACCTTGGTTTGTTTTTTCGCCCCGGGAGAAACGTAAGAAACGCTTCTCTCGGGGCGTAAACAAATCAACTACTCGACAGACAAGCCACGCGAACGACTTTGAAAACGCTAAAAGCCATGCAAGAGAGAAACCTCTGCTCGCAGGATAACATGAAATTAAAAAAAAAATCAGGCCCCCTTGCAAGCGTCAAAAAGCTAAATGTCCCATCACGGTTACTATGGTCAATGGAATATAGCATAGAAAAATGTTTCAACTGCCAGACAACGAAACTTTAGAGCCAAGCCGCTCCTGTAAAACAATCATAGAAAATACATTTCGACAAGCGGTTGCTTTTTCTGTGGATTAATTCTGTCTTTCCATTGAAGGGCAGAAATGAAATGTTTTATATAGTTCTAGGAATTGAGGTTTCTGGGTAACTGACCACCTACCCCTCCCTTAAGTCACAATTTTGTCACGTTAGAGAGAAGTAAGTGTTAACGGTTGACTAAGGGGAGGGGTAGTTCACGTCAAAAACCTTTTGAGTGCAGAGGTCCACTCAACGCGTTACTAGCCGAAATATTGGCCCCAAATTAAATCAGCCCTCTGCCGTATTGCCAGCCTTGCTTTAATTCCTAGTTCAGGTCACTAGTTCTGAACACTTAGCGTAGACAGATGAATAGCACTGATAACAGATCGATCAGAAATCATTAGCTGTCAGTGTTATTAACAAAGAATAACAAGAGTATATAGATCTGCTGGTAAGCACTGGTTGCCTTTTGTCTTGTTAGCCAAAGCTAACTGAAGATGTTTGCTACGTCGAACATCCGTTAGCTTCCCAGTATCTTTCAAGTTCCTAGAACGCGTCACCGGTTACTGGTGACCTCAGTCATAGCTCCATTGTTCCGAACTCTATTAATTGCCTTTATAGTTTTGTTTTCGGGAAGAAAGGATATACCTGGTTACAGAACGACCACAAGCAGCTGCAAGCCGTATTTCCCATTTATTGTAAACAGGCTGTAATAGTATCTCCCTATATTAAGCCTTGTAAGAGGTGCCTGCATTGCACCCGAATCGAATTGTGAGAATGCGGCAAATTAAAAGCTTCTCAAATTATTATATTATACTATAAGCCTGACAGTGTTCTCAAATGAATAGCAAAATTTGTAAAAACTTTTGCTAAGTCCCTGGGCTTCATTATTCCTTGCGGCCTATGCGTTTCGGGTCACGTGGTACGAGTTTCGTCTCTGAAACGTTACCGAAATGCACTGACCCTGTCTGTATAGGGACGAGGCAATAAAAACTTATGGATATTTGTTTACCGTGATTTTAAAAAACAGAGATCTTTCTTTCCATTGGAAGTGATGCCGTCAGTTCGTTAGAAGTTTCCGGAAAGTTCATTGCGCAACGTAAAAAATACGTTTCCATCCCCAGTTAGCTATCCGTTTACTATTTCACGAGATTAGCTCAGAGGTTAACTTTATTTACGACTTATTCCAGGTCTCGTAATGCTCTCATTGCCGACAAGAAAGAATACCGCACTGTTGAAAACAGGGTATATATGTAAATTTAGCCCTGATATCCGTTAGTTTAGAATTGTTCCAGAAAAAGATTAAGATGGAGCATTCGCAAAGCTTTCAGTACGATTCCTTTTCTGTCATGTGTAATTTACATTCGCGAGTCTGATTAAGATTAATATGGGACACTCGGTTGTAACTCAGTTCATTTTAATCGTCGGAATCGATGCAATCGCATTTCTGATTTTTAGCTTGTTTCATGATCAGGCACCCATTTGAACGGAGGATGTATTCAAGCTCTGTCGGAAAACTATTAGTACCCACGCGCCCACGCATGCAATTAATGTGGCCATCAACAGTCTAAAGATGATATGACGATCATATAATCTAAGGTGACATGCCACGCGTCAGAGTTCAAGGAATAGAATAGACGAGCTATTAATACTCCCTACGTTTGGCGGCTCTTCGCGCGTGGCAATTTCCCGCCCTTGACCTGTTGATTCTTATAAAAACATTTTAGCCCTTACCCCACCTAACAAAATCCCTCGGGTCAAAAACCAAATGCCTTTTTTATAAAAAGAAAAAAATGGTGACAGAAGAATTGGTATGAAATAACACCGGGAAATCAGTAAAACAAAACATACAGTGAAAGCACCTCTTACTATACCAAATAGTTTGCAAGAAACCTGCTTTGCTAACCACTCGGCTAATTTCCTTTACTGTATCTGGAAACCTCGTTAATACAGCAATCTCGTATTTACGACCACGATTCCGTGGCCCAGCGGTAATTCATGGACAGGCTTCCACCTGAGATTTTTTAGCTGGGATGGCCGATTTTTCTAGAAGGTTAATCAGTTCAAGAAGCACCTTGCGTTCGCCTCGTGAGTGCCAGTCGATCGATTAATACACATCCATTTTCCAACGACACGAGACCGCAATGAATGTAAGAGTTAATAAGTTAGTTGAGGTTGAGTCAATCGAGCGACACGCGTTCCCTTCTTTTGAGGCTGAGACGAATAGGTGTTTGCTAACAGTAAACAGCATTTGGATGGAACATTACAGTAGATCAATGGAACACAGTGTATAACAATACCAGTAGCAAACAGAGACACGTGTGGTCATGAGCCAGTTCATACATTAGTGCATTTTAAAACAATGTTTGATACAATTGAAAAAAGGTATATTTATTATTGTAAACGACAGAACTATTCAATTCGGATTTTAAACTCGGAGCTTAGTGGCCAGTTATCAACTACGTGCAAGTTTATGTTGAAAGGGGCCTGTTTCAATATGTTGCAAGAATGCATGGGCAGCCACCGCTTACGAGTTATTGTGAGTTGCACTTACTGTAAGGGCGGCAGCTGTATAAGATCCCCGGCTTAATTATACTATATGACCGTCTGAAGCGAAATTTATCATGGACAGAAGTCGTTTGTAATTGTTCAGTACGGAGTCCAAAGACGGTTTGCCCCTTTTTCATCGTGTTATTTCTGTCTGTAATTTTAAAAGGGCTGCACATTAGCTGAAACAATATATACCTGGAAAACACAAATTCACGGTTTACTCCTTTTACATCGAACCGGTTTAACGGCTGCACGAGCAAAAACAAAGGATATTAGAAGACAAAAAAGGTTTAATAATGTTCTCTAAATTAATTGGAACTGATTGCAATCAGAGAACACTTAAAATTCTTTTCTAAAACATAGTGCAGGTGAACTAGTGACATAAATTTAGCCAATGTTGAAAATTGGATAATAAGAGCGACGCTAACCGATAATTTTAAGTATAAACGCTTAGGACGCGTGTCAGCCAAGCTAATAAATCAGTTTTGCTTCAAACAAAAGATATTTTTTGGTCACATAAAAGCTTTTGTTTGTAAAATGTCTTTATTCATAGCTGAACCAGGTGCTTTATTCTTTCTTTTTATTTGAGATCTATGTTCCCTTTGTGAGAAACTTTGGACGGTTAGATATTTAAATGAAAAGCAAAACAGAGGGGTTTAAGCTTGCTTTTACCTGCGCGCAAAATTTTCGGCCAAGAAGAAAACGTCCGGTAAATAAAAGCTCACTTCACACGCGTGCGCTATTGTAAAGGAGGCGACTAAGCGCGTCGTTTGGAAGCATAAGAATAATTGCAAGCCACATGACATCGAGCTTTACCTACAGAGAAACGAGCGTAGACGCGTCCCTTGCATTTTTGCCCGACTTTTCACTAACCCAGGTCGGTTTCAGAACGACATAAGTCGCTACTATAAATGGAAATTTTAAAACGTATGAGCCCACACATTTTTTTTTGGCCACTCGCAGATACACGTGCCTTGGAGTCCGCTCGAATGGTCACGTGTCTAGAGGTATTGTTTAGTCTGGCACGCGAACGGCTCGCGAGGCAGCTGCAAGAAAACAAACATATGTTTTGAGCAATATCGTGTGTGGCACGCGCCTGCTTTTTTGTTGTTTTCAAACAAGTAATTCCTCGAGGGACGCGTAAACAAAACCCTCTGTTCCTTTGATTGCTCGAAATAATGCACTTACAATGTGTGAAATCAGCCTAAGGAAATTATGCTCTTTCAGTCGGAAACAATAGCCACGCAACAGTGAACACCCATTTCTGCCTGAACTACCGCTGGGATTGGCTGGGTATAAAACTGCGACTCCAGGCACTTCCCATTCAGAAACGATTTGAATTCGACCTGAGCACGTCGCTGAAACCACAGAGCTGAACTCTTTTGCTGAGCTGAACAAGGCTGAAAACATGGAGGATTCCTCTAGGAACGGCTTTAAATATCTGTTCAAGATTTTAGTCATCGGAGACGTCGGCGTTGGAAAAACATCTTTGATTCGAAGATTTACAAAAGGTTACTTCGCCGAGAACATCACGTCAACGGTCGGCGTTGACTTGGACTCGAAAATTGTGAATATCCACGGCGACAGAGTCAAACTTCAGTGCTGGGACACAGCCGGACAGGAAAAATATCGCTCAATAACACAGAGTTATTACAGAAACGCCGATGCTGTCATCATGGTATTTGATCTTACAAACCAAGGATCTTTCGCCAGCATTCCAAAGTGGCTCATGGACGTACAGCGCTACACGAACAAGAACGCAGTCAAGGTTCTTGTAGGAAATAAAACGGACTTGAAAGGCGCCAAAAGAATGGTAAACTCTAGATCTGCAGCTAATCTCGCAGAATTCGAGGACTTGTTGTACATTGAAACGTCAGCGAAGTGGGACGACAACATTGAGACTTTATTCACGGAATTAGCTGAGCAGCTGAGAGAGAATGCAAAGAGCAAGAGCTTGAATCGACTAAACAGCCCCTGCAGCTGCGTTGTTACTAAGAAGAGTTACAGTATTGTGTCTTACATAAAGAGACTTGGGGAGAAACTTCCCTTTCAAAGCCCAGCAAGCCTCTGTAGAATATGAACTTAAAATATCCGGCCTTGATTTATTTCATTCAGTGGCATGATCAGAACTATAGATCGCCCATTATCAATTTTTTGAGTCTTCTTTTTCATGATGAATTATTCAAATTTGATACTTCCCACTGCGGAAATCACCCGAGATCGTGTTGATACAATTAGCGATGGAAAAAGTCAAAATAAGATTTTTTTTGCTTGAAATCAAGCTCTATCGAATTTTCTTGAAAAATAAAGTTGGCATAATGTAATATAAAGGCGCAAGCTAAGAGAAGCACTCAATTGTATAAATGTATATTTTATAAGAGAAAATTATTATATTTGTAATATACCTCAAAGATATGTGAATATATAAATATATAGATATAGACTGTATGAAAATAAAAAGCTTTCAACCATCAAATAAAGTTGTTTTGTTATTCCTGGGTTAACGCTTTCACATTTAGCCGGTGGTGTATTGAACGGGTTTGAAAGCGACATGGTCATTGTTGCAGTTTTTCTTTTTCTTGTTCTCCTTGAAATGACCTTGAGAGGAACAATGCGAATTAATAGAAAACCGACTAAAAGCGATCCGTAAAATAAAAACTTTTTTATTAGGAGCTCAAATTTTTGACAGCGCTTTTTTGAGATTGTTTTTACACTTCACTTCTAAGGGAATACAGAGAGAAAGCTGCATCTTTTATGCTCGGCACGTGGCAGCTAATATGAACGCCAACTTTTTTGTCTTACCATTATGTTAATCATGCTAAAAAGAAGAAAAGAATGACAGCTTTACGTGCACACCAAGGCGGTGCGTGAAAGCGGAAACTTTTATAACAATTAATTAAAGGCATAAGTTGCTTCAGTTAACAATCAGTTGACTGAAAGTTCGAGTGAGTTATTTTCATGGTCAGAACTGATCACAAGTTGAAAGGAAGTCTGGAACGACTATTTGGAGAGGAAAGCAGCATGCATGCTTCTTACATCACCTTTTTTGGGTAAAAAGTTTCCGTTTTTACGGTTAACCGATTCTCAATAAGGTCAAATGAAATTCTTTTGTTCCCATGCAAATTTGTCTTCACGTTGAAAATTTTATAAGGTATTAGCATAATCAGTCGGTAAACAGCTTTCGGTTCACTGTTTACGACGAAAGAAGAGATTTGATTTGTAATAAGGTTAAGTAGAATCGGGAAGTTTTAAATCATTCATCGGAATTTCAGGCTGAGACAATCGTAAAAGGAGTGCTGCGTGGGTTTATGTGTTTTACGTTTTATGCTAAGGTCTATATATTATAGTTTCTTTTTATAAACCCTTGCGGCTATCAGAAAATAACATTCGCCTCAGGTGGTAGAAGACAATTTTCTTCGAATTAAGCATGGGTACTAATGACGACTTCGAAACGGCGTGCTAAAAACTTTATTATACCGTTTTCTATCAGACTTCCTTGGAGAAGACGTTGAAGGTCAGCTCTATGTACTTCCACAATGAACGAACGACTAATTCGAGATTTGACGAACGTGCTATTCCAAGATCTGACGAACGTGCTATTCGAGATCTTAGCATAATTTTTCATATGCTAAGGAAAAATATTGTCATTTCACTCTGTCATCCAGTTAAATAAATAATAACCAGAAACTTAAACGGTTTTGTACTTTGTTTTATAAATGAGTTCATGTCAAGTTTTTTTTTCTTGCAGGCAATAAATATTTATTACATACTAAGTGGGGGTTTAGATACAGAGTTACTAGTTATATTTCTTCTCGAATCTGAGCGAACCGTCTAGTAACATGAATGTCTTTTCCATCATTTCCACAATTATCCGACTTTTAAGCCACAGATATCGGCCCCGAGAGTCATCACGCCTTCAGTTCTGCGTACATTATGAAATCTTTTAGTGTAATTGTAGGGTCCACGTATGGACCGTCAAAAATTGCAAAGCCGGCTGTATTTCAAGCCGTCTTGCGGGGTATTGGGAAAAGTTTTCAATCAGCAATAACCGCGCCTCGGATGAACCTCACTGGCTACGGTAATGCCACTGCGCAAAGCTAATCTGTAAAGGATTTCTAAAATTTCTTTGAGTGGGTCAACCATGCCATCAATATGGTATCTTATCGCCTTTGTCAGTCGAATCTTCATAAAAAAAAATGATCCTTCAAGAAAACATAGTTTTGAATCTTCACCTTTAATTTTAAAAACAGTTTAAACTTATTAATAATAAATTACTATTTCCCATTTCGTTGGGAAATTTTCCACTATTTTGATATGTTTTTGATCAACTGCGGGTTGGGCTACTACGCATGCGCAAACAATTGTAGATATTTGGATCGATTTCAGGCATATTCAGTCGCTTGTTCTGTGTGAAAGTTGTAATCATTAAAAATGGTTACAATTTTGCCAGAAAAACTTTAATTTTACAATCATATGCACGCCTGACAAATGATTTTGTCACATTGCCAGTGATCATTTCACTACCGTTTTCTAAAATGTCAAAATATTTGTAAACAATTTTCATGTAAGCGAATTTGCTCGACGAAATAACATAAAACTAGATTTTGTTCTGTGGGTTGAATTCTTAGCCGACTTGTCTGAAAGAGTGGATTGCGTAATACTTTAAGCCACGGGTGAAAGATACGCATGCTCATTTGCATGCAAATTACCGCAAATTCCCTAGAACGGCTGCGTGACAAAGTCTTGGATCTTTCATTTTGCATTTTTTTTCTTTGTCGTTTCTAATTTCATTTTGAAATATAAATGCTATTCTGCTTCTTTAAAAGACTTTAAAATAATAAATTGAAAACAAACGTCCAAATCGCGGCAACTGAGCGGTATTGATCTTATCCCACAATGATAACAATATTTTCCTCATACTAACCAGAAACGAATTGTCACGTTGTGGTATCTGAATTGGTTATTGACTTTTAAATTTCTCCAGACCGGTGGTTTTGCCGCATGGCAAAACTGCCCCTTTCCCGACAATAATTAACTGGTAAATTATTTTGTGAAATGACGAGACGGATTGCATAGAGCCGTTGAGGGATTCACCATTAGAAATGTGAAGGACTCTCTGAAGTATGTTATTTGTACTATTATTTCTACTTTTTTACCGGTAGGAGCTCCAGATTTTTTTTCCCGCCCGCAACGTTTAAGGCCTTGCACCGAGGATTTTTTTTTCCAAAATGACTTTGCTAATTTGGCTCTTGCCTTTCTGTTCGGACTGTTCTAGCAGGTCAATTGGTTTTTGCAGGAACGGCTTAACTATAAGTTTTTGCGGCTATTTTTAATAGTAAACTATGTGTTCACTTCCCAAAAATCAAGTATAGTTGATCCACATCAACCAAAAGAGGTAATAAAAGTAGAACAGAACCTTTTAACTGATAGTACATGTTAAATGTCTGTTGTGTTCTGGGGGACGGTCTCCTTTTATTGAGATATATTTGCATACAATTTTCATGGCAAAATTCCACATGATACTTTCAGTTTTGTATACTGGTTGAACAAGGTAGAGTGAAAGTCGTTAACTCTGCCAGTTCACTTTGCTTCCCCATGCACTCTTTTCATATAGAGAGAGAGAGGCTGAAATTTGCGAATTTTCAAAATGTTTTAAGAATAAATCCAAGGCTGAGATTTTGAAAAGGACTAACTTTTCTGTGGTGAAATCTGTAAGTTCAGTACAATTTTATGTTTTTAACTTATAACCGTATACTTCCTTTCACTGAAGGGTACGTGACACAGACCTAAATAGACACTGGTAATTGAAACCCCAATACCGACATGTCATACATTTTAATGCGGAAATGTTATAAGCTATAATGTAAGAATAATTCAAGAATATTTTCAGCATAAAATGGTCTAAAATCGACAGAAAAATAAGAATATTCACACCTGGGCCGCAAAAAGAACATTCTTATTTTAAAAAAAGAGTGTAACTGTAACCTACATGTAGATTTTATGCTTAGGTTCAAGGTGTTATCAAATTGTATCATTTCATTTCAATTTCTCGGTTTAATTGTTTTCTAAGCCTTCATGAATGTTTTGTCGGTTAGTTTGGGTAATTACATATTCTTAATAATTTCGAAAACACTGTGATCTACGGTGCCGTTTCTGCTTTTGAGACGTTCTACTTTGATTTACAGTTTTAAACGTTATGGTCGATTAAACGAGCAACACAAACTGTACAATGCTAAGAATTCCATTGATTTATGCATGTGCAAGTGGAACTTTAAACTTTCGCGACACAATCCTTACTGTAAAACAAAAATATTTTTTAAAAAAAGTTTTTTTGTAAGTTAATCATTTATCACTATAGTTTCCTCATTGAACATTATGCCAGCTATAGAGATAATGAACACTAGAAAGTTGGTTCAAATTAGTATCTCTGATGTCTATCCCCCCCCCCCCCCCCCCACCCCGCAGACTACACTAAGATAAATTTTGGAAGTTGGGGAAAGGGAAAAGCAGGGGATTCTTGTTGCAGATCACAGTTTTGTTTTTAACCGAGACTATCTTATATAGAATATTTGTAATTCCTCTGTAATGCTGTACATTTTTTTTTTAATTTTTGATTTGCAGAATTTTGGTTGTTGTTGTTGTTTTTGGATCCTCCCCTTACCTTCACATTTCTAATACCGTGAGAAGAGCATTCGGCATTCGATACCTCACATGCGCAAATGTCTTGCTCACTCTGTTGTTCCATACCGGGGGTTCCATTGCCAGATCGATCTTTCATTTAACTTCAGACCGTTCCACGTAACCATAACAAAAATATAATGCAAATTTGTAAAGAATAATTTCAGTGCTGATTCCACGCATACGCAGTAGAGACTGATACCACAATGAGTAGAACGCTTTCCTCAAATTAAAAGTAGGTTATAGCATGTAATGAACTTAGTATTGGTTATTGACTTTTAAATTTCTCCAGAACGGTGGTTTTGCCTATAGCGGCGAAACTGCCCCAAAGTAAATGGTTAAAAAGTAACTTACTAAGCAAGCCGCAGTCAGCAGGTGCAGGTAGCAGGTGCAGTTTTGAAAGAGGTATGGTACAACTAATGCAGTTAGGTTGTTGCAACTACAGTTACCTCGTTGTGAGATTTTAAATATACAAAGCCACAAAGAATTCCCGATATGATACTAATAATAATAACGCGAATATTTATACAGGATAACTTATCAGTTCTAATAAAAAGAACTGTTATCAAAAGGGTCCTGTAATTATCTCATAAATAACTAAAAAATAAAATAAAACTAAGAAATCTAAGATTCAAAAATCAAAATCTGTAAAAAAATGTTGACTTATAAGACTGAAAAGAGTTGTGAATTATGGAATACTATTGAAAAAACTCTTTTAAATTACTCTTAAAAAGAAACCTATAATTTAAATTTCTTAGACAGTTGAGTAATATTCTGGCGGAAATTACCGAAATAAGTGGAAAAAGCATGATTGAGCAAGTAAATTTGAGAATATGAGGAACTGGTTTTACCAGTTAATTAAAGATTCTCTTGTTGAACTATGAAAGCTTAAGTGCCATCTCTCTCTTTTCTTTTTCTTTCTTTTTCTGACGTTTCTTTAAAAGGTTGAAAGCATAAGCAAGAGAACACAAAGGTCGACCTTTATGTTCTCTTGGCTGTAAGTGCATGCTACAAATTTAAAGTGTTTATGGCAGTTAAAGTCAACTAAACCGTTCCAAAACTGCTGATGGATGCGACCCAAAAACGCATGCGGCAAAGATGTAAAACAGCAAAAATTATATCCCAAAACTGTAGCCTGCGAACAGGCTCCTAATTGGAGCGGGGCCTCGAGCTGAGCACGGCCTGGGGGAGAAAAACATTCTCGTCCCCAGAACTTTATGTTCCCTTAAATGGCGAGGCTAAGGAACAGGAGGCTCTAGGGACGTGACTGCGAAAAAAGGCGTCCCCAGCGTTTTTTCTTCCGGCCCAGGCCACGCTCGGTTCGCTTCGCTCACCGATTTTCTTTTTCGCCCCGCTCTACTTGTGAGCCTGTTCACAGGCTATGAAACTGACAAAACTAAAACTGTTGCAGGAATCAATACAGTTTCCCGCCTGGATTGACTTACCGTAGCTCTCCTTTCTGTATCTCGACCAATGCTAGTGAACCACCTCCGCGTTGAACCATCATCAACATTCCACTGGGCTGGTTTGTCCGAAACCACATCTTAAATTCTTTACTTTCTCCTTGGTTGTTTACATCAGCTATGCGATAAACCTGGAATCCGTCGCCTTTAAAGCTTACCTCTCCATGTGTACCCGTAAGAGCCAGAGCCATTGTTAGAAAAATAAACAGTTTGCCAATATTTTTTTGCCCAGATGTAAGCCTCAAGCGACTCGCCATATCCAAGGCTCAGTATATATTTCTTCAAAAATAAATTATACAGCAGAGATTACACAGTCACAGTGTTGCTATTAATGTCCTCGATCTTTGACATGAAAAAGATATGTCAACAGCCTCTTAATCGAATCGTCTTTCCATACTGCACATAAATTTTAATTAGAACGTTCGAGCGCATTTTATTCTTAACGTTATTCCGGTTTCCATTTCACATTTACGGTAAATTATTTTAAGAGCAGACAATTAAGCAAATAATCATCTCTTAGAAAACTGACAGTGAGGTGTTAACAAACCAGATGTAAACATTTATTATTGCAAAAACAAGCACTTACATTAATCTTCCCTTTCTTTAATTAAGGATTTTATCGCCAAACGAGCCAGGCAACATCACCTACATAATGTTAGTAAATAAAATGTTTTAATTATATTTTATCTTTTTTTTTTTGCTCTAAAGGCTCTAGGATAATGCATTACCATCGACCATCTACATCCGAAAAACAAAAGTTAATGATTTCGCATTCAGAGCCAGAAGCTTGAGCTTTTCGTAAGCTATTAATTTTGAAAATTTCAAGCTAAGCTTCTATAGGTGTTAACAAATTAGAATCTCCACCTCATTTGTAATATACACCTGTCTGTCAGTACCTTTATTGGTTTGTGGTTTTATCATACTCGAACAGTAGTATTATCGTTGAAGTATCTGTGACTCGTTAGCTCGGAAATTTTGACTTGATCATTTACTGAAAGCTTATTTATCGTAAATTGCTCAAGTTCAGAGTTTAATTCGATGATTTGGGCGCCGACGTGGCCTCTCGTTATTTTCATGATCTGCATTTTCAGAGTTACATATAAAAGTATTTTATTGACACGAATTGTCGTTTTTAGGCCTATAGTGCACCTAAGCAACCACAGTCCTTGAATGAATACAGTATTGAGGAGTATGTAGTACACTCTTTTTAGGGGAATTGTTTGTTTTTAGCTCAGGCTGAATATTTGTATTTTTTTGCCAGTTTTAGACTGAAAATATAATTCTTTTATTATTCTTAAATTATCATTTATTGCATTTTCGTTTTAGAATGTATTAGGGTATAAATTACAGTTAGTACAAGTTTTTCCGTTCTGTTGGCTAGTTTTGCCATTTAGACAAAGAAACAATTTTATGTGGTTAGGTTAAAACAAGTATTAGTTGTATAAATTGTATAACAGATTTTCGAAATTATCCTTTTCAAAATCTCGTCCTTATGGATTTATTCTTAAAATATTCTTTAAATTCGCAAATTTCAGCCTTGATGTCTCACAAAATATTGTTTCTTATGCAAGCAAAGAGTGTATTTCAGTAGCTAAAAGTCCAGATAAAAGAATAACAATCTTCCGTGCATTATTTCAGAGTCGCGATCAATTGAATGCACCCTTAATTGCACAGGAATGACAGAAGACCAAACCCAGCACACACAGCTTAAAAGAGGAGGAGTCGGCAAAGGCGGAACCAATTATGCAAAGACTTGTCACTAATTAGAGATGCTTACAGAAGATGAAGAGGTCGGAAGTTAGAAACGTTTACAAGAGAGATTTTTTTTAATTGCAAATATAAATGTGTTATGCAAACAAAAGATTAAGAACTCATATCTTTTTTTCTTATAAAGGCTAGGTAGAATCTCTCAGTCCCTGCTCTCGCACATCGATTCGCCAGTGCAATACGATTTAATAGGCGTTCAAGTGGGGAAACGGCTTGTGTATGTTAATTAAGGTAACACCGGACAAAAATAAACTAATCACTGACTCGTAGTCGAGACTGAGTGTCAAGGGCAAGAAATTCCCCGCAAGCAATTTGCAATTGGTTTGTTTGGTTGTGAAATTGACGCAAAATAGTATAGAGATTTTGAATCATGGTTACGTCAGTGAAGTTGCGTTCCTTTTAGCCAGCCCCTTTCTCGGATTTATCAATTCAGATTGTTTGGTGTGATTTTCGTGGTAACCGGAGTAAAGCTCTGAAAAGAAAAAATATTCATACAGTAGCTTGGCTGCTACACTGATCCTTTAGATGTTCGAAAATCCTAGGAGAGGCTGTCAAGCAAGAAATCTTACAACAAATGTTTCGAAAATTATAGATCTCAAATCGTCTTCCGAACAGATATTTTCCGAAACTTGACGTTGGGCCGGCCCCTGACTCAACATAAAATTATCTCGAATTTGAACCGCAACAAATCATCTAGGAAACCGGGCCAGCGCGGTCAATAGGGCTCATGTGAAGTGGCCCTTAGAAGACCACTACCAAGGCTCAAATGCTGTATACCACTCCGGTGAGGGAAATATTTACATGATAATGGAACGACTTTCATTCTGGGACGAGTTCATTCCATCCCCATATATTTCTCTTTGTTTATTTACATGATACAAACGAGACAGTTCATCACCTTTCAAGTCATGCATTTTGAATGATTTTCTTCCGGTTTTCAATCCGATTGAAATTCTCGTTCTGGTATGAAGTTTCACTAGTTCTGGCTTTAAGTAAATTGAAAAACGAAATTCGTTTCGAACTGAAAAGTCGCAAACCGTGTGGTCCAGAAGAGCGGCGCACGCATATCTGGCGCGAAAACTAAGTCAACGAAAAAAGCCTTCCTCGGCTAACCCACTCGATTTTATGACGCCAGTGCAGTACTAATTTTATTCTAGAACGAACCCATACCGAAATAAAGGCCATTCCAGTATCATGCATGTAAAGCAGCCCATAATACGTAAATCATGTCACTTTTATCGGAAGGGGATCCATTTTAATCAAACTTAATTAAACAATACTAGGCCGTACATTTATAAAACGTTTTAACAAATTTTTTCTCTTGAGTCATGTACTGTACTTAACGTCACCTCTTTAACAATAAAACAGTGTCTTTAAAGTTTAGACTGTGGTGTTTATAATGGAATAGTACTTTATTAAAATCTACTTTTTATTTTTACCAGCTCAATATATTTATCTACTTTCTTTTGAAAATTTTTTCCAATAACGACAAAAAAAGGCTAATCCGGAAAGACAGAGTTTTCCACCGTTTTAAATTCATAATAATTGTAAAAATTCAGTATAAGTTTAGAATTTCTTCAGCTGGGCAGCAATGATATAAAAGCTATAGTTCTGTTTCATATTTCTGTGCGCGCGATTGCTTGAGCGGCATAGCACAAGCGGGCTTCTTATAGCGCTCTTTAATCTGATTTTCTTGATCATTTGGATACTGCTGCTGCTGCCGCGGCTGCTTAGTATGATGAAAAGTATTGGAAACGCCACTACAGCGACTTTCTAAGAGACAATTGCCTCTGCTTGGAATATCTCGACTAGCTTGGTTCGAAGATAGCAGTGATTCTTCTTCGCTCTTTTGGCGGAAAAATAGGTGCGAACGCGGAGAGCTATGCCTGTGCACGTTTTTCTTGAGAGACTTGCCATTGGAGACATTTTGCAGCTCAGCTTGCTTTTGGCGTCGGTGGCTAAAACTATTGTCATATAAAAGTTGTTCATCGTAACAGCAGTTGCCATTTAAATTCGCTACCTTTAATGGCTGTCTTAGAGTACCGCTCTCTAGACTATCCCCATCTAACGAAAGGTAGTTATCATGGGGGTCGGAGGAAGTCAAACTACCTTTGTCTCTCGCTGATTTGTAAGCGTTCTCTTCGGACGATTCTTTGCTGAAGCTTTTCGCATCAATCTCTTCGTTGCAAGGAGAGATGTCTGGAGAGTGTTCAATCGTTGAGCTTATGTCAGAAATAGAAGCTGTAGAATCGCTATTTGAATCTCCTAATTGTTTGTCTTCTGTTAACAGTGGCTGGTTACACTTTACGTCAGCTCTGCATTGCGCCACTTCCTGACAGCGTTTAGTAGGGTTAGTAGTGTTTTTGTTTTTGTCGCTGTAGGTGGCAGTGACGTCAGCGGCAGTTAGGACGTCATATAAGACCTCCTTAAGTTTCAGAATTTGCTGCTCCGTGCTGAATTGTTTACAGCCAGGAAAAGGTACAAGGTCAATGAGCCCAAGATCAATATCTTCAAAATCCTTCCGCTTTTCGGATTTTTCTTTTTCCATGTCCGCGTTTTCCGAGTTCCAAGTGGAGCTGCCATTGCTTATATCTAACCTGTCAGTCTCGGCGTCACTGTAAATCTCTAAAGAAGGTGAATCGCGGCCATCGTGAGATACAGTATGGTAATTTCTTGCCGGATAAGGGCTTGCTTCAAGCTGCAGGATCTCGGGTTCGGCAGGACTTGGCGGGCGAAGCTCGATGGTATCTGAATTTGGTACCTCATGACAAAACGGCACTTTTAGACACTTGCAAGGATAAAACAAGTTCTGTTTCACAATAAGCGCAAGGATTGCAATAACGAACACGGCTAGAATAACGCTAAGTATGATAAGCACAAGTTGTTGGTTGGCGTTTTCGCGAATAGTTATGTATCTCCTGGTTGCCTCTATGACAATTATGTGTGGTTGAAGACTTTCTTGGGTGTGTGTTGTTGACCTCTTCTGAGGTTCTGTGGTTGCAGTGCTGTCGTGCAGCGTGCCTGCCAAGTTAGAGGTAACTGTACTGACCCGAATGTTGTTAGTATGACCTTTCCCACCAGATGGTCCAGTGGATGAAGTGCTTGGAGACTTTGCTGTTTGCTTGGTCGATTCTAGGCCTGTTGGATTAGGTGTGGTGAAACTGCCATTTGGTGCAAAGTCGGTCGTGGTTGTTCTAATAGTAGTTGATCCGTAACATTCAAGACTTCCTAAAACGTAATAAGATTTCGCGCTAGTTCCATCCACGCTAAATAACAACTTTTTTACCGGGAGGTGTTTTAAATTTGCTAGATATCCATCATCCGTATGCCACTTATTGTCAGTGGTGTCGCAATTGCACACCTTGTTTCTGTCGACGCACGTTCCATTCATTCCGCATGCGCACTTCATACTCCCTTCAGATGAACCTGACCAGTAATCCTGCAATTGTCCGTCACGTGATACCCAGCGTGCTCCTCGGCCCGACTCAAGATCAAAAGTTTTAGGCGAATCAAAAATTACTGAGTTATAGCATTTGTACTGAAGATATTGCCTGCAGTGCGTGCTGCTTGCTATTAGGTCCCTAATGTTTTGGTCATTAGAATTCTCATAGATGATCTCGTGCTGATAATATTTACCGTCACGATTGTTTCGAGCTGCAATAACTTTATTTCTATGTCGGGTATGAAAAATCGCTGTTGAAGGACCTCTTATGTTTGTCATATTGCAGTAGACTGCAAAAGGCTCTGAATGTCGAGGATTTATTCTGTAATATGCATTAGTCCTTTTACCCGCAGCATACCAATCAGCACATGACTGCATAAAAAACGCCGGCTTCTCGCATTTTGCACCCGTAAAATCAGTTCCCGAGCAGTCGCAAACGCTTTGGTTCCATTGCTGTGAGCACCTACCACGGTTTCTACAAGGGTTAGGAACACAGAGGTCTGGGAGCGAACACTCATTCCTGCATACTTGGGTTCGGCATAAATTTCGCAAACTGATATTCTGTCCCTGTACGATAAGATCACGCATACATCCGACAAAACCATTTTTCCCCCATTCATTGCCTCCGGCAAATACCACGGAACTAGTTACAAAAGAACCATCACAGTCAGAAGATGACTCTTTATTATCCACTGTAAGCGTGACTCTTTTTGCGCTAATATCAACAGTCACAGAATGCCACATTCCATCATCTATCATCAATCCAACTTGAAGTGGAACCGAAGCGAATTCCAGTTTGACTATACCAGAATCTAGGAACAGTTTTATGTTAGCGCCGTTTTTTACCGTTGCTCGCTGATGTAACAAGATTCCTTGTCCGATGTACGTGCGGAACTTGACGCTATAGGAAGCAGTGTTCATTACTGGAACATTCACCTTGATGAAGGATTTGGGTTTTTTAAAAGTTATTGGATTATATCCCTCAGAGGCTATGTTACAGCCAGGAGTTAGTTTTCCAGAAACAGATGCATTTCCCTTTCTTGCCAAATCGAGGAGGTTTATACCATTAATCTTAACGTGTTGGTTATCCAGGCACCCTTCAAATGGAACATAGGGAAGAATCTCTCTTAAATACCAGTGTCTTTTTCTTCTTTGAATAAGGTCAACACCTCCAACGTAGAAAGTCTGATGCGCAAAACGCCTGGAATAAAACCCAGGTATTTCGATGAGCTTTTTGTCGACGTCCACGTAGAGAGTGAGCGTGCTGCCGTTTGCCTCCTTTTGCTTTATTTCTACTTGGTGCTCACTATTGTCTGCCAGGTCCGTTTGTCCAATGACATAGCCGGTGGTCACGTTTCGCATGTTCCCCGCAAAGAGGGAATACCTGGAGGATGAACAAAACAAAACGTTTAGGCCTGCAAACATCAACAAACTTACAGGGCATGCAATAACGTCAATTCCACGACCTTCAAGTCATGGTAAGTCTTAGAAGGAGTGTCTGAGTGTGAGCATAAACATTTCAAAATTGTATTCGTTTTATTAAATCGCGGTTCGCGAGTGCATACAGTCCTTTTCTCGGGTTTATTGTCTCTTGGCTAATAAGCATGCAAACGTTCCTTGTCCCGACTTGCCGTGTTTAATCATCGAAACAGAAAAATTATCGTCCTTCCGTTTACGTTCGACCCTTTGAGAATGCAAAATTTGCTCATTACTCTTCACAGTTGAGCAGGGACGTCAAAGAAATTTGCAGAAAAGCGCTGAACGTGCAGAGATGTTGTTTTGCTTCATATTAAAAGCTTTTGTTCTTTGAAGTTCTCACTGTCGTCAACGTCATAGTTTCGGGTACCTAATGACGGTGACTCGTCGTTGCATACTTTCCGAGAGGGCCCTAAAAAGTATACCAAACTGAGAAATCAGTGAGAAAAAGGTTCTTTAGGAAAAAAAGCAACAATCAAGGTCAGACGCTATTCGCTTCAGTCACGACCTGTCTATTTCCCAAACATAAATAATATATTTGAAGAAATCAATTGAATCAAACTCTTATTAAACAAACAGAACATTAAAGCAAAACTAATTCTGTTCACGTAAAACGACATCTCTTTGGAAAGTACTGAAAATAATGGTGTTTGCAGCTGAATGGATCGTTAACCGACTCTGCAAGATTTGGGAAATTTACTATGGACAGCCGGTTTAGGCATAGGCAAAAACCTAAGCAAAACCGCATAAACTAAAACAATTTGATGAGCCTTGCGTTTGTCCCCTGCACCACTGTTGTTACAGACCCCCTTCCTTTGGGTTCTTTATTACTGAATTAGGTTGGTGTGTGCTACTGGGTATAGAAAACCATGTTCATTTGTATTTTGTTCAGTACCCTATTCTAGACTTGAAATCAAATATCCATTCCCTACACCAGATTTAATATTAACAAGAAGCTATAATTCCTCAATAATACCTTATTCTGGAATAAAACTCTCTGTTTTTACCTCTTTTTGATTATACCCTCTACCCTCAAAGACTGCGGAGGCACAAAGCCATTCAGGTTCTATTATTCATGACGATACTTCTCAGGCTGTAGAAGTCTGTTTTGAACAAGCTTAAAATTTTGTGCTACTTGCATGGCACGAAGAAAAAACAGGCAGAACGTTAAAGCAAAATTGGTCCACGACCGAGTTTCGTTTTTCTTATTGCAAGAATCCAATAAAAGCAATAATCATAGATTAATACCATCAAGGCTACATGTCTAAAGAAATCTGGAAACCAAAATCAAGAAATCGTGTTCTTGCACGGTACGTGTAGTAAAAGCATAGTGGCTTTGAAAAATTTTTGTCTTTAATAGTGCTTGCAGTATAGTAATAAGTACAAACACAGCCGGCGTTCTGTGTGTTGTCTAAATTCGGCTGATCTAGTATTCACATTCTAGTCTGTGTTTATTCACATCATGAAAGTGAATGCAACATAAAGTGAGAACGAATCTGTTATGATCTACCAATAATTATTCGTTCGATCAAATGAATAGATATCGCAGTGTACAGGTACGTAAGTGTACCATCAGTGACTAAGACGTTTCGAACAGCAAAAAACACCTTCTCTTTTCAGTCAGACTTTTCAAAAAATGTTTATTTTTTATTGTAACATTACTCGATGACTTACATTTCAGGAACAGGACACTCCATATGAATATTTCATGACGGGTCCACCGAAATGAGCATGCGCAAATCTTCGGAGACGCAGGTGCAAACGATGGATTTCTTCGAGAGCACACAATAAACTTTTCTCTGTAATTAGCTTCCTACTGAATCTGTTCCTACAACAATGCCTGTGGATCGACTACGGCGTTTTGTAACTACGGGCCAACTATGCACGGCTTGTTCAATGAGTTGATCGGCGAAAGTAACGGAATGAAGGAGGAAAAACCTTATTATAGCTGGATAACTCTCAGAGGGGCGTCCTTGACGCAAAAGCCGCAAAAAACAAATTACGAGAGTTACTATTGAAAAGTTTTTGATTTTGCAGCTTACACATAATCGCAAATAAAGTAAACGGAAATCTTAAACATCAAATGAATTTCGATTTTACGACCAAATAATCAAAAGTAATGAAAATAATTCTCCCTCCGACAAAAACGTCAAACATTGGACCAGTGCAACGCGCGGTATCCTTGATAGAATTTCAAAACCACTCTCCTTAGACTAAATTTTATAAGAATGTTAAGGGTCAGAGCTCCCTACAAACACGGAGAGATCATGCAGGTCTCACTAACAATTTAAATGTAGTTCGAACCCATTAAAAAGGAAGATTGATCGATCACGGATGCATTCTCATTTTTTTAAAACTGATATAGTCTACCGGTTTTTGGTAGAGAGGAGTAATAGAATTTTAAACTAAACATTTTTATCCTTTTTCATCTAAATAATTTCAATTTTTGAAATTACACTTTTCCCAGCAGAAGTCTGCACAAATTCAACCAGATATTAAAAAATAATTATAGCGTAAAATAAAATTAAGTCTCTTGCTCGGCACCAAAAAAAAAACTGAAAGAATTGTTTCCTTGACAAATAGCTTGGACAGCCGAGAACCCTTCCAGACGATATCGTCTTCGTTTTCTTCTCTCTTTAACAAAAACGCGCTCGAATGAAATAAAACAATTATTCGCCTATGACAGGAGGTGTGTCAGGCTTTCCGAGAACGGTTATTGGCAAAAATGTCGTTGCTTGTTTTTTTTTTTTTTTTTGAAAAAGAGGAATCAAAATCGCACTTCACAGCGAACATATGCTTAGATGTAAACTAAGATAAAGAAGCAAAAACTATCCTAAGAAGCTCACCTGATTTTGCCTCGCAGGAGCTCGAGTGTTATGAAGTCGCCTTCGCGGCTTGCAGCGTGAAAAAGGATTCCAGAAGCTTTAATCGTCTTGAAAACGATGACGATATCGTCTGGAAGGGTTGTCGGCTGTCCATTGTAAGAGTAGGTCACGTACGTTGCACCGTCAAAGTTCGTGAACACTTCTCCCTGTCCGCACGAAGAAATCACTACAAGAAATAACCAACAGAACGACGATGCGAAGGTAAACATTTTGCGCGGGTGCCTTCTGAAAATCCAACCCTGCTCCTCTTTGCAGTGAACATCCACATCAACAGCTGCTCCGTGGCTGTGTCTAAATTTCGAGCCTTCCTGCCTCCCGACCTTGCATCCTTATTTATATCATCGAGCAGCTTTTCAATGTCCGCGCATAATCGGTGTCCTTTGATTGTTAAGACCGGACCAGCATGTTTTCGGGCTAGAAAAGAAAAGAGAAATTATACGGTTCAGTTGTAACAAAGCATATTGTACGTTTAATCTCGCTCAGTTACAAAGAGAAGAACACTGTTCCATTTGTCTATTTCAAATTTAATTATCCCAGTTAGCCGATTTATTGATCTATCCAAAAGCTCAGGCAGCGCTGAGAACTATTAAAAATTACCATATTCACTGGTCTCGGCTCAGAAGGCGGCGAGTTTACCACTGTAAAAGAATGCACCACAACAAGGACTAAAACAGATTACAAGTTGTGATAAGTTCTCTTTTGGGTATTTTGTGCACCTTTCTCTAAAGCTGACGTTTTGTGAATGAATAATTACCAAATCAATCGGCCAGAAGGACAGGGATTGTGGGCATTCTGGATGCTAATTGGACTAGAATACCCAGTAATTGTCACATTCGAAAACAAGTGTGTGTTTTTTGATACTCGTATATCCGTCCAAAATCTTCAGCGAGGAGACCTAATATCTGGGCTATGACAGCCAAGGGAAATATTGAAACAATACATCAAACAAGGTCCAAACAACGAACAGGAATACTCTTTTCGTTTATTTTACTAATTATCCAGCCTACAATGTTTCTTGTTAATTTTTCAGGGTATATAGAGGAGAATCGATCCATCCGTCGCTGTTGTGTTCGGCGTTGTTGCCAAATATGCACTTAAAACACAGACACACAAAGACAGAATCTATTTCTGTCATTGGTTTAAAAACAAAATAAAAGAACTTGCTATGTCCATTGTTTCTATGTGTTGGAGATTTTCTATTGCCTAGAGGAGTTTCTCAGTTCTTACTTGACGATTAATTAAAATGAATCCCGTTTCTAACCGAGAAATGCGGTATCATATTGAAAAGAGAATATGCTTGTAAAGTTAAAATCTCCACTACTGGGAATAAATCCAGCAAGTTTGTAGTAGCATAAAAGAATATTAGAAAACTGTTAAGACAAAAAGAATTTTTTCGACAACTTGGTTATCTCGTGGTCTTTGAATCTCGGAGTTGATGTTAATTTTAGTGCACCGTTTGTCTAGTTATAACTGAAGTAACCCACTGGGTATCAACCAGATAATTTAAAACAAATTCCAGTTTCTGGAGCGACAGGTGACAGATCCCCGTCCAATATTTTGACATTCTTGTTTCATCTTCTCTTAGTAATTAAGAAACTACTTTTATTTACCCAAGCGATTCATGGCCTACCAATTAAATCGTTTTTAAGGTATTTTGGAACAATGCCTTAATAACCCATCTCTGTCAGCGTAATAACATTATTCAATAGCGACTCGGGCTTAATTGTCTTGCCCTTCGTTATTCGGTTTATGCGTTTCTCAATGAAAAAATTACTTATGCAAGAATTGAAATGCAAACTTATTCCACCGATCGGGGTAGCGGTCAACTGCTAATAACTTGCGCTTTAAGTAATGGCGGACAGATGAATTTGGGTACGTGTTAGTTTGTCCGCAACCTGCTCCGACATTAAAAATTTATCCCTCACCACGTGGGTACATAAAACTTGCGAAATACGCTGGTATGTGGTCTGTAACTCCCGGATCAAGGGAACAAGGCTGAACAATCCATGATAAAAGAAGATTACGTGCGCGTAATTGTATTTCGAGTGTTTTTGCCACGTGCCACCTTTATTGTACTCACAATCATTGAGCGTTCGAGGGTCTTCTATCTAAACAGTCCATTGTCGAGTCAAACAATGAAGAAAGCTTAGTGAATTTGTGGTTCCACTGTTCAGATCACCAAATCGTACATCACCTTAGTTTGCATTAGATGACATTGGCCTTATTCTGGTTCATTCACCTGTATGATATGTATCTTAACGATCGGGCTCCTTTTCCGTCTTTACAATGCCAAGTCTAGTACTATCGAATGAAATATCGACGATACAGTTCCTCGTATTTACATGAAAAAGTATTCATGATTTTTCAAATTACACTTTATATTGTCGTGAATTTAATCTCGAAGACCGTCTTCACACGCAAAAAAGGTTCTCCTCTCCGAGATTTCATGGGACTTAATGACAGTTTAAAAAAAGCTCAAGCAAGAAATCTAAAGTACAAATCTAAATCCTTCCTACAACGCAACGTCTCGACTCAAACTTTTGTCCTGGAGTTTTGTCATCCTGTTGACGTTATCAGGGGACAAGCACTGAAAATATCAAGGATTTAGGGCATAGCTGTAAGGAGTATTCAGTTGTTTATATTCAATAAAATGACCTCCCACACGGGACCACGTAAATATGAATCCCGTTGCTGAATGTTTATATATAACCTTATACTTATTTCACTTTTTGAAGATTGTTTATCAGCTAAGATTAATTGCCGTAATAATAGTAACATTCTGAGTTTTGGTTTGAGCCTAGTCGCTATACAGAGGCAAAAATACCATTTGTCCCGGTTTCAGTACTCCTGAACAGTCAACAGTTACGCCTTGACTAACCCTATTCTTAGAAAATGCTTTTCTTTGAAAATAAAAAAAAAGAAAAATTAGAATACAGCACAAATGGGTAAGGGGGGTTAATTCAAGGAAAATGGCCACATGGGGAGCAGACACAACCCTCGCGTGCCAAATATTATAACAGAGATAAGGTTGGCAAAAACCGTTCTCGCTTTGGCGTCGACGAGGATCATATTTGAAAGCCTTGAAGATAACGGAAGCCTTTCTGTCGGAGTTTTAGGGGAAAAAATACTTTGTCGAAAGAATTCTGGGCCCATACTAAAATCATTGAAATTGATCAGATTCTTATCAGGCGATGGAAACCATACTATATGCTTTTGGAAACAAGAGCAGATTAAATGGACATTGAAATTTTTATTCTGTGTGTAGATGAATTAAGAGATAGGATTCTGGCGAGCAAGGTTGTATCTTTTTGTAATCCATTAGCAAACATATACATTTCAGTGTACGGCAAAATTAAAAATTTGATTTCTTGCCGGCTGGTTTTAGCGTAAAAGATAATTAATCTTCTTGTCAGTGATAAGTTGTTTCGTATTGCCCAGTCTGAAGTACTGTTTTGTCTCCTGATCATGTTTAAAATGCTGAGAAAGAAAACGGTCCTTTGAAAAAATGCTTCGACTGGAGATGAAGTGCACCAATGCGCACTGAAAATGAAAGAGCAACAATAAAATGAATCGAAAGTTACGTTTAAAATTGCGAAAGAAAATAGCACCGTGAAATGAAATGTTAGCCCTAACCGGTTGATCAGAACTGGCGTTACCATCGATGAAGCTGCAGACTTTAATTTGAAAAACTCTTTCAAAGAAAGACAATTTTCTTAGTAGTACAACTGAAGTAGTAATCTTATGAAGGCTGAAGGCCGAGCAAAAACTAATAATAAGTTTATAGTAAATGTATAGTATGAAGGCGTTACGAGAGCCGGAATCACAACAACTGCAAAGCACTTGATTGAACTCGATGAATTAAAAGCTATTAGATCATTCGTAATCGGCCTAAACAGTAAGAAAGAGCTAATCCTACAAAAGAGACAAAAGAAAAAATGAAAGCGCCAAATATCTTCTAAATTGCATGCGCATTACAGCGACGTACGAATAGACAAAAGATAGTCAAGAGAAAATTGAACTGAAAGCACCTGTTTTCGCACGAATACCAAGATTCAAGGTCACTGACTTACCGGAACATGAGCGAAACTTCTTGGTAAGAGGAAGAGAGAAAGACAACATCAGCTTTCCAAACGGGGTAGTTAAAAGGAGCTTTGTATAGCACACAAATTTTTCTCTGTTCGTTATAATCAGAGAGCAGAAGGCGACGCAATGTCTTCGAGATCACTTATTGACAATTAAAGTAGTTCATATTTTACCACTATGATTTTTCCGTGGTCACCTGGCGTTCGATAGGCTATAGTGCCAAGTATCTTGTCACCCAAGAGGCGTCCCCATTTAACAAGTAGCTTATTTCCAACCTGATTCCCTGATTATATGCTTGCAAATGACTGAGAAGTAGGAATCTTTAAGTTAACACCAAGCCGGAGTAGCTCGCCTTCTAAAGAGATTCAAGCTGTTCAAAAAAGATCAAGATCTGTTAGAACTTTGCGAAACTCTGTAATTGAGAGTTAGCGGTTACAAAGTGCGTGGGCAAAAATTGAAGTATCGGCTTCGGGTTCATTTAGTTGTTTGAGAGTACCTACGCTGGGTATTCGGAGATCTCCAAAGACGAAATTTTCAGTTCGGAGCGAGCGCTTGGACAGAAGAGTTTGGATCGTCCACCTGTACTAAAACGCGAACTATTTTCAGTATGGAGCTTTTATGGATTAGAGAGACAAGGAGTCTCTCTCTAAGTGTCAGCAATTACACGAATTAATGGTGAATTGCTCTCACTAAAAGCGTAGGTCAAGAAAAGGAAGGGTCGTGTTTAGAAATTGGAGCTAATGTGTTTATTTAAGATGTCAAGTTTTGATCTATGCATATAGATAGTCTGTAGTGCTTGCATGTCGTGAGTTTGGCAAATGACTGATTTTATTTTAGAATTCTTAAATCATTAAAACAATAAAAAACATTGCCTAGAAAATATATTTTAACTTGAGCATTGTTCGTCAAATTGTACTTGTAGAGTGGAATAGTTACTTTGTTAATGTATTCGCTCCTATAATCTTCTTTGTCTTATTTCAAATTAACTTACAGTACTTACAGTCTTCCTATTCATGACTTTACATTCTCCTATTTCGATTATTTGTTTTTTTCCGCATTTAGGTATGGCCCCATGTTAGAGAATATAATCCAAGACAGTCTTGGATTCTGGAATCCACACTGGTTTAAGTCTAGCCTCCCCGCAGAAGGGAGAAATGAATGCGTGACGAACGAACCCCAAAGGACGTCTGCGGGGAGGCTACGTTTCAGTCTTTGTCCCCGTGGAACTGGAGTGCGGATTTTCCAATTGTTAATGGGATTCCGGATTCCCGAGCGGTATTTCAAGATTCCAAAGGGCTGAATTCCGAATTCCACAAGCAAATTTTCTCGGAATCCGCAATCCGCATTTCCGTACATGGGGCGATAGGTAGACTTTTCGAGACTTTCAAAACCTCCGGCGACTTCGTCGCTTCCTTAGTCGCTTTTAAAAAGCTCGCCCCGCTCGCTAAGAAACTCCTGAGGTTGACTTGTAGCAAGTCTAGACGATGGGTAATTTCAACAGACACCGTATCTTGCTGGTTCAACGCTTTGATTCTTAATTCAGGGCAGACTACCCACATATGAATAGCACATGGGTTAAATAGTCGCCGTGATTAAGATATCGGTACGAGAGGCCTTCATCTTCGTCATCATGATGAGTTGCCGGTTACCGTTACATTGCACTGAGTGATCATGAGACTTAGGAAAATTGCTCATTTCAACTTGTACCACAAATCGCTCTAAACTCCGAAAGTCATATAGCTACAATTTCAGTTCAGTAGAGTTCAAAACCTATTTTCAGACTATCATCTAATCTTCAAAAATCGTGCACATGTTTTTGTCACGTAACTGACTTAGATACTAAAGTAGAGCCAAAACAGCAAAGCAAGACCTACATATACGTATCTTAACAACGTATGTCTAAAAGACCACCCTTGAGAAAAGACCAATATGCTTAACTACATTATAATGTAGAACACATATCTGTGAAAAGGTTACCTCCCCCCCCCTCCCCCCCCCCTCCCCCCCCCCCAGACATTTACTATGCGTAAGATCGCGCACATTGTTCACCGGTTTTCTCTGACTGAGAACATATCTGTGTATATAGTTAACTAAGGAGCAACCTGTGTGGAAAATGATAATAGCGAGTTTCCACGGTAATTTGCATAAGGTCACATGTAGGTTTTATTAGACTTAACTTACGTTACTCTTTGCGGCATCGATAATATTAGATATGCCGGCTGCAAAAAAGTCTGCTTATAGTTATATCAATGAAAAGCTGCATGGAATTTAATAATACTCATGCAAGGCTTAACATTCCCAGGCGAAATTTTTGTAGCTCAGGTCTTTTTAGTCTGCGAATCTTTCCTCGAGAGTAAGGTGTCAAACTAAAGAAAACATCCAGGACTGAATTTTGTGCACCTCCTTCGTAAAACGTATACTGAAGTTGGTTGTACTCAGGGGAAACATGTGCTAAGAGGTGATACACTAACAGAATACGAAATGTCCTTGAGTCTTATGGTTAAATTTTCCATCTACGCAACTAAAATAGACAAAACATTGGTATCTGCTCACCAATGGCCCAGGGGTACTGCTTTAAAAAACGAGAGAGGATTGAACCCTCCTCGCTAAGATACACCTACCTGTAGGTGAGAATACTACGCTGCTGCTTTCTTCTTCATAGTGTTACAACTGTATACCAACACCTGATCATAATTTCCTTGTGCATTCGCTATACATATTAGCTAGTAATTGGTAAAAGTTAAACGCTAGGGGCATTAACAGTTTTTACTAAATATCCGACAGAACGAAATAATTCAACTGCTTTACGAAAGAGAGGCATTTACAGTTATGATGAATATCCCGAACGGGGGTGGGGTAGACTGTCGTAATAAGCAAGAAATACAGTCTGTATATAGGGGTAGAAAAGGAACCAGGGAGGATTACTCAATGCACAAAAAAAAAGGTTCAACTAAAGAATTACAACCCTCTGCTTGAGTCAAAGTGGAAAAAGTGGATTGCGGTTCCGGATTTTTGCTGAGAGTTTTCAAATCATCCACGTACAAGAAACACAATAGAGGAGCGGTCAGATTAAGATAAATGTTCACTTTGCCTTACTTTAGCTTATGATTGTTCTGTAAGTAACTAATGTCTCAGGTAAAAACTTTTAAAAAAAGAAAAGAGAAAGATGAACGGAAGCAGGGAATGGAAGGAATCTCGACCTCTTTCCTGAGAATATTAGAAAGTTACCATTAGTAACGTTACTTGCTATTTTTTTAAAATGCTAAAAATTGCTTTCGCGCATCGAGTGAATTCCAAAAATAATGGTCCAGTTATGTTTGTTAGGACTATATTTAGGCATTGAAACTGCTCCCTCGGATGGCAAGGAAAGACACGGAATTGAAACTGTGAAAATTGGGCCATTTTTTTTTCTGGTTTTAATGCTATCCCTGCAAAAGTCAGCAAAGGAATTATCATGATTAGTGCTCCCTGATGGATATTTTTTGTATCTTCTTCAAACTGACTCTGCAGAAATTTCTTTTTATGAGTAGCGGCACCTAAAGTCATGACTTTAGCAAAAGAATTGAGCTATAACAACGGAGCTCCTTTAATCACAGAACAAAAAAGCAACAACGACAAACAAACAAACATTTAACGGGAAAGCTCACTAACTATTGTTCTGAAAAATGGCATTAATTATCACTCTTTGTATAGGAATCCGTGATACAGTCATTTATGTATCAGTTTAATCTATTTTTTTCGGTAGTATACTGTTGTCTTTAAGAAGTTCAATCTGCCTTTAGTTGCTGATTTGAAGATAAAAACAATGAAACTCTGACGTTTCTTGATAAGTGTGCCCACTGTCCGACAGATCTGATTCGACACGTTTCCTTGAGCAGGGGATAGTATTACGAACGTAAGAAAGCTTCAGAACGAGCTAGAGTTGTGCTTTAGAATGTACCCAAGTGAGCAGAGGCCAAGCAGTATACCTCGTTTTCCTAGATAAGTCTTCCTGACTCACTGTCTAGGCAGATCGACGGTCCTCTACTCTTAGTGTCTTGCTAGAATAGAGTACTGAAAAAAGGCCTTTTCCTAGATCGGGCTATCAATTTGAATACAAATTTAAGCTATTTTTCCGAAAAAGGGTCACAATTGTAAGACCTCGGCGTCATGCACATGCCCAACTTAAACCTACCTGAGTACCCAACCTGGGCTTTAGATCTCTCACAGTTACATAACCTGCTTTTCTTGTCCCTTATAAATGCACTTTGACTGATTATCTATCACCTTTGCTATGCCGTAATTGTATCTCTACTTTTGGGTACTTCACAATACCTGTCTAAAAAGATATGTTCTTAATTGTACTTGAAGGATCACGACCTCACTGTTTTGATTTCCTAAGCTTTAATTAAGAACTGGACTACTATTTTCTTGTTAAGATTGGATTTCGCGTAATAAGAGCACATTTTAACAAAATAAACAAACAATCTTGTTTCAATATCATATATGCTTTATAGGAATAATAGACGTATGCATCGTACAGTTCATTTTGAGCCTTTGTTGTTTTCGTGCAAACCTCTTGTGGAATTCGGCTTTAAGTGATGGGGTATCAGTTTTTGACAAGGACGATTAGACATTGTGTGCAGTGTAGGAAGTAAAAAACAGAAGCAAAAAGCATTTAGTATCGCTAATTTTTATAAATTTCTTTGCACAGCCTTTTTTGCAACGGTTAGGTTTCTCCATTAAAGAAGTGGATACTATAATTTCTAGATGGTTTGAACAGCAAGGTATCCGCTTTATCGGGAAATGTTTTGAATTTATTTAAACCATCGAGAAGGACAAGCCACTTAGGGGGGAACGCCCAAATGTGAGGGTAAGGAATGCTTGGAGTAGGGGGAAAATCAACGACCAATCTGGGCGAGACTCGGCAGCGTTTATTGAATTGACCCCATTAAAAAGAGACTATACTAAAACAGACAACCAAATAAGTCGAAGCCATGCTTGCTACCACTTCCTAAAACTATCAGCCCTAGCTACTAGTTACGACCAGCATCTTGATACCCCATTCCCCCTGA